>LFYR01001246.1:0-98625 GCA_001185155.1 Zostera marina
ATCCGTTACAAATTTTTAGTAAAAAAAAATTCCAGAATCCAGTAAATTCCAGAATATCTGTAAATTCATTTATAATTCACAATTGCAGTATAAATTCATTATCCCTGTAAATTCAATTCAAAATCCTGTAAATTCATTCAATAATATTGATTCCATTCTTGTAAATTTATTCGATATTCAACAAATATTCAATACAATTAAAAACATTCAACAAATTCGACATTCAAGAAAACTAACATTCGACAAAACTAACATTCAAGAAAACAACATTCAACAAAACTAACATGGAAGAACTATTTGGATGGAGGAGTTTGATATCTTTGATCGCTCTGACCTGCATTACTTTTATCTTGCAACGATCCACGATCTGAAGGTTGTGGAGTTGTATTTGATTGAGATATAATTGTTTTCTTCAAGTCTTCAAACATGTCAAACATTTCATCATATTTCATTTTTAAATTTCTTACACAGATGTCCAGTTGGTTGCATGTGCGTTGGCTCCCATTCTACTTTAAATCTTTCACCTTATTTGGGGTGATCTTTTGGATGATCTAAGTTTCTACCTCTTCTATTTGGTAGACTCAATTCTGAAATAAAAAATAATGAGTCAATAAATACACATAAATCAATCAATTATATAATATACACATCGATTATAATTAGTTAGTTACCATCATTATCTCCGAGGTTCGAGTCGGAGTCGGAATTAGATTCACCCATTGTTGTTGGTACTTGAGTAGTTGGAGTACTCGAACCTTGAGGAGTTGGAGTTGGAATTTGAGTTGGAGTTGGATTCGAAATTGGAGTTGGAATTTTAGTTGGAGTTGGATTCAGAATTGGAGTCGAAGTTGCAGTCGGAACATGAGTACTTGAAGTAAGTTCTTCATGGTCGACAGAATTTCGTGTAAATCGTCGTTTCTAACTAACCAATGTTTTTTTGGGTGTCATTTATAATCTGTGAATACAACAAAATATTCAGCACTTAAAATTAATAAAAACAGAAAAATAAATAAAGTAAAAAAATTACTCACAAAGAATATATAAGAAAAATATATTTCACTGCTAAATAGTTATTTGAAACTGTTGGTACCATGGACCGCGGACTGCGGCCCATGGACCGAACAGGACCCGTCGGCGGCCCAGGCGAGGGGACGAGCCCAACGCATGAGTCCACGACGGGCCCAAGGTCAACAACAGGGAGCTATAAATACTTCCCCTGGTCCAACAGGGGAGGGGGTTGACAATTCTTAGAAAGACACTTGTATTAGGTTGGACGGTGAGCTTATTCCGGCGAGCCCACACACCAACAGTGGTGAACTTGACGTGAAACGAACACGCAACAGCCGGAGAAGAGGAGGATGACGAGAAGTGAGTATCAAGTAGAGGAGTGCTCGAAGCGGCCCGAGCGGGCAACAGTGGAGTACCAGCCGGCGCGGCACCACTCCCGCGACCGGTACTCGGAGGAGGTAAGGGCCAACGAGGAGTGGGACGCTCAGGAGGAGAGGTTGCGCATGGAGTTCGAGGAGATAAGGTACGGGTGGGAGTCGCCCAGAAGGAGCCGGCGTAGCAGACCTCTGTCCCCACCAAGGGACAGGAGAGCGCGGTCCCGGTCGCGGTGTCGGGAGAAAAGGGAAAAGGAGCACGAGAGGCTCCGGCGAAGGGAGCGCGCGGAAAAGGAGAGTAAGCGGGAAAGGATGCAGCTCGTGGAACTGATATCCACCCTACATGAGAGCCAGCGCCAGCTGCAGGAGCAGGTACACCAGCTCACGGTGACCCCTCACACCCTAGAGTCGGACGGGGGCGGAGGCGGAGACCCGATGTACGGGACGGCCCACCCGGTTGCGGGGCCCGGGAGCGATACCCCCCCGAGCGGGAGGCCAGGGAGCGGTGCCCCACCCTTGGAGGCCCTGCAAGCCATTGCGGTGCCGGCGTTAGGGGGAAGCAGCGGAGAGGCCCTGGCGCAGCACTTGCTGGACGAAGAGTACCCGCTAGGCTGGAGGGCCCCGAAGATCCCGTACTACAAGGGCGACACAGACCCGGAGGACCACCTGCACTCGTTCAAGACTAACATGGAAGACAGGACGGGCAGGAAGGACATCTGGTGCCGAATGTTCCGCAGGGCCCTGACGGGTGACGCGATAGCCTGGTACAGGACGCTGCCAACAGGGTCCGTGCACACCTACGAGGGCTTAGTGGCGGTATTCCGGGCGGCCTTCGCGCACCGCCGGAGGAGGCCGAAAATCAAGGCCGCCCTCAGCGCCGTCGCACAGGGGGAGTCGGAGAGCACGCGCACGTACATGGATCGGTTCGTGAGCGAGGTGCAGAAGATCGAGGGGATCTCGGAAGAAGTAGTACTGTACGCCCTCACAAACGGTCTCCGACCCACGTACTTCGCGGGAGACCTGGTAAGAAAGCCGCCGAGAACCTTCGCCGAGGCCATGGAAAGATCCCACGGAGAGAGCAACGTGGAGGACTACCTGGGTGCGAAAATCCTGGAGTGCAGGCGTCAACAGAGGGGGAAGGGCACCCCCGCGAACACGGGGGGGCAACAGCAGCAGAGCCAGCCTCAGCATCAACAGCAGCAGGCTAAGCCCCCAGCCGTGCCACAGGCACCCGCGTACAGGACCGGCACCCCGGCAGGAGCGGGACGAAGGGAAGTAGGCCCTACCCCAACGGCGAATCAAAGGCAAGTCTTCCTCACGTTGAGCGGAACGGGAACCCTACCCCCGCCAAGGCCAATGAGGAAAGACACGGCGGCGTTCAGGGACACTCGCAGATTTTGCGAGTATCACGAGGATAACGGCCACACGAAGGCCGAATGCATGAACCTGGCGAGGGTCTTAAATAAAATGAAACCCGCAGCCGGAGCTCCCCTGGCCCCGACAGCAAGGCGCCCGACAGTGATACCCACGGGACACCAAGCGCTGAAGCAAGAGCCTGCAGATGAAGCAATAGGGGACATCCTCACCATCGCAGGAGGAGGGGCCTCGAGGGGCGACGACCCATGGGAGGGGCGGCGGTACGCGTCCGACGTGGACCGGACGACAGGTGCCAAGCGCCCGCGAATGAACTTGGAAATCTCGTTCACGGATGACGACATGAAGGATATCACCACGCCTCACGATAACCCCCTGGTCATAACCCCCATCTTCCAAAGGGGGGACAAGTCCAGCGTACGATTGCACAGGGTCCTGGTGGACACAGGGGCGTCGGTGGTTATACTGTACTGGAACGCCTTCGTCGACCTCGGCTTGGACCGCGCGGACCTACTCTCATGCCGGGCCCCCGTCAGAGGATTCGGGCAGTCGGAAGTTCCGGTGGCGGGGACAATTTCCATCCCTGTCACCCTGGGACGACAGGCCCAAGCAAAGACGGTCGAAGTCACGTTCACAGTCGTGAATTTCACGTCCGGGTACAATGCCATTTTGGGAAGAACAGCGTTGCATGCTTACCAGGCAGTAATGTCGTCGTTCCACCAATGCCTTAAGTTCCCAACCGAAGGGGGAGTGTGCACGGTCAGAGGATCCCATAAAAAGGCACGCGAATGCTACTTCAACTCAGTCGGCGAAGTGATGACGTCGGGCGAAGGCTTACCGCATTCGATGAGGGAACATATCACAAGGCCCGAGCCAGCATCCCATACGACTCAAATGGGCCTTGGTCGGAGCGAGGTGCGGATAGGAAGGGACCTACCGCAGGATTTCAAGGAAGGGCTAGAGCAGCTCCTGAGGAGAAACGAGGACCTGTTTGCTAGTGAGCTGGATGAGTTGAGCGGCGTGCCTAGGACGCTGGTGGAACACAAGCTTGCGGTAGCCCCGGGCACCCACCCCGTCAGGCAAAAGTTACGTCTGCTAAGGGTGGAAAAAAGGGAGGCGGCCGAGATGGAAGTCAAGAAGCTCCTCTGAGCGGGCTTCATCCGTCCAGTGCGTTACCCCGCCTGGTTGTCCAACGTAGTAATGGTAAGAAAGGCAGACGCGGGATGGAGGATGTGCGTCGACTTCACCAACCTCAACAAAACGTGCCCCAAGGATAGTTACCCGCTGCCGTCGGTGGACCGGCTGGTGGACCAGAGTTCCGGGTGCGAAATGCTGAGCTTCATGGACGCACACTCGGGTTACAACCAAGTGCCCATGGCGCGGAAAGACGAGGAGAAGACGTCGTTCATCACAGAGATGGGGACCTTCTGTTTTAAATTAATGCCCTTCGGCCTGCGCAATGCCGGGGCGACGTTCTAGAGGCTAATGGATAAGGTATTTGGGGCACATATAGGCAGGAACGCGGAGGTGTACGTGGACGACATATTCGTCCGGTCGAAGGAGACTAGAACGCACATGGCCGACTTGAAAGAGACCTTCGCCAACGTCCGAAAAGCAGGGCTCAAACTAAAGGCCAAAAAGTGCGCGTTCGGGGTTAAGGAGGGGCATTTCCTGGGCTTCCGAATCACGCCCGAAGGAATCAAGCCAAGAGAAGAGAAGGTCGAGGTGGTTATGGCTATGAACCCCCCGCGAACGCTGAAGGAAGTCCAGAAGTTAAATGGAAGGGTGGCGGCGCTAAGCTGATTTCTGCCAAGAACGGCGGACCGTTTAAAGCCATTCTTCCAATTGTTAAGGAACCCAGGACCCAGGGTGGTATGGTCGGACGAATGCGAAGCGGCCTTCAAGGAACTCAAGCTCCAGCTATCGAGCCTGCCGACGCTCCGTCCCCCAACGAGGGGGGAGCCACTCACCATGTACGTAGCGTGCTCAGAGGCGGCCGTCAGCGCGGTCCTAATATCGGAAGCAGGAGGCGCACAGAGGCCGGTATATTACCATTCCCGGTCGCTGATAGGAGTGGAGGAGAGATACCCGGAAATCGAGAGACTAGCCCTGGCGGTGGTTTCAGCACTCCGAAGGCTGTAACCGTACTTCCACGCCCACACTGTCACGATCCCAACGGTCTACCCGCTACTGCAACTGCTGCAAAAGCCGGACGTCTCAGGAAGACTGACCAAATGGGCCATGGAACTTAGCGAATTCCACCTGGTTATCGTGCCGGCAAGGGCGATTAAGGGAAAAGCAGTAGCGGACTTCATGGCCGAATTGACACCGAGGGAAGGCGAGAAAACGGATGAACAGTGGTGGACGGCCCATGTAGACGGGTCGTCTAGCAACAGTGGCTGTGGCGCGGGTGTCGTGGTCAAGTCCCCGACGGGAGAAAAGATCGAGTATTCGATCCACTTCGAGTTCAGGGCGACCAATAACGCAGCGGAGTACAAAGCCCTCCTTTCGGGAATCAGGCTAACTCGCGCGTTGGGCGCGTCCAGGGTGCACTTCCACACAGACTCCCGGCTGGTAGCCAACCAAGTCAGAGGGGACTTCGTGTCCAAGGTAGACTCAATGGCGAGCTATGTTGCCGAAACAAGAGAGGCCTTGGGCAAGCTCGAAGAGTGGAGGATCTCTCAGATAGGGAGAGAGAGCAACGGGGAGGCCGACACGCTGGCCAAACTGGGGGCGTCGCCAGGAAAAACGGAGGGAAGATGGATTCGGATTGAGAACCAAGAGCGGCCGACAACGACCAACAGCCCCAGGCCGACCAGGGTATGCGGCGTGATAACGTCGGGGGATTAGAGAACGCCGATCAAGAGGTTCATCGAGGAGGGCGAAGTGCCAGCAGACCCGATGGAGGCCAGGAAACATGAGAAGTAAAAAATCGGGGGAGCCCGCCGAAAAGACTAACGGAAAGCTCTCAAGGTCGGACGACCACTCGAGACAATCCGAACGGCCCAGGCCGCTCCCTCGAGGAAGGAGAGCGCGATACGTTGCGAGACGAGTAAAAAGCGGGGAAGCCCGCCGAAAAGGCTGACGGAAAGCTCTCGAGGTCGAACGACAACACGAGACAATTCGTAGGGCCCAGGCCGCTTCCTCGAGTAAAGAAAACGCGACAAGAACGCGAAAGCGATGTGTTGCGAAGAGAGTAAAAAGCGGAGAAGCCCGCCGAAAAGGCTAACGGAAGGTCCCCGAGGCCGAAAGGCCGCACGGGAACGTCCGAAGGGCCCAGGCCGCTTCTTCGAGTTAAGAAAACAATTGAAGAAAGATGCTCCCAGCGGGGAAGGACCGGCCGGGACGTCCCCAGCCAGAAAACCGCACGGGGCACGTGAACAAGAGGCAACGCCATCCAGAAAGGACACGGACGGCTAGTAAACGGACGCGGAGCGAGAAGAATATAAAAGACCCACGAACAAACATAAAAGCGAAAAAAAAAGCTGTGTTATTACAAAAAAAGGTAAGTGTTTTTCCTGTACAAAAAAAAGAGAGAAAAAACAGGAAGTCAACTACTCAAGGGGAGGCTCTACGTAGTCGGGGAAGTCGGCCTCAAGGTTTTGCTCCTCACTATCGCTCACGTTCAAGGGAGGCTGATAGGAGGGAACGCCCGTCTTCTTCCAGTCGTCCCACTCGAGGCGGCTCCGGGGTACGACACCGCGCAACAGGGGCGGGTAGGCAAGCTCGCACATCTGGCGTCCGTGCAGATAACCTTTCCAGAAACCACTGCGCATGGTCCGCCTTCAACTCGGCCAAGCGGGCCTCGAAGGTGGGAACAAAGCCTTTGATAAAAGCGTCCTGAGCGTTCTTCGCGGCAACGGCAGAGGCCTCCTCCGCGGCAGCAGCCCGAGCTTTCACCTCCTCGGCAGCCCGACACACGTCGGCGGCCAGAAGATCCCGCTCCCGCTCGACCGCGTGCAGTCGGTCCGTCGCCGCGGCAAGTTCGGCTTGCACCCGCTGAAGTTCCTCATTCTGCCGAAGGCCCTGATCCAGCCGAACCTTGGTGAGGACCGAAAGCTGCAGCATCTGGTGGTGCAGGTCGAGGTCGATGGCCGACGGAGGACGGGCGAGCAGCCGAACGTACTCGTCTTCGGGCTCGAGCCAGGACTCGATGTTTGCAAGCTTCTGCCTGAAGATCCCACCGAGGCGGGGCAAGGAAGACGCAGAGTCGACAGAGGCGTTGAAGTTGATCGAGTGCTCGAGCTTCTGCAAGAGGGAGCGAAAGTGCTCGGGATCCAAGTGCTCGGGATCCAACCCCCCGGCCCGAAGGCGGGAGTCATCGTGCCCGGCAGACGGGGGATCAGAGCGGCTGGGTTCGGGAGAGTCCAAGTTCTCAATTTCGGCCGTCCCCAGAGCAGCGGCGACAGACTTACGTTTCTCGGCCCGAGCTTTCTTCCTTCGTCGTCGTTCGGCCCGACTGTCCAGAAGGCTGGCCTCCGATTCGAACGGGACGTCACGCTCGGCCTCGGGAGTGTTTGCAGGCGGGGAAGCAGCGGGGGTCTCGAACTGGACGGCGTCGAGCGGCCTTTTCTTCGGACGTTTGGGCGGGCCGTCCCGAAAGTAGGGCGCCTTCACGGGCAAGGCCAGATGTTGTTCGTAGCTCTAGGACTGGGCCAGCGTCCGAGCGTTGACGGCCCCACGGCGGTAAATTTCAGTAAGAACCTCCTGGGAGAGCTGGGCCATGGGCTCCAAGGAGTCTCGGCTGGGGGCGGCGGTCCGAGTCTTCAGCGGCGTCAGCAGATTCCAGCGCGAGGGGACAGTAACGTCCGACTCCGACGGCCCAAGGGCGCCAATGGGGACGAAAAAGAAACGGTCCCGCCAGTGGTGAGATCGGTCGACCAGTTGGTCGAAGAGGGCGTCGCCCGATCTCTGAGCGATCAGCAGACGACGGGAGTCGGTGGTCATGGTGAACCAAATCAGGAAGACGGGCAGGAAGACGTCGATGCCGGACCGACGGCAGAGAAGGGTGAAGGTCATCAGGTGGTCGATAGCGGCCGGGGGGAACTGAGAGATCGAGATATCGCAAAAATGCATCGCCTCGGCCACCAGAGGGGGAGGTGGGAGAACGAGGCCGGCCTCGGCGTAAGTCGTGTAAAGGGCGACCATGCCCGGCGGCGGATTGGAGGCGAGGCGGTTTCCGGCCTCGGTAAAGGGCAGATCCGGCTGGCTCATCTTCACCAGTGCTTCCCGGATCACGTCGACTCCGACGGTGGACAGCGGGTCTTTCCTGGTGTGGGCGGCGAAAAGCGACGCGGCCAGGACGACGGCGCCGGCCTCGGCTTGAGCATCGGCGGCGGAAGGAGCGAAAGCCATTAACAACCTGGGAAGGAAGGAGGTCGGAGGCGGAGAAGGTGAAAAGCAAGGCGAGAGGAGACGAGAGTCAGTCGCGAGTCGAAGGGGACGAGGTTTATATAAGGGTTTTGGGGGCGCGGAAGACGAAGCGTCGCGTGCCTGGATTGGACAGGACTGGAGGGGCCGAGGGGCCTCCGAGGGAGCCTAGGGCCCGGTCCGTCGGGGAGCAGGGTGAAAGTCAAGGCCCGACGCGGACGGCGAGGCGGGGGAGAGACGCCCGTCGTAGACCCGGCGGCGTCCAGTGACCAAACGATGCGCGCGGAAAGGGGCGGTGGTGTCCAGAAGGGCCCACTAGCGAACCCGACCAAGGAGTCAAACGAGACGATGTAACGAGCGAACCCCCGAGTCGGAGAAAGGGGGACCCGTTGCGGGGAGCGAGGGCAGAGCTTGAGAAGGACGCGGGCAACGTCGGCAGATGACGCCGAGTAGCGCAAATCTGCACGAACGTGCGAAGACAAATTCAAAACAGAAGACAAAGAAACGAAGGCATTCATTAAATTAAAGCAAGTGTTACAATAGCCGACGATACGGTGGGAAAAAAATACATAGCAACAGCGAGTACGGATACAAAAAAGAAATAGGAGAGAAGAAGAACGAGCCGCGCCCCAGACGTCGCCCCGCGAAGGCAGACCCACAGCCCGAAAGGACGTGGCTGCGACCGCGGATATCCCCAGGACGGGCCTAACGGGCCGGCTTCGAGGACCCCGACAGGAAGTGGCGCAGGTCAGTAGCCGGGAGGGACGAAGACCCACAGGAGCGACGATGGCCGCGCGACCGACGACAGCAGGAGCGGCGATCATACCATGCGCGCTGAAAGCACGCGAGGTGCCAGCAGAGCCTGAGACGGCGGCGAGAGTGGTACCGGGGTAGGTGACGGCAGGAAGGTCCGCGAGAATGTCGGAGCGGCGAACCTGGGAGAGGCGACGGTGGACGTCGATCAACACGGCGTTGAGACGCTGAGTCTCGGCCAAGGCCACGCTGTTGGGACACCGGCGGGCGACATCAGGCACATGGCCCAGGCGGCGTGCTGAAGCTGCACCTCGCGACCGTATTCTTCGAGGATGTCTCGAACACTCATAGCGTAAAGGGAGGGTGATATGAGAAGTTGAAGAGTCGAGTAGGCTATTTATAGGAAGGGGAATGAGGATGGGCTCGAACACCGAGGAGCGTTAATGGAGGGGGTTGCAAGCGGGACGGGGGCGGGCGGCCCCCGGGCCCTGGCCCGCCGAGGAAGGGAGGAGTACTGTTGGTACCATGGACCGCGGACTGCAGCCCATGGACCGAACAGGACCCGTCGGCGGCCCAGGCGAGGGGACGAGCCCAACGCACGAGTCCACGATGGGCCCAAGGTCAGCAACAAGGAGCTATAAATACTTCCCCTGGTCCAACAGGGGAGGGGTTGACAATTCTTAGAGAGACACTTGTACTAGGTTGGACGGTGAGCTTATTCCGACGAGCCCACACACCAACAGAAACATTGAAATAAATTTATTAATAAAAGGAACATCGAAGTATTATAAAAGGAACTCATAAAATCAATTCAATCAACTATATGAGCTCCAAATGAAAATGAATATTCTTGCTGGAAAAATTTACCCTTTCTAAGAAAATGATTTCTTCTGAAAATTTGGTGCGCCGGACGGCACTTCTGAGATTGAGATAAAGACTGATTGAAGAAAGAAAAGAGTTGGTAAATAGACAAAACAATATTGACTAGCAAAGCGAAATATCACTTTCTGAATTCTGAAAAATAGAAACGAGTATGGGGGAAATAGATATTGGGGGAAACACAACCTAAATAGATTGGCCAAATTCTATGAAAATAAGGTTGATCTAAGAATCCATGATAAAAAATAACAAATAGACAACCGAAAACAACAAGATAAAGCATTTGATTAAGAAAAGACAATGAGGAAACATACCCTTAATCGCGGATTTGGAGGTGTTGAAGTTTGAAAATCTGGAAGTTTGAAAATTTGAAACTAACCATCAACATATCTGAAAAAAATAGAATATATTCATTTCAAAATGAACCCAAATTACTCTATATCGATCATGACGACCGGCTGAAAAAGGAATCCAATCATAACAATAAAACAAAAACCCAATAATCAATACCATCAACAAATGTGAAGGTCTGGAAATCTGGAACTAACCATGAACTAAGCTAGATCTAAATAGAATATCTTCATTTCAAAATAGACCCAATTTAACTCTATATCGATTATGACGACCATACAAAAAAATCAGTCATGACAATAAATAAATAAAACCCTGATACAAAAACACAATCAACAATATAAAACAGAAAATTAAAACACAAACAAATAAATAAATTTTTTGTACCCTGATACAAAAACAGATAAATAAAAATAAAGGATAATGAAACGAAAACATAAACGAAATAAATAAATAAATAAATCTAAACAGGAATTTAATAGGAAGAAAGAGGATAGAATGCAATGGTGGAATAGAAGATTGAACAAGTACAAATCCAAACAGCACAGAATAATACAGTTTTGTTCTGGACTAAGAGGAGATAGAAGATAAAAAAAAACAGATAAGAAATCTAATCATAACATTTAAAATAAATTTTAAAAATTATTTCATTCAAATTATAAATAGTAATTTTACCTTGTTCTTGGAGAGCAGTGTCCTGATTTTCTTCGGTAATCAAGAACCAATTAATTTTTTTCAGTAATAAAAATGAAAAGCAATGTCCTGATTACAAAGATCAAGAAAGAAAAATAAAAAATGAAACATGAGGAAGATACTTAGATAAATTAACTCTAAACCAAAACTAAATCAAAACTAAACCAAAGCATACTAATCAACCCTACAAAGATTAAAAAAGAAAGTGACCCTACAGGCTACATAGAATACAAAATACCATCATCCATCTCCATGATTTCAAAAGAGAGTGGCAGAATAAATACTATCATCCATCCATCTCCATAATTACCATCCATCTCTTATTACTTGAAAATAAATAATAAGAACACAAAGTTCCAGAATCACAGATTTGTGGATAAAATCGATTGATATTTAATGGTTGTAAATATCAGAAATTTTAAATAAACTAATGATTGAAGAAAAACATATTGGTTGGATTTAGGAGGATTTGATTTTAAAACAAAAAGTAAAGCAGAAAGAATAAAATTTTAATATATCTAAGTATTTTTCTATCTAACCCTTTTTCCAAAAAATAAAATTATATCAAAATATAATAATAATATATATTCAGTTGAGTGAAACCTCAATTCTCATCTTGAGATTTTTATATAATTAAATTGAGAGTTTGAGATTTTGACATAAACTTTTTTTATATGATTAAATAGATTTTCATGTAAACTGACTTTTCACGTCGAGAAAAAATATATAATTAATGTCGAAAAATTTACTTAACCTATCTAGTAATTCTTTTAATCATTTGCAATTAATTTGAGATCGACACATATTTACGTGTCTATTAAGTATAGAAGTATTAAAATATTACAAACAGAATGGAACCTAAGGTCAAGTCAGGGTTAAACCAACTACAAGAAGAGGCGAGGCCAATTAGTTAAATATTAAATTGTTTTATCTAATTACTAAAACTAGTTATTTCAGTTAAAGGGTATTATTATAATAATAATATCTAACCCAATAAATGCCTATAAATACATTTGTAAACTATTAAAATAAATAACAACTTACTGCAATTTTTCCACCTTCTTCCTCTATCTTTTACTGTTACGAGAGTTGCAGGATGGGTTCAAGTAATCTTGGTGGTAGAAAGTCCGATTGGGGCTTTCTGATTGTAACCACTACAGCCGTGATTCTTGACAGGAACGTACAGCTGCAAATCTAGGGGCGATTCTTTATATGGTATCAGAGCTCCGGTTCTCTGAAGCATTCTCGTCAAACTGCAATGGCAAAAATTGATGATATCGACACTAGTTCGCCGACTCGATCGGAAGAAAGTAATTCCGATAAAAGAAAGAAATTCGACTTGGATGCAGCATTGTCAACACGCTCCAGTCGATAATCTTCATTCTTCAGACAATCCAAATCAGGTAGTAATTCAAGAAACGCTCAGCGGGGATGCAAATTATCCGATCTGGTCAAAGGCTACGATGCGCTACTTAAGCATTCGAAGAAAGGATCTTTTCGTTAATGGAAAAATCCAAGAACCAGTGGATGAAGATTTCGATGAACATGAGGCATGGCGGATGGCGAATGGGGTTGTATTGTCGTGGATCATCAACACGGTGGAGAAGCACATTGCCATCACTCTTCAGTATACAACCAGTGCTTTCATTGCCTGGAAAGACTTGGAGGATTGTTTTAGTCAAGGCAATGATCAGGTTAGGTATCATCTTAGACATGAAATATATAAACTTTGTCAAAATGATGATACTGTTACCATTTACTATCACAAGTTAAGAACCATCTGGGACAGTCTAGATGATGTAATGGTAATACCCGATCTTGTATGTCACTGCGAAAGCATTAAATTCTGGAAACAAGAGGTTGAAAAAGATAGGATAGTTGAGTTCTTACTAGGATTAAATGATTGCTATTCAACTGTAAGAAGTCAAATAATAGCCACAAAACCACTGCCAAATCTCAGTGAAGTTCATGCTAAGCTGATCAATGAAGAAAAACAGAATCTTAATGTTAAAAGTCGGGTGGTTGATAATACATCTATGGATTCAGCAATGTTCACAAAAAGCTTCAAAGGCAGCAGACCTAGATGGCCACTAGAATCAGATAAATGGAAGTACAGCAAGAAAGGGAAGAAGTTAAACTGTGATATCAAGTGCAACCATTGCCACTTCTTTGGACATCTTGAAAAAAACTGTTTCCAAATCACAGGGTATCCTGAAAAGAAAGAAACAGGGCAAAAAGATGAAGAGTCTAAAAGGAAAAAGCCAAGGGTGGAAGCTGTCAATGTAGTTGCTGGATTAAGTGAAAAAAACTGTCAAATGATTGTTGAATACATCAAAAATTCGGCAAGTAAGAAAGTTATTAATTTTAATAAATTAGGAGATATATGGGTGTGTGATACTGGTGTCACAAGGCATATGAGTGGAAATAGAAGGTTATTTAAAAACCTTAGAAAACCACTAATTAGGAAAAGAGTAATAATTCCAAATGGAAAAATAATTGAAGTACAAGAGATTAGAGACATAGAAATCTCTTCAAATCTCACACTTAAAGACGTATACTTTATACCATCTTTTAAAATCAATTTATTATCAATATATAGATTAACTAAGCATAATAATTTGATTGCTATATTTTATCACAAGAAGTGTATTTTTCAGGAAATTCTCTCAAAGAGAGTGACTGGAGTAGCTAATGCCCAAGAAGGATTATACTGCTTCAAATCAAATAAGGCATCCATGGCATGTTCTGCAGTAGATATTCAGACATAGCATAGAAGATTAGGCCATATTTCTTTTAAGAAAATAAGACTTTTAGCAAAAACATGTAATGATGTAGTTTTAAAGTATTCTATGAATAAAAAATTTTGTGAATTTTGTGATATTTGCTCACTTACTAAACAACAAAAGTTATCATTTCCAAAGAAAAGTTACACACAAACTCATGATATATTTGACCTAATTCATGTGGATATTTGGGGTAAATTCCCAATCCAAACATACAATTTAAAACGGTATTTTTTAACAATAGTTGAAAATAAAAGTAAAAATATTTGGGTATATTTAATGAGTAAAAAATCAGATAGGTTTGAAGTGATTAAAAATTTCATAACAATGATTAAGACTCAATACAATAAACAAATAAAAAAATCAGATCAGATAATGGTCTAGAATTTACATCAAATAAAATAAAAGTGATACTAAAATCCAATGGAATTCTACAAGAATTCTCATGTCCTTATGCACCTCAACAAAATAGTAAGGTTGAGAGAAAGCATAAGGACCTACTCAACATTGCAAGAGCCCTTAAAACACAGGCTTCTCTACCTATCAAATATTGGGGGTTGTGTGTACTAAATGCAGCCCGAATACTTAACAGGGTACCATCTTCCTCTCTAAAAGATAAAACTCCATATCAAGTTCTGAATGGAGCACATACAAACTATAAAATTGACAAAACCTTAGGCTGTCTTTGTTATTTAACAGAAAATAACAAAGAAAATAAATTCTCCAACAGGACTAATAGAGGAATATTTCTTGGATATCCTCAAGGTGTTAAAGGGTATATGGTCATAGACCTAAACACACTAAAAAAGAGCATTTCCAACGATGTAGTCTTTAAGGAAGAAATCTTTCCATTCAAGATTGTTAAGAAATCTTTGAAACTGAACATCAATTCTGAAAAATCAATTTTTGATAGCTTCATAAATAAATTGGAAGCATCAAATAATGACTTGGAAAAATTAAACAAAACTCCAAAAACAAATTCAATTCAAAAATTAGAAAAAACTTCAGAACACCAAATTATAAATAACCTTGAAGTAAATCATATTGAAAAAGCAATCATATGAGTCAACAACAAATAAAGACAACTCAAATTCATGTTCTAAGGCAAACATTGAATCTGTAAATAACACAGAAAATATTGAAAATTCAGCAAACAATCTGAATGAAATAAATGAAGGTAGCATAATAAGTAACCAGTCATATTCAGACATGCCAAATGAAAATCTAAAAAATAAAATTACAGAAGAAGAGAAAAGTAAAGAAATAGAAATAGAAATCAGAACCTCAAATAGAATAAAAAGCACAAATCATAGATATTCAGATATGTGCTATTATGATGATCAAAATTATGATAGTGCAAATTTGAGCACACATCATCCAATTTAGAAGTATGTATCATATCATAGATTAAAGAATAAACACAAGAATTTAATCAAGAAAATTGGTTCCATAAACGAATCCAAAAATTACAAAGAAGCTGCCTAAGATCAAAATTGGGTAAAAGCTATGAAAATCGAAATGAAGGCAGTAATTGAAAACAACACATGGGAATTGGTGAAAACACCAACAGATAGGAAGGTAGTTGGATCAAAATGGATCTACAAGATAAATTTTAAACAAGATGGAGAAATTGAGAGGTACAAGGCAAGGCTTGTAGCTCAAGGCTTCTCACAAATAGAAGGTTTTGATTATTTTGAGACCTTTACCTCTGTGGCTAAGATTACAACAGTAAGAATGTTAATAACTGTTGCATGTGTGAAGGAATGGAATTTACATCAAATGGATGTAAATAATGCATTTCTTCATGGAGAGTTAGATGAGGAAATCTACCTAGCTTAAACCACCCCTAGGATATCTAAATGATGGGGACATGAGATTGTGTAAACTAAAAAAGTCCATCTATGGATTAAAACAGGCTTCTAGACAATGGTTTGTAAAGCTAAAAACAACATTGGTAAATCTAAAGTTTAAACATTGCAATTCAGACCATTCTCTATCCATAAGAGAAGTAAACAACAAGATTACATATACATTAATATATTTAGATGACATAATTGTTACTGGTAATTGTGAAGATGAGATTAATTGGTTCAAAATTCAATTGAAAAATCATTTCAAAATTAAAGATTTAGAAAGATTACATTACTTCCTTGGAATAAAAGTAGCTCACTCAAATAAAGGGATTTTTCTATCACAAAGGAAATACACATTAGACCTAATTAATGAATGTGGTCTCCTAGGAGGAAAAACCTCAAAAATCACAATGGAAAAAGGGATAGATTGGAGAAACAATCAAACCAAAGAATTAAATGATCCTTTCATCTATAGAAGGATCATAGGAAAATTGATATACCTTAGCATAACCAGACCTGACATTATATATACAGTCAAAATTCTAAGTCAATTTATGAAAAAACCAACACAAATGCATCTAGATGCAGTGCATAAATTAATTAGATACTTAAAACAAGCTCCTGGACAAGGGATTATGATAAGTAAAGAAAAACCACTAGAGTTAGAAGGATATTGTGATGCAGACTGGGGTGCATGCTGGCGATACACGCATGTTTCTTGTGCTCTCTTCAGGGGGGAGTATTGGTGAGACATGCCTGATTACGGCAGTCACTCCCAGCAACGCCCTTCAACAAGGACTAGGGTTCCGTCGCTTTACGCTGGACGCCCAGAAGGCTCCCACGGTGTGGAACAAGTTCATTATCAAATCGCTGAGTTAACCCGTAAATTGCCGATTGGACTACCAAATCGCCGACTTTAGAGTCAAATCACCGACTTTAGAGGCAAATCACCGAGTTAGGGCCCAGATCGGCAGTATGGTAGACTACATATCTCGCCCCTTGAAACTCGGCGAGTTTGTCCTAAATAGGCGATTTCCATACCTGAATCGTTGATTTACGATTGTTACTCGCTACCAGCCTACGCCATCAATGCTCCCATATATGGCAATAGGCGTAATGTCCGCCTTTGATCGCGCCCTCTGAAACCCTATAAAAAGGGTCCCAAGGGGACACTCAAAGACACAACACAAGTTCCATTCTCACTAGAGCAGCACTAAGAGAATCGCTGATTCTCACGAGAATCGCCCATTCTCTCCTTGCAAGTATTTGACGTAGAGTGCGCGTCGTGAACTCCAGAGCCTTCGGCATCACCTTGCACCACCGCGAGCCCCTGGTAGCAGATTCTGTTCTTCATTAGCTGGTGCCGTCTGTGGGAACACCGAACCACCGGTATCCCATCGTAATCGCGAATTTTTTTGCAAAGTCCGGCTTGATCTCTCCCGGAGGGATCGCCGACTTTGTCAACTAAGTCGCCGATTTAGATCGATAATAGCCGATTCTCACCTCAAGTCCGATTTATTCTTAAATCGCCGAATTAGCCTTGAGAATCGCCCGATCCTGAATATCGTCTGCTAGCTAAGAGTGTTGTCCACGACTTTGTTCAAAAACTCCCAAAGTCAAAGTCGCCGATTTAGATCCCTAAATTGCCGATTTTTTCTCTGTTTCTTGAACAAGCTCGGTCAAGTCATCCTTTGCTTTGGAACTTACGTCTTCGCATAGGTTGGATTTTTCCCAAGCAAAAATCGCCTATTTAGGGGCAAACTCGCCTATTTTCAGTGAATATCGCCGATTCTCTTTGGTTAAGCTCTGGTTGAATTTCATATGGAAATTACCAACTTAACGTAAGGAATCGTCGAATTCTGAACTTCACTTAGCCAAATCGCCAATTTGGCCCTAGTCTTCATTCATCGTTGATGAAGCACGAAATCTGCTACCAGTAGGCTCGCGGGGTTGCGAGGAGGGCTGGAGGCTTTGGAGTCCACGACGTGCGCTCTACGTCAATGTACCTGCAGAAGTGGAAGGGAGTCGGCGACTCGGGCTCCTTGGTTTGCTCTGGTTGGGGTCTGTCAAGTGGGAATGACCTGGGAGTGGAGGACCCCCAAGGACCCCTTTTATAGGGTCTTGGAGGCGTTTCCCCATTCATTAGCGTGGGGCCCACTCTATTATGGTGCCCAATTAAGGGTGTCATAATGACGTGGGCCCTCCCAAGTAACGGCTGAGAATCGGCGACTCAAGTATGGGAGTCGTCGATTCAGAGGTGGAGTCGCCGACTCACTTGTGGTCAGGTCCTCGGTCTACCAGACCCGAGTGTCCTGTCTGGAGTCGGCGATGCACCCCTGAAATCGACGACTTGGTAGTCCCAGTCGGCGATTCTCAGGTGTTGCCTTGAGTACTTGACGTAGACACTTGCTCCGCACCGTGGAACTCTCCGGGGGTCCGACATAAAGCGACGAAACCCTAGTCCTTGTTGAAGCGCGTTTCTGGGAGTGACTGACGTAATCAGGCATGTCTCACCACCTCCCCACAAAATAAAAATTTAAAATAATTTTAATTAAGTTGATTAAATAAAAAATTTAATTATTTTAATTTAAAATATGAAATATGAAATAATTATTTTAATTCATGAAATAATTTTAAAATAATTGATTAATTTAAAATATGAAAAACATTAATTATTTAACTATTTAAAAACATTATATTATTTAATTATTTAAAAACAGTATTTTAATTATTTTAATAACTAATTATTTTAATTTTAAAATATTAAGAAACAGTAATTAAATAATTTATAATTATTTAATTAACAAATAATCTTGAATTTTTAAATAAATAATAATTTTAATAATTAACATATTTAATTTAATGGCAAATTAATGATTATTATTGCAATTTAATTATTTGAATTAAATCAAATCCATATACTAATCCTCAGATATTTATTTACTAATTCTAATTAGAAATAACCCTAAACATGCAAACAATTTTCAGATATTTATTTAGTGATTTCAATTAAAACTTACCCTAAACATGCAAATAATTTTCACATATTTATATTCTTGGCTTCACAATTACCTTATTTAGGTGATCTGATTTCTCAAAGAAGAACACAATAGTTTATAATTAAAATCGTCTAATCATGCAAACCATTTTAATTTTAAATATTACTTGATGATTTCCTTATTAAAATCACATAATCATGCAAGCCAATTTTCAGAGACTTACATATTGATTTATTTTAAAATCCCTTAAACATGCAAGCCATTTTTCAAAGATTAAGTTCCTGATTTTTTTTAAAATTTTAATTATCTGATTATGCAAGCCAATTTTGACAAATTTACTTGTTGATTTAATTAAAAATCGCTTAAACATGACTATTATTATTTGATTTATGAAAATCGCTTAAACATGACTATTAAAAATCGTGCAAGTCGATCATTTTTCAAAGTACAGAAGCAAATCATGATCATGTTATTCATAAAAATAAAATCATGATCATGTTATTAATTTCCATCCTCAAGAGTCTAGCTTAACCTTCAACATGTACCAATAGATCGACTAGTTAATTTCTTCTCCCTCCTTTTTCTTTTATAGTGTTTTCTAAGGGTTTCCTAAATCAAAACAACCCCCATTCAACCACCATTCAAAACAAAACCCAAAACAAAAATCAAAACAACACACTCGTACAATCAAATTACAGCAAGACTACCCATTCACATAATCATTCATATACAAAACAAAAAATAACAAAATCTAAATCAAAAATCTAAAACAAATATTGAAATATATAAATAAATCTCACCAAAGCAGGAACGGACTGAAGCAGGAACGGAGCAAGGACGAACGGCCACCACCGGAGGCGAGATTAGAGTCGGCGATAACGGAGGCAGGAACGCACGGCGATCAACACAAATAACACTAACTAAAGAAGATATATATTAATGGAGTCCGAAATCCTTTATTCAAATACAATATTCAACATTAGCGATTTAAAATAATATAATTACAATGACAAAAATAAACATAAACATGGTTATAACTATAGATATACAAAACTACTTCAACAATAAACATATATTCTAAATATATACAGTTTAGTTAATATCATCCTTAATAATTTTCGATTTTCAAACAATAATATCATCCTTAAAAAATAGCGGAAATCCCTTATTCCATTCCATTATTGATATATACATTCCATTATTCCATTCAAATTGCACATTCAAATTGCAAACAATCTAACCCAATAATTTTTGGGTCCCAAGAAAATAAAACAAGAACATGGAATGGGGATGTTTACAGTGAATAGATTAATTCCAGTAAATAGATCAAAATGTAAACACTCCATGTTTATACATCAAAATGTATAAATAGTTTAATTCCAGTAAACATCCAAATATATGAACATGGAATAGATTAAAATAGAGGAGAAAAAATAGATTAAAATATATTACATTGAATAGATTAAAAATAGAAGATCTAGAGGGGACATGGAATATATTATTACAATCAAAAATCTTAGTATTACAATCAAAGATAAACAATCAAAGATACCCAAAAACAATCAAAGATACCTTAAAAATAACAAAATCAAAATAAAAAATATAAAACAAATATTGAAACATATAAATAAATAAATCTCCCCAAAGCAAGAACGGACCGATCGAAGCTGGAATAGAGCAAGGACGAACGGCCACCACCGGAGGCGAGATCGGAGTCGGCGATAACGGAGGCAGGGACGCACGGCGGACGGAGTCGGCAAGAGAGGATTCGACGGCAATGGCAGCACTTCACTTAAAACAGAACAAATGCGTTCTGTCTGGATTTGGGGTTTTTAATAAACCCCAAAACTTACATGGCGGATTTGGGCGGGCTTTTTCCGTCCGAGTCCCTGAATACTTAACATGGCGGACATCCGCCATATTAAGTCAATTTAATCGGGTAATCGGGCTAAGTATTGGGGGGAAATCGAAATTTTGGGCGGGATAGTTTAGATGGCGGAAATCCGCCATCTAAATACCGCCATCGAAAGTAATTTCGAACCGCCATCGAGCCAAAAGTTTTCCTCGGCGGACTCAATGAATAGATGGCGGACATCCGCCATCTAAACAACTGAATTATTGATGGCGGAAATCCGCCATCTAAAGACCGCCATACAAGGTCCTTTTTTTTGTAGTGAACGTTTCTGCACTGCTACAAACAAAACAGAACACTGAGGAATCAGAATACTCCTCAACAGATCAGTCCAAAGAACTGACGATGTCTTGTAGCTCGAAAGAGAATGATAGTTTTTTCAGAAGAAGAGAAAGGAAGAAAGCAAACAAGAAGAAAAGAGCACACAGTAGATGAAAAAATATACCAAGAACTGGCCGAAGTGTCGGGGAGGGCTTGTGATATTCCCTCCTGAAAAGGTGACGACTTCTGGCCGAAATGACAGAAGTGTCGGAGAGGGCTTATGATACTCTCTCCTGAAAATGTGTTGTTGTTTGCCCTGAGTCGGCGACTGGGTGTCCCAGTCGTCGACTCCTTTGTTTTGGGTAACTGTGAGGGTTGTTTTGAAAATTTTCCCCTTGAGTCGGCGACTCTTTCTGGGAATCGTCGACTCCAACTGTGAAACGTAGGATCTTTCAGGAGATCCTTAGAGATATTTGGAGGATATATGCAAATTTTCCAATTAAGGAAATATATCTCTAAAATTTTGAAGCATAGTGGCCGGAATCGATGATTCAGCTTGGGAATCGTCGACTCGGGCGTGATTTCAGGGATTTTGGAGATCGATTTCCGATTCCTTCCCTTGCAATTTTCGGATTCTATAGGGGGTTTTTGCAATTTTCCCAGAGGTTATAAATAGTGGTGAGCGCTTCGTACTTCTCACTTCACTTTTCCCCAATACCGAATCGCCTACCAAACCCTAGATCCTTCTGTCGCCGATTCCCCAGTTCAATTTTACTTGAATCGACGATTCCGAGATGGCAGGAACTACCCCCCCCATCTTACTGAAGCTGAGGCCGCCACTATGATCGCGAAGATGGCCGGAGAAGAGACACTCGTCGAGGTGCTGAACGCCGTCGAGTCGCCGATTCCGTCTCCTCCCAGAGACGTTGAATCGTCGATTCCGGCTGTTCCATCCTCTGACGATCACTTGAGTGCTTCTGTGCACAAGCTGCTGGAGCCTCTGGCTGGGTCGACGATTCCCTCTGCGGGGTCGACGATTCCGGACAAGGTTTCGGAAGACGTTCCAGAGGTTGAACAGGGAGAAATCCTTGGTGAGTCGACGATTCCCACTTCGGGGTCGCCGATTCCCAGGGTTTCAAAGAAGAAGACCTCCTTCAAGAGGAGGGAAAAGTTGGCCACCGACTCCGAGGCCTTGCACATACGATATGAGTCGGCGACTGGGCCAGTTCAGTCGGCGATGCCTATCATGACAGTGGATGATTCAACTGTGAATTCTGACCCACTTGTTGTGAGCTCTGAGGATGTCATCGTGTCTGGGATGAACCCTAACAAGCGACCATCTCAGGACGATGGTTCAAAAATGAAGAAAAGACGACGGGGTCATGGTAAAGGAAAAATCTATGTGCCTGGCCAGGAGGAGACTCAGAATCCTCAAATATAGATTTTGACGAGGAACTTGTGATTGATCGTGGAGTTCCTGTCCCTGCTCCAGATGCGGGACGTCGTGAACGAGAAAGAACTCCTCCATCTCCAGTCGAGGTGGATTTGGGTCGAGATCCTGATGCCGATCCCTCCAATTATATTGGGGTCGTGAATCCGACCGGATACGCGCATTGCGAAACGTATGTCAATGGCGCGACGCAATTGCTCCCCGTCGACCGCTCGGGTGAGGGTCGATTTGAAGAGGTTTTGACTGTAGCGACGCTTGCGCGTCAATCTGAAGTGCATCCCCCTTCAATCATTAACTCGAAAGAGGCCCGAAATCTATTGAGGGCGATGAAAATTTCTAGACACCTCCGCTTCTGGGTGTCGCGATACCAGCCTGCGAACCTTCCACCACCGGGGTTCCAGGCTCTGCCTAAGATGTACTTCAAGCATTTCCCTGAGCTGCCCATTCCGGAGCTCATGAGCGAATTGCTTCTTGCTTTTGAAGTCTCGCTGTCACAGCTACCAGCGGGATTCTTTGTGACGTTGAGAGGGTTCCTCAATATTTGCTGGAGTTTGGGTGTTACTCCCACCCCCTACCTCTTCCTTAACTATTACAAGTTGTATAAGGATGGAAGGTTGGATTGGGTCGTCTTGGGTTGGCGCGACGAAACCTCGATCGTAACCTAGTGGATGATCTTCCCACTAACCATGGAGTGTGGAAGAGAGAGTTTGTGTTTGTCAATTCTGAGTTTCTTCCGGGGAGTCGGGAAGTTTGGGCTGACCCGAATTGCGCAAAGCTGAGCGTGAATCTGGGTTTGATGGCAGATGATGTGATTGCCTTCACCAAGATTACCCAGGCCCTGAAAGCTCACCACCTGCCCCGTGGCGCGCCATTTGTCCTCTGTCAGCGTGAGGACTTTACTTTCGAGGATATTGTGGAGGTTCAGAAACCTCTTACGGATGAAGAGACAGCAAGCGCAAAGAAGCGAACGCTTCTATATTTTGATGTTGTCGCTCCGCACATGGCCGAGAAATATCGATGTGCGAAGCTGATTAGATTGGAGAAGAAAGATAAGGCTCCCAAGGCCCCGAGTACGTTTGAGAGGGGCTCGAGCTCTCAAGCCGTATCTGAGCGGGCTGGTTTCGCACCTTACACGAGTGGCATGTCCCTTCCTAACTTTATGGCTGATCCACAAGTCAGGTCGGATGCTATGTCCATCTTGATGTCGAAATCCGGGAGTTGGGTTCGGACTGAACTCATGACAGCTCTGAATGTTGTAAGTGCTTTTACTTTCCGAACACATTTATTTTTCTCTTTCTTATTAACTTGTTTTTTTGTTGTAGGCTTGCTACATGGCCCATGCTTGTTTTGGCATGGTTTCGATAAATGACGTCCAAAGAATTCAAGATCGATATAATGAACTAGACGCCAAGTACAAGACTAGCGAGAAGCAACTGGGCAAGCTGGCCCATGCTCAAAGAAAATTTGAGAATCTTAGAGACAGCGTCATCCCGAAGAAGGAGAAGACGATTGAGTCCCAAAAGAAGGAAATCGACGATTATGTTTCGCAGATTTTGGGACTCCGTAAAGAACGGAAGAGTGCCTCTAAGGAGATGCAGAGCATGCAGGCCCAGCTGGATACCGAGATTGGAAATGTGGTTTCATCTGAAGCCGCAAATGCGGATCTGAGGAGCACTAACTCTGAGTTGGAGAGGAAGTGCAATGAGCTGAATGACCAACTTACTCGCTCTAAGGAGGAGTTGGAAGGTGTGAAGAAGGAGAACTCCGTGTTGAAGAAGGAGAACTCCGTACTTCTAGAGAAGGCTAAGGACTTGGAGTTGGATAAGAAGTATCAATCCGATCAACTCCAAGAACTTAGCTTCTTTGGTACCTTAGTGTTCCCATCACTACCCGAAGACTTTATCTCGGATATCATGACATGGGTAGATGAGCATCCTGAAGAGAAAGAGAAAAACAAGGATGCTCTTGACAAGCTAAAGAACGACGAAGAAGACTAGATTTTGTATTTTCTTCTTAGCTTGTAACTTTAGACGTTTTTAGAATATTTTGTAATCTTTTGGAACATTATTAATGAATCGCTTTGCTTTTTTAATTAATTGTTTATTTACTTAATTTCTCTGAATTGTATCTAAGACCCAAAACTAGATTCACGAGTCGTAATTTAGCCGCTCTGGGCGTAAATTAGACTAACCCTATCGCTAGCCACTCTGGGCATAGACTTGGCCGTGCGAATCGTAGCTCAATCTACGGTTAAATTCGCGAAATGAATTAAACTTCACAATTAACAAAAACTCGCAATGTCGATCAAAATAAGAAGTTGAAAACAAAATATCGAAAAAAGAATCGAAAGATAGAAAATATCGAAATTAAGATACGATTTTTCTAGACCTTAAGACTCTAGAATTGCACTCTAGATTCCTTACTATGTAGTTCAACTCCGGCCGAAGCGACGGAGCAACTTTTGACCCGCATCAAAGTCGTAACGACAAGATGGGGTTAAATCATTAAGGCTATAGCGACAAAACGATTACTAATCTATTAAGGCCATAGCAACATAATAGATTCTGGTACGTGTGTGGGTACTTAGAGCCTCTTGTGGTTGGGTTCACTTGTACCTATCAACTACCTAGGACTCTACTTTTAGACCCTAATATGTGGTTGAACTCTGGCCGTAGCGACAGAGTAACTTTTTGGACCCATATCTAGGCTGAAGCGACAAGATTGGGTTGAATCGTAATGTATCAAAACGATTTTAATTTATTAAGGCAGTAGCGACAAAATAGATTTATAATGTGGGGTGCTAGCTAGAGTCATAGGTAGATGATAAATCTAAATTTTATTGAGAATGTAAATTACAACAGTAAAATCTAATTTTTCTACTTTGCAATTTAAACTAACATATAGACTAAGAGGCTCTAAGGAATAACGTGCTCAATACTAAGCGTAGTATTGTTGTATGTTGTCCGTGTGCTAGATGCAGGGACCTTTGGGTGATAGCTTATTCCTACTCCTCTTAGTTATGCTAGCCTTCCTGTAGGTCTACCACCAAATAGCATATGGATGGTTTTCCGTGGGTGGTCCTCGCTATTGTCGCAGTCTGGCGCTTCCCTTTCGTGTCAGACTTGCAATCATTTCGACCTCGGGAGCCTCTGACCAAGTTGTCAAGTTCGCCGTTCGAGATCAATTGCTCGACATAAAGCGAAAACTCTCTGCAATAGTGTCCGTCAGTTGGCCGTGGTCCTTGTGGAATTTACATAATCTTCCACCTTTTTGACGGCTATCCTTGGTTGCAGGGTCCATAGAGCGAGGAGCGGGCAGATCTTCTTTGTTCTTCAGTTTCTCAAACAGCTTTCCTTTGCTGATTGTTAGTGGGGTCCGATCCTTCCATGGTTGAGGTGGACCCCTTGGCGACTGTTTGGTGGATGTTTGATACACCTTGTTATCGCGTTTAGGCTTCCATTCCTTTCTGAAGGAATCAGCCGCATCGCCAGTGTATCTGTTCGAGGAGTCATTGTAGCTCTTCTTCTCGAACTTTTGTTTTTTGAAACTAGTGTTCTCAAGTTCCACTAGCTTGCTTTCATTCTGCTCTTCCACCTCAATGAATGATTGAGCTCGTTGGAAGAGGTCGGGTAAGGTCTCCACTTTATGGAGCGTAAGATTCAGGGCCAGAGGGGAGTAGGGTATTAGCCCATTTGTGTACCCTGCAATGGCCAGACTCGGGATTAAGTCGCTCACTTCTGTCATCATTGAAGTGAACTTAATCGTGTAATCCCTTAGAGACAGTTTGTCCTGTCGCAGTGCCAGCAATGCATTGGCACTGTGTTTGATTCTAATCATCCCCACATGTTGGGTGACGAATTTGGACGCGAGGTCTGCAAAGCTGGAGATTGATCCAGCTGGCAGACCGAAAAACCACCGATAGGCATTGCCCTTGAGAGTGTCGGGGAATGCTCGACACAGCAGTGCGTTGTCAGTGGTTTGCGACTTCAGAACATTAAGGTAGAGGTTGACGTGATCTTTTGGATCACCCGAACCATCGTACGACTCTATTCTGGATACCCGCCAGGTTGGTGGAAAAGCCACCTTCAAAAGGTCCTCTTGGAAAGGAGCGCTTTTGACTCTTAGGAACTCGATCGGACTGCTGATGACTAGATTGTCGGCCAACTTCCGACGGAGGTCCTCCACGAATCGTGTTGTAAGAGTCCTCTCAGTGCGACTCTTACTGGGTCCAGCTCTTGATTTTTCTGGTTCTGGACCTTTCTTTTTCTCCGCAGTCGAAGAATTGTTAGAAGCCGATTTACCCGCTCTCTCGCGGGCGATGGTTCACTGACTCCTCGATTTCTCGAGGTTGCTAACTCTTCTTTCCATGTTATCCATGAAGTTAATCAACCTCGCTTCTAGAGCGGGAGAGATGGATGTCCGAGGGGGCAGATCAGTTTGAGCATCCTCGAACCTCTCAACTTGTATATTTGGCTGAGGATGCTCAGTGTGTGCCCCATCGGGTGCCACTGATGATTTACTTTTGTTCCTCAGATGGTAATCGTTCTTTTGTCTTTCAGATGCCATAGATGACAAAAGCGAATTCCAACCGAAGCGCAGGTATTCATCGAGCTAACTCGAAAGAAGCCAAGTGGAGTCGGTGACTGGCCTTAGGTTTTTTGACTTTCGAGCTGAATCGAGGCTTGAGAGAAAAAACCAAGTGGAGTCGACGATTCACAACGTGGAGTCGGCGATTCACAAGGTGGAGTCGGCGATTCACAAGGTGGAATCAGCGAAACACGATGGTGGAATCGGGGACTGCTTTAGGTGGATTTCCTTCCGAGTCTGGCCGTGCACAGCACTCTTAGCTAGCAGAATAACCCGCAATCGGAGAATCACTAGGTGGAGTCGGCGATTTCCTGTGTGAATCGGAGATTCCTTGACACAAAGTTAGCGACTCACCCTAGGGGAATCGAGCTGAACTTTGAGAAGAAAATTTCGCGATTACGACAGGATATCGTGGTTCGATAGTCCCACAGACGGCGCCAGTTGATGAAGCACGGAATCTGCTACGAGTAGGCTCGCGAGGTTGCGAGGAGGGCCGGAGGCTTTGGAGTCCACGACGCGTGCTCTATGTCAAACACCTGCAGAAGAGGAGGGGAATGGCGACTCTCTTGGGAGTAGGCGATTCGGGCTCCTGGATGTTATAGTGTGGAGTGTGGTTGGTCAAGGTAAGTTGTTCTGAATGGAGGACACTCCTAGGACCCCTTTTATAGGGTCCTAGAGGCGTTTCCATTCAATTGAGTGGGGCCCACCCCATTATGGTACCCTATTGAAGGGTGCCATAATGGTGTGGGCCCGCCCAAGTAACGGCTAGGAGTCGGCGACTCAGGTATGGGAGTCGCCGACTCCTTTGAAGCCAGGTCCTCAGTCTACCACACCCAAGTTCCCTGGCCGGAGTCGGCGACACGCCACTGGAGTCGGCGACTTGGTAGTCCCAGTCGGCGACTCCCAGGTGTTGCCTTGAGTTCTTGACGTAGACACGTGCTCCGCACCGTGGAAGCCTTCCGGGGGTCTGGCATATAGCGACGGAACCCTAGTCCTTGTTGAAGGGCGTTGCTGGGAGTGACTGACGTAATCAGGCATGTCTCACCAATACGGCATGGATATTATTGGTCCACATTACGGTTAGAAGCTCGCACTTACGTCCACAAGTGTCGAGCATGCCAGTTGCACAGTCCAATGTAACAAAAACCATCCGCGGACATGATTCCGATTTTGAGCTCGATCCCATTTGCAAGGTAGGGACTGGACATCGTAGGACCATTCCCACCCTCGACATCCCAAGCTCGATTCATTTTTGTGGCAGTTGACTACTTCACAAAATGGGTCGAGGCTCAGGCTGTAGCAAAGATCACTCAAGATGCGGCAGTCAAATTCGTTTATCGCTCCATAGTGTGCCGATTGGGAGTTCCCCAACACATTGTCAGGAGTGGCCCATCAAGAGTGACATCGCTTCCTTCCTAACCTCAGGATTAGCATTAAAGTCTGGAAGCGACACACCAGAAGTGTAGGGTTTGTAACCAGCAGGGGGTGGAGGCACAGATCGAGAACTTGACCCTTTCTCGAATCTCCGTCGAGGCTCAGCACCTTTGCTCTTCTTTAATCGAATGAGCTTCGCCTCTCAGAATCGCTTGCACATGTAGAGAAGAGCGGCGTCAAAGTATAAAAGCGATCGCTTTTTCCCGCTCTGAAGCTCCTTCTCCGTTGGTGGCTTTTGAACTTCAGCCATATCCTCAAAAGTAAAGTCTTCCCTTTGGCAAAGGACAAAGGGAACACCGCGCGGCACAGAATAATCAGCCAAGGTCCGTGCAATCCTATCCGAGGCTTCAATATCTTTGGTGGTCAACGCAAGCGAAGCACTCATGTGCACTCGGTTGGGATCATTCCATTCTTCCCGACTCCCGGGAAGAAACTCAGACGTAATAAAAAAGAATTCCTTCTTCCAGTTGCATCCAAAATTTGTCGGCAAATCGTCGACGACATTCTTGTCGAAATGCCGTCGCGTAAACCCGACGTGACCAGATCCTGACTTGTTATCCTTCACAAGCTTGTAGAAATGCAGAAACAAGCTTGCGGTCGCAGTGATCCTTAGGCTCCAACAAACATTCAGAAAACCCCGTAGGGTCACGAAGAATCCCGCCGGGAGCTGCGACAGGGACACTTCAAAAGCGAGCAATATTTCACTCATTATCTCAGGAATTGGTAGTTCCGAGAAATGCTTGAAATATATCTTCGGGATAGCCTAGAATTCCGAAAGATTTTCCCTTTACGGACCCAGTCTGTGTCGCCGACTCCACAAGGGGAATCGCCGACACAGAGGTCCCGGGAATCTCTCCCAGTTCGAGAGGCCCCTCAGGCACGACTACAAGGGCCCTGCTCAGTGTCGTCGAGTCCGCAAGGGGAATCGCCGACACTGGCGAGGCGCCAATAAGCTCGTGCACAGAGGCACTCAAGTCCATGTCACAAGGTGCAACGACCGGAGTCGCCGACTCAACCACTCTGTCAGGAGAGGGAATCGGCGACTCGACGGTGTTCAACACCTCGTCGAGACCCTCAACGGTCATCTCCGCCATAAAAGCGGACGTTTCAGCTTTATTCAAAGGTGAGAAGTTGGAATCGGGGGCAGACATGGTTCGGGAATCGTCGATTCAAAGAAATATTACTTGGGAATCGGCGATTAAAAAATCTAGGGTTTTAGGCGATTGAGAAGGGGAAAAGTGTTGTGAGATTTGGGGAAAACTCTCCACTATTTATAGCCCCTAGGAAAATTGCAAAAACCCTTAGAAAATCCGAAAATTACAAAAATAAAGATCGGAAGTTGATCTCCATATCCCCGATATCACGCCATTATCGCCGACTCCACAAGGGAGTCGCCGACTTCGAACACAATCTCGCAGAACTGTGAGATTCATTTCCTTATTTGGAGATTTTGCATATATTCCCCATATATTCTCCAAATATCTCAAGGATCTCCTAAAAAGATCCGACGGTTACACTAGGAGTCGTCGATCCCTAGATGGAGTCGCCGACTCACATGGGTAAAAAATAAAATGCCCCCTGCAGTTACCCAGACCATAGGTGTCGCCGATCGGTGGCCTCCAATCACCGACTCAGGGTAAAATAACAGCAAAACTGCCTAAAGTGCATGTTTTCGAGGGGGAGCATCATAAGCTTTCCCGACACCTCTGTCACTTCGGCCAGAAGTCGTCAAAATTCAAAGGGGGAGTGTCGCAAGCTCTCTCGGTACTTCTGTCGCTTTGGCCAAAAGTCGTCACATCTCAGGTGGGAATATCACAAGCTCTCTCCATTATCAGGGTTCCAAATTATAAGGTAACCCTCGAATGTCGAATATTTTCGATTTGTTATCACTCTATCTCTTGTAACTCTATGTTAATCTAGAGGTATAAATTATCCGTAAATTTAACCGTAGGCTGAGCTACGATTTGTACGACTAAGTCTACGCCCAGAGTGGCTAGCAATAGGGTTAGCAGAGTCTAATTTACGTCCAGAGTGGCTAAATTACGACTTGTGAATCTAGTTTCGGGCCTTAGTTACAATTTAAAGGGTAATATAATGAAAGATTAGCAAAAGAAAAATAATAGATAGCTCATCGACAATCAGGTACTTTGAAAAACACACATCCTAAAAGGCACGATCTTCGAGGGGGAGTATCACAAGCTCTCTCGACACTTCTGTCGTTTCGGCCAGAAGTCGTCGAAATTCGAAGGGGAGTATCACAAGCTCTCCCGACACTTCTGTCGCTTCGGCCCGAAGCTGTCACATTTTGAGCATGATAGATCTGTCACTTCAGCCAGATCAATCAAGGATTTATTGAGCATAAGGAGGGACAGCATGAGGAGAAGCCCCGCACGGCAAGGTCAGTAAATGAATAAATATATCCTTTAGACATATATAGTTGTTTTGAAGGTTGTTTTTATTTTGCAGGAATGATTCTGTCGCTTTGGCCAGAATAGGATCTATTTTGTCGCTTTGGCCCGAATAGATCCAGGTCCATTTTGTCGCTTTGGCCTTAATGTACCAAAAATTATTTTGTCGCTTCGGCCTCAATAATTCTTCTATCTTGTCGCTTTGGCCTTGATAGACTTGGAGACATTTTGTCGCTTTGGCCATAATGATCTCGACCCACCTTGTCGCTTTGGCCTCGATGGGGCAACCGTCGTTGCGGATATAAAGTCTCTCTTGATCAGGGTGGACTATAACACATCAGTTCTGATAGTGAACTAGATCCTGTCGCTTCGGCCAGAATCAGGCTCTGATAGTGAGTCGGTCCATTTTGTCGATTTGGCCTTAATAATTCCCTCTCATCTTGTCGCTTTGGCCTTGATGATGACACAGCAAAAGTCGCTCCTGATCAGAGTTGGACTATAAACACGTAGTTCGATTGGCCTGGAACTAGATTCTGATAGTGAATCAATCCATCTGATAGTGCATGGATAACGGAGTCATTATGTCGATGTGGCCGCAATGATTCGATCCCATCTTGTCGCTTTGGCCTTGATGCGGATCACCTTGCTTGGGGGGGGATACTGAAGGTACACGCATGTTTCTTGTGCTCTCTTCAGGGGGAGTACTGGTGAGACATGCCTGATTACGTCAGTCACTCCCAGCAACGCCCTTCAACAAGGACTAGGGTTCCGTCGCTATATGCCGGACCCCCGGAAGGCTTCCACGGTGCGGAGCACGTGTCTACGTCAAGAACTCAAGGCAACACCTGGGAGTCGCCGACTCCAGTGGTGTGTCGTCGACTCCAGCCAGGGAACTCGAGTCCGGTAGACCAAGGACCTGGCCTCAAACGAGTCGGCGACTCCACCTCTAGGTCGGCGACTCCCATACCTGAGTCGCCGACTCTCATCCGTTACTTAAGTGGGCCCACACCATTATGGCGCCCTTCAATAGGGTACCATAATGGGGTGGTCCCCACTCTATTGAATGGGGAAACGTCTCCAGGACCCTATAAAAGGGGTTCTAGGGGTGTCCTCCATTCACAACACAACTTGACCAACCACACTCCACACGAGAGGATCCAAGGAGCCCTAATCGCCTACTCCCAAGAGAGTCGCCGATTCCCCTCGTCTTCTGCAGGTGTTTGACGTAGAGCGTGCGGCGTGGACTCCAAAGCCTATGGCCCTTCTCGCAACCCTGCGAGCCCACTGGTAGCAGATTCCGTGTTTCATCACTACGTTGTTTGGCCAAGCCAGATACGGATAAGGTTATACAGGAAGTACACGAAGGCTCGTGCGGACTCCATGAGAGAGGAAGAGCACTAGCCTTCAAAATCATACGGTTGGGGTATTATTGGCTTACACTATAGTTAGAAGCTCGCACTTACATCCGCATGTGCCGAGCATGCAGTTGCACAGTCCAATGCAACAAAAATCATCCGCGGATATGACTCCGATCTTGAGCTCGATCCCGTTTGCAAGGTGGGGACTGGACATCGTAGAACCGAGAACCATTCCCACCCTCGATTCATTTTTGTAGCAGTTGACTACTTCACAAAATGGGTCGCGGCTCAGGCTGTAGCAAAGATCACTCAAGATGCGACAGTCAAATTCGTTTATCGCTCCATAGTGTGCCGATTCGGAGTTCCCCAACACATTGTCACGGACAATGGTAGTCAATTCACAGGGGGAAAATTTTCGAGAATGTGCGAGGACCTGAGCACAAAACTCCACTTCGCTTCCGTTTACCGACCTCAGGCAAACGGACAAGTGGAGGTAACCAATAAGGCCATCGTACAAGGGCTCAAAAAGAAAATCGAATCGGCAAAAGGGGCCTGGGCAGACAAGTTGTGCGAAATCCTATGGGCATATCGCACAACTAGTAAAAACCCCACGGGAAACACCCCCTTCGCTATGACATATGGAGTAGAGGCCGTCGTACCAATCGAGATGAGTATACCAACATACAAAGTCTCGAAGTACGACGAGCAAAACAATGACCAAAACCTAGCGACAGAGCTAGAGTTGAGGGATGAAACCTCTGACGAGGCGGACCTGCGGTATGAATCGTACAAGGCAAGCGTATCACGATACCACAATCGCCAAGTACGCAAAAAAGTATTTCTGTCGGGAACTCTCATCACGCGGAAGGCTAGCATCACTGAAAGGAATAAACCAAGGAATAAGTTTTCATCCAACTTCGAGGGTCCCTACATCGTCGAAGAGGAGATAAGGCCAGGAACTTATCGTCTACGGCGACAGGATGGAACAATGGTTCCAAACACCTGGCACCCGGACAACATGCAGCAATACTACGCTTAGTATTCATCCTCCCATTCCTTTGGTCCTTTCAATGTATATAGCAAAATAAAAGTTATACTTTTCTAAGTTTCCTGTTCACGACTCTACCCTAAATAAGGAATCTATTTTGACGCTTCGGCCTCAATAGATTAAAAATCGTTTTGTCGCTATGGCCATAACGATCCAACCTCATCTTGTCGCTACGGCCTCGATGAAGGTAAAAAGTTACTCCGTCGCTACGGCCGGAGTCAAATTACAATCTAGAGTACAATTCTAGGGTCTTAAGGTCTTGAAAAAATCTTAAGTACTTCCATTATCTTTTCGATATTTTTTGTTTCAACTTATTATTTCGATCAACGTTGCGAGTTTTTGTTAATTTCGAAGTTTAATTCATTTCACGAATTTAACCATAGACTAAGCAACGATTCGCACGGCCAAGTCTATGTCCAGAGTGGCTAGCGATAGGGTTAGTCTAATTTACGTCCAGAGTGGCTAAATTACGACTCGCGAATCTAGTTTCGGGTCTTAGTTACAATTCAAAAAATGAAGTAAATAAAAAATTAATTAAAGAAAGCAAAACGATTCATTAATAATAAGTTCAGAGATTACAAAAATATTTTAAAAGTTACAAAAATCTAAGGACTAAAATGATCTACTATTTAGCAGCTTCGTCCTTCATCTTATCCAAAGCATCCTTGTTCTTCTCGAGCTCTTCAGGATGTTGCTCTACCCATGTCATAATGTCCGTAATATAGTCAGGGGGAAGTGCGGGAAATACGGAAGGTCCAAAGAAGATGAGTTCTTGGAATTGGTCGGATTGGTATCTCACATCCAACTCCAACTCTTCGGCCTTCCCAGAAAATGCGGACTTATCTTTCGAAAGCACCGAGATCTCCTCTTCGGCGCTAACAAGTTCACTCTTGAGTCCCGTATTCTCTTTCTCAAGATGGGAAACTTGTTTCTTCAAATCAACAATAGTAGTCTCAGATGAGACCACACGTCCAATCTCGGCTCCAAGCTGAATCTTTTGATCTTCAACTTCTTTAACATACCCAGCTAAGGTCTCTTTCAACTCCTTTCGAAGTCCCAGAATCTTGGTGACATATTCATCTTTCTCTTTCTGCTTAGACTCAATCGTCTTTTCTTTCTTCGGCAGAATGTTATTACGCATGTTATCCAGTCGGGACTTCACATTTCTCAGCTTGGCAAGAGATCTCTCGCTTTCCTTGAACTTCGCGTCAAGCTGATTATATCTTTCTTGTATCTTCTCAGTGTCATGAATGGTATCGACACTGTAGCATGTATGAGCCATATAGCAAGCCTACGAAAAAACATAAAGAGTTACAAAGCAAAAAATATATATATATAAAGAAAAATAAATTCGTATGGCACTTACGGCTGTCATGTGTTGAAGTAGCTCGTTCCAAATCCACCGCCCTGGCTTGGCCAACAGAAGTGACAAAGACCCTATAAAAGGATTCCCAAGGGGTCACTCCAAGGTAGATCACACGTTCCACACAACTAGAGCATACATGGAGAGAATCGCCGATTCCCACACCAGAATCGCCTATTCTCCTCCTCCAGGATTTGACGTAGTGTGCGCGTCGTGGACTGTAGAGCCTCCGGCATACCTCACACTACCGCGAGCCTCTGATAGCAGATTCCTGTAGAAATAAGATTTTCAATGATATATTTAGTTGTTAATTAATTTGAAATATAATAAACCCTAATTAACAAGACGTAAATAAAATTGACTTGATATATGATTAAACTAAAATTAGATCAATATTATTTCCATCAAACAAATCTCTACTATTAATCAAGTTAATTATTGAAGCTTGTATTTAATTATGCGCACCTATTTGCTTGCATTAACTATTGCTTCAAGTTGATCAATGTCTTAAAGGTTAATCAATACGGTGTGAAAACTATAACTATTCATTCAAGCTTCAAGTAGACTCAAGGTGTAGAAAACGTGTAGAAGTGCAATCATGATAAATTCTAAGAGCATATCCACCATATTAACTACAAAGATCTTGGAATCAATATAATGCTACACAAAATCCCAGTTGAAGAGTTCAAATTGTAGAAAGGCAAAAACGTGTGGAGGTTCAATATCTCAAAATGAAATCCAATTATGATCTTGGATTTAATGTTACACAACCTCCCAAAATGAAATTCAATCATGACTTGGATTTAATGATACACAACCTCCCAAAATGAAATTCAATCATGACTTGGATTTAATGATACACAATCTCCCAAGATGAAATTCAAATCCAAGAGAAGCTCCAAGCCACCAACGTCTACAATATCATGCTCTTCTTCCTAGGAGTTTTGAAGATGAAGAATTTACCTTCATGCCATTCACGTCCACTATAAAAGGAGGTGCACACCCAAGAGTTAAATCCATCACTTGCCATCTTTGCTAAAGCTCTCCTTGGATCAAATCTCTGCTCTCGTTTTCTCTTTCTCAAGCTCTAGCTCTAGCTCTCGTTCAAGCTTTGTGTGGGAGTTGCTTTCAAGGTTGTGTGCTCTAGTTCTTTAACTTCTTCCCCTCTTGTACGTTGAGAGTGTGTTAGAAGAAAAGCTCTACATCTTATAAGTTGTCCAAATATTGTGAGAGACTTGTCTCAATACCAACACTTGTAAGGTTCTTCGAGTTCAACCATAAAACTCAATGTGGATCTATAGAGTTTCCAGGAAAAATCTTAGGTTGAATCTGCCTTAAAGGCCGGTTCAAGGGTTTTTAATAGTTCCTTAATACTCTTAGGTGGTTGGCAAGCGTTTAGCCTTAAATTTTGACAGAGGTTCTTAAGAGTTCTTGAATACTCTTAGAGGGTTCACAAGCGTTTAGCCTTAAAGTTTGGCAAGGGTTATTAAGAGTTCCTTAATACTCTTAGGTGGTTCACAAGAGTTTAGCCTTAAAGCTTGGTAGAGGTTTCGCCATTACCTTTAGGCTAGTGAACTGGACTATATCTTGTTTGGGTGAGCCAGTATAAAAATCTCTGTGTCTCCTTTTGTTTTTCCATTTTTTATTTCGTAAAGTTAAACAAGATAAAAACAATTAAAAAGAGATCCCTCATCCAGTTATCTGGTCACAGATTGAGGTTGACTATTTTCTTGCAGATCCCTCATCCAGTTATCTGGTCATTGACTGAGGTTACTTTCAGTTAAAATATATATCCAGTTATCTGGTCACTTATATTTATATATATTTTTTTTAACTTATTTTAAACGTGCATGTGCTTATATCATAACTTAGTATTCATATACTACAGTTGTCTATAAATCACAATCTTATAAGTAGACTCAGTATTCATATACTACAGTAAACTTATAAATAACATGCACCTTTTATATATATATCCTTGTCTTTGACTTGCATTCTCAGGTATTCCGCACATTGTCTGAGAAATCACAAGAAAAGGTTATTACCCCCGCCCCCAAGCCTCTGATCCAGATCCAACAATTCCGTGCTTCATCAATCGTCCCGTTGGACTGATCTTGGTGAGTTTCCCCCTGCACGTGAGTTGATCGTCCCGCTTGTTCGAAGGTATCGTGTACAGTCACATTTTTATTATTCCTTTGAGGTATTTATAGAGGGGTATATCTTATCATTAAATTAACTTACAATCCAATTCTAACTTAGATAGGATATACACGATGCCTTATTAGGTATACTTGAAGTTATCTTCTTATAAGTTGAAGATAATATTCATTGACACCTGTACATGATATAAAGACTTTCATTCATATCTAATTTATATAATTATTGATATATATATTAATATCAATAGCTTTTTATATATATTAAGTTTATCAATCTTCAAATATATATTAATTTAAAATAATATTTAATGTAATTTTTTTAATTAATATTCTGTATGATATTTTTAGATGTTACAATAATTATTTTTTAATCAGAAACAATTAATTATTTTAAACGTTTTTAATCAATATTTTTCCTTTAAATGTCCAACCTATCTTGACATAATAGCTCAACTTCCAAATATTTTTGTAAGGTTTGATTATCTCAATTTCAGTCGGTCAATGGACTTTTATGCAAAGAAGACAATCATGGAGACATTGAAAAATAAATGTTGTGATGTTATTTGTGGCAGTGTTATCGGAATTGGTCAATGTGGAGTACCATGTTATTGGGATGACTGATGTAATATTCCGTTTATCCCTGAAATAAATCAAACAAGTTTTATTTTAAATTTCTCTCCTTTGTGTATGAAAAGTTAAAGGTTCAGTATGGTACGATACAGATGGTTCGCATCTGCCGTTCAATTCCTGATATTAATTTAGGACCGTCGATTTGTCTATTGGTATTATATTGTTTTAAAATTTTTTGTCAAAAGGTTGGGTTCATGTAATTTCAAACGAAATTAATCATCTCGGTTCAAATAATAAAGACGATGTTAGGTTCAATTGCAGTAACTTGAAGAATGAATACTGTCAGGTTCTACTGTTTTTTTTCAAATTTACAGACTTGCTATTAATATTCTTTCCTATATGTATATCCTGATCACCCTATAATCTATCATTAATTTTATTGAATTTATTAGAATAAATCACATTATATAGAATTATCAATTTCAACTTTTTCTTTAATCAATTAATAGTCTTTGAATTCTCTTTAATTAGAATTATGGATTTTTAAATTTTATATTATGTAAATAATTTTACACTCATTAATTTTTTTATCCTTATTTTGTATTTGAAGTAACTTTGTAGGTACAATGACCTATTTGAACTCCATCATCAGTCTGGTGTGTAAACCATTTCTATGTCCCATCAAATATAGTCTCTCCCATTTTCAAATCGTTTGTTAGGTTCATTGTCATTAGGGTTTCATTTTCAATCACGTTTTGGGTTACTTCTTCATATTCCTTGTCTTCGGCACCGTTCAAACTTTTAAAATAGGAGAGAAGTCGGGTACTCGGGTAAGACCCGATTGAGATATGTCAACCTTCGAAGCCTATAAAAAGGCAACTCTCATATCAGTGAGATTCAACGAATGAGGTATTATTTAATCATTTTTCTTTTATTTTGATTCTTGGTCTTTTAATCTTCTATTCTTCTTCAGGTTTATTTTTTATTTAATCTTGTTATTTCGATCATCTATTCTTCCTGTCACCTGATCATCGTTCGACGATCTTCGATCCTCGTTCTTTAGTTCTTCGGATTCATTTCCTCTCATTATGGGATTAGTTTTCCGAGTTTTCTTTATTAATCTGTCTTCTTTAGAACATTCTTCATTTGGTCCAGTTTAGTTAGATGTTCCTATAGCTAATCGATCTCGATAGATCTAGTTTAATCATAATCAATCTTTTATTTCTATGTTATTTTCAATCAGTTGTCATATATTTATCTTGAATCCTTTATTTCAATTTGTCATCGATCGTATGTTTCGATCGGTTTGAATCTTGCATCATAGTGTTTGTCTCTTTTGATTATTATTAATCTTTATACTCTAATTATTATTACAGTTCTTATACCAAATACCTACACTACTTCATTTATGTATAGATCCATTCAAGTAGTATAAATAGATAAAATTGTTTACTCTGAAAATTCTACATGGTATCGTGGTATCGTAGCTTCGATTCTTTGGTTCATTCAAGTTTTATATCAGATCAACTATTTTGTTAAGTTTTTTTTTATCTAGATCTATGATTATTACAAGTATTATATATTTTGAATATGTTGTATTAAGTGGAAACAATTGAGTGTTCTTTGATTCTTTGTTGTTCTCATTCATCAGTGCAGATTTTTGATGGTCAATTTACCTGAACAACCACCTATACCACTAAATCCTTTACTTTTGAACTTATACACAACAACAACTATTCCACCTCCAACCTCTGCCAACTATAGCATTTTTAGCCTTGTTCCAGATTAAATGGATAGATGTAATTACCTATGCTGGAAAAATCAATTCAGTGTGCTCTTAGGATACATAAGAAGTTGAAATTGATGTCTGGAACATCGCCCATTCCAGCCGAAAATTAGACAATGGTAATGATAACCCATATTTTAAGGAATGGGAAACCAGGGATAATCTGGTTCTAGGATGGCTGAAGGATGGGATCAGCTAAGTGATGAAGCACGGAATATCCTAGCTACCAGTGCGGGAGGCTCTGAGATCGACGACGCGCGCTCTACGCCAAGTCTTTCAGGAAGGAATCAGCGATTTCAGTATGAGAATTGGTGATTGCTTTGTGAATTACGCTCTAGAATCGATGGAACTAATGCCTTTGGAGTGAGCCTGGGGTTCCATTTTATAGGACCTCTAGTGGCGTAATCCGCAGCAGAGATTGGGCCTGGCCATAATGGCGGCTGTTACAACCATTATGGCTCGAGTTGGATACGAGTAAGGGTCGAAATCAACGATTTGGGGATGAATTTGGCGAGTTCAAAGGGGAATATCATTAGTCTGCCAGATTCTGGCGATCTTGTCCTCAACTCGGCGATTTTCCGCCCCAATAGACGATTTGGAGAGTTAACTCGGGTCTCGACGAATACTTTAGTTCCATGTTTGTGGGAGCCTTCTGGGCCGGGGGTCCAACATAAAGTAACAGAGGTGACTGATGTATAATTATATGTCAGCAGTATTCCCCACTAAAAGGGCCTGTGACAAGGCGTATACCACAAGTACCTGCAAGAAAAAATTGTTTGGTTCTGGCCAAAGCGAATGAATAGTTTTTGGCCGTAGCAACAAAAATAATTTTATTCTGGCCGTAGAGATAGAATTCTTCCATCCGTAGTATGGCCATAGCGATAGGGCTTTTTCTGGCCGAAGCAACAAAAATTTAAGATTATATTCTGACTGTAGCGACAGAATTCTTCTGGCTGTAGCGACAGAAGTTATACGTCTCTGTTCGTAGTAACAGAGTTTTATCAGGTCGAAGCGACAAAATTCTATGTTTTAGTCTGGCTATAGCGATAGATTGGTTCTGGCCGTAGAGACAGAAGTTATGCGTCTCTGGCCTAGCGACTGAGTTTTTTCTCGCCCAAGCGATATAAATTTATTGTTTGATTCTGGCTGTACTGACATAATTATTCTCGTCGTAGGTACAAAAATTAGTTGACTTTGGCTGTAGCGACAGAGTGTTGTTTTAGCCATACCTGCAAAAAAGAAAGGGATAGAACTATACCTGCAAAAAAGGAAGAAGACGTGTGATCCGTAGAAACGGATTCGTTCTAGCCATAGCGATAGAACGATACCTGCAAAACAGAGACATAATACCAATATATTTTATTGACAATATTGAACTTACCGTGCGATTAACCTTTCGTGTTACTTTCAGCTTTTCAAAAAATCCGGCCGGAGCGACGGATTTATGATGATCAAAAAGCTGGAGGGAGTTTGTGATACTCCCCCGAAGTACCTGCATAAGATTAGAAAATTCAGGCCGAAGTGACGAAAGTGCTGGAGAGAGCTTGTGATACTCCCTTTGAGAATTCTGTCGATGCGATGGATATTTTGAGATTTTCGGTCGAAACGACGGAAGTGGTAGAGAGAACTTGTGGTACTCCCCCTGAGAATCCTGTCGATACGATGGATTTTATGGATGTTCCTAATTGAATCGACAATTTGAGTATTAAAATCGACGATTCTCTTAAGAACAGTGTCATAGGGAATTTTTTGCAATTCTTCCCATCAAATCAACGATTTTCTCCTTGACCTTGTGGATATTTTGAAGATGTTGAATGATCCTGGGGATACTTGTAAATTTCCCAAATTTGGAAATAAAATATTTGATTTATCGAATATTCCTTGTGAATCGTCGAATTTAGAAAAAAAATCGCCGATTCACTGTGATTTTCGCGATTTAAAATATTCGAAAAATTAATTTCGTTTATTTTGTAAATATTCGCGAATATTTTCCAGTAATTTTCGTATTTTGTTGGGTTTTTGCAATATTTTCAAGAACTATAAATAGGGTTGGATTATTTTAATCCTCGCACTTATTCTAATCCTCCAGTTAATCCAAACCTATTTTTCAATGGCGGAAATCCACTGATGAAGCACGTAATCTTCTACTAGGGAGCTCGCGGGGTTGCGAGATGAGCCGGAGGCTTTGGAGTCCACGACGCGCGCTCTACGTCAAAATACCTGCAAAGAGGAGGGGAATCGACGACTCAGGTGTGGAAGTCGGCGACTCGGGCTCCTAGACGTGCTCTGTTTGGAGTGTGGAGTCAAGTGTGTTTGGAGGAAGTGAGTTGTGAATGAGGACCCCCCAAGGGCCCCTTTTATAGGGTCCTTGGGGCGTTTCTCATTCATTGTTCCTGGGGCCCACGTCATTATGGTGCCCCATTAATGGTGCCATAATGACGCGGGCCAAGTCAAGTAACGCCTGAGAATCGGCGACTCAGGTATGGGAGTCGTCGATTCAGGGTGAAGCCATCGATTCTCCAAGAGCCAGATTGGCAGTTTACCAGAACTGGCCAACTTGGCCTGGAATCGGTGGCTCACCTCTGGAATCGGCAACTTAATAGTCCCAATCGTCGATTCTCAGTGTTGACTTGAGTACTTGACGTAGACACTTGCCCGCAACCGTGGAGCTCTCTGGGGGTCCGGCATAAAGCGACGGAACCCTAGTCCTTGTTGAAGGGTGTTGCTGGGAGTGACTGACGTAATCAGGCATGTCTCACCATCCACTATGTAAACCGTCGTACAAAAGTATTAATCGCGGTTTTCCGCCATATATTTTTTACATATATTTTTTTTAAAACAGGCATTTAAATCTTGCATTTGAATCGGGTTTTTTTAAATTCGTTTTTAAACATATATTTAAAATTAGAATAAATGATTTTAAAATTAGAATCGATGATATTAAAATTAGAATCGATGATATTAAAATTAGATTTCATGTTTTTATTTAAATAGATAGTAACGAAAGTTAAACAACAATTAAATGTAGATATAGTATACTCAATTTTCGTCCGACATAGACTCGTCTGAATCTGAATTGGAATTGTAACATCCCGTAAATTTATAGATTATTATTGCAATTTTCCCTCTAGTTTATTATTTTAAACATTTAACTGAAAGCCATTATACATAGTTTAAGGTTCAAAATATAATTTTTTATAAAACATAAGACGCGGAAACGACAAAGCCTCAGGAAAACCATGTACAAGATGCTTGCCGTCACTGCTCTTCAATCTGCATTCAAAACACAATCGTTATTATTCAAAACACAATCGTAAATAAAAATGAATATGAGTTTTGCATCCAAAACTCAATACGGATGTCTCTAATCTAATGAATTAAATATCTCATTATTTTCTTTAAACCCTTGTCTCTTTGTTACTATTTAGTTGAAATCGTATATCCGGACGCTTAGGGTTTCCAACCCCCTCTTGGGAATGACTTTCACCATTCCCCAGACTCGATCATATGCGGAACACAATCTCGACCAGACTCGAATCATCCTGGAGGAGTGATCCGACCAAATTGCCCCGTCGGGCCATCATTCGCCTTGTCAGGCTCAGACTCGAGTTCCCCCATGGGTTCGCCCATTCCAACTGCCCAAAGGGCATTTCTAATTATCCATATCAAATTGAGGTCCCCCATGGGTTCACCCGACCAGACTCCCCCGTCGAGGCACAATCAACATTTATTCTTTGCCTTTTATCAAACTTTTCGATGTATGACTATCTGATGGGATTACTTAAACTACACCCACATTAAGGTTTAGAAAATTTGAGTCAGACATGGTATGTCCACTTGATCTCTCCTAACCCGCATTACAAAAAAGAGTAGGCAGTTCGGACGAAGCAAAGTTAACAAAATTTCCGTTACAAATACTTATTATCAAAGTTAACGGAATTTGTAACGGAATTTCCGTTAACTTTGTTGTTTGCGTTATAAATATTAGATATCAAGATGGACTTATATATTGTAACGGATTTTTTAACTATTTTTAACGGATATTCCGTTACAAATAGCAATTATTTAATCATTTTCATTTCCCCCCTTTAACTATTTCATTTTCCCCAATATTATTTCCCTCATTTTTTTTCATTCCCCCCAATCTCATTCCCCCCAATATCATTTCCTCCAATCTCTTTCCCCCAATCTCGTTCTCAACCATCAACATTTCTCGATCAACCACCAGCGGCGTTCTCGGTCAACTACACTAACATTTCAGCAGCGTCGAGGTAACTCCAGTACTCCGGCAAGTCGAGGTAACTCCAGTCCGACGCGTCGAGGTAACTCCAGTCCGACGCGTCGAGGTAACTCCAGTCCGACGCGTCGAGGTAACTCCAGTACTCCGGCAAGTCGAGGTAACTCCAGTCGGATTTCTTGTTCTCAACCATTCTCTTTCCCCCAATCTTGTTCTCAACCACCAACATTTCTCCATTCTCTTTCTCCCAATCTCGTTCTCAAACATTTTTCTTTTTCTATTTGTTTATTTATTTTTCCCACTCGCCATCTTCCACTCTCATCTTTTTGATCTAACATTCTCTATTCGTGACAGGGCTGCAGAACTCATGTTTGAAACTTACAAAGTTCCAGCTCTATTCTTGGCAAAGAATGCAGTATGTCTTTGATTCATTGGGGCTTTCATATTTACATGTTCTAGTCAAATCATATGTTTTTTCTCAGGATGAAAGGTGCTCAAAATTAAAGATCTACCCAATATTGCAAAAGGTTTAGTCTAAAATATTGTGCAGCAAACGACTTGTTCAATTTCACTTATTTATTTATGTATTTATTTATTTAAATAAATAATATATTATACTATTAAACATAAATGGTTAGGTTTATCTGGAGAGAATATTGAGAAAACCAGAAATCGATGCATTTTCTGAAGAGTTGAAAGCACACCAGGTACAGGAAACTGAAAATTATTTAAATTTCATTTTTTTTATCAACTTTTATGATTCTCATCTATTACTTTTATCCTTTTTGTTAGAAAGCTCTATTGCCAGATAATTTTACAGAACTTGATCGTGCTATGATTGAGCACAATCTTCTGAGTGCCAGCAAACTGTATACAAATATAAGGTTTTATTCTTTTTATACTTAGGATTCCAGGATGTTTCTTGGTTTTAGGTTTGCTATTGATTGTCTTTTATTTTATTTTGAAGCCTTAGACACATTACCTAGTATTATTTAGCTAAATATTTGAATTAATATTCATTGATTCCTTCAGCTTTGAAGAGCTAGGTGCATTGTTGGGTATTGATCCTCAAAAGGTACGTAATAACATAATAATATTTATTTATGACATAATGTTTATCAATTTTTTGTTATATTCTAGGTTTAAGATGTCAATCTTATGTTTATATGAAATGAATTAAACTAGATATTATCCAAAATCAAGCTTTTGCATATGCTTACATTAGTGCTTATGTTTGGTTTTGGGATCTTTTTAAATTTAAATAATATATGACATCATCCCTGAGATCTGTGTAATATAGTAAATCATCAGTAATAGTGTAATGCACACAAAAAAACACCAAGAGATACACTTAAGTACTTAAGGACTTAAGCTGACATTCTTCATTTCTTTGTACTGATAATTGTCACGATTTACATAGAAGCAGTAACAATATAACAGTGGAAGTTTGTACTTATCTCTCTTTGTATTCATAGAAAATGCTCTGTAGATGAAGTTTTTGATTTTGTAAGCTGTTTGACACAAACTGATAGGACGTTTTACATTTTTACATGATATTTAAAAGAAGATCAAATGATTAATGTAGATGGATGTATTAATTTTTAAATTATATGAAAAATTGGTCAAATCTCATGGATTTTTTAAATCGGGAAATGTATTGCAATTAGTGACAATTAGTATAAACATTAACACGTCCATGTTTTGTAACTTTGTTGTATTCATAAACCATAATATGACTGCTAGAGTGTTGGGGGTGTTCAAGGGGTCTTGACCAACACATTGGTGCATTCCAGATAGTAATTCTACATATTGTCAGTTTTCACCAACAATTATCTACGTAATAACTTAGAAACAAAAACATAAAAACAAGTGTCTACATTACATCTAAACCCCTTTAAATTATCAAACTGCTTGAAATCGACGTTGATATGGAACTATCTTGAATATCCAGCCAGCATTGGTCTCTGCCAGAAACTGGATTCACCTGAGATCTGAATGGGGCAGATTAATCCTGACCCAGAAACTCTCATAAATCATAATAATATTTTAGATCGATTTTTTATTATTTACATGTTCTCATTAGCATGTCATTTATGGTCTTTTTATGAACTCATCACTCATTCATGATCCATAAGATGCTGTTTTGGATGAATATCATTTTTTTGTTAATATTTTATCAAATATCAATGGCGTTTTTACTAATAAATCTTCTTAATTTAGAATGATTTTCTATTTCAGTCTATACTAAATTGTCAATTGTTCCAGAATAAGGATTCAATGATGGTGCTAGAAGGGAAAGATAGCAATACTCCTGAAGTTCCGACTCGAACTCCTCTTGTTCAGCTCCTTATGAATTCTCTTTCAATTTTAGATATCAGATCATGAATTAATGTTGTGTTAGGGACAAGATGTTATATTTGTTGAAAGTTAGATGATTTTAATCATTAATGTTAAATGAATTTAGTGAATAATATTGAATGTAAATTATGAATGTTATATAATTTTTACAGGAAAAAATATTTACAAATATATGCATTTTAAAATTTACAGGAATTATGATTAATACTGGAATTTACAGGAATTTATATGTATTATGAAATTTCTGCATTTTGGAATTTTTAGGTAAATGTAAGGTCTCCCTGATGATTCTTTAATTTATCTTAGGTGTCACCCCGAACCCATGGTTGGTCCAACAAGGTTTATCTAAACCTTTGGTCAAACTGTCACCAAATTAATTTGGTGTAATTCTTTTTAATTACGTCTATTAAATTTTCACCCTTTCCCCTTTTTAATTAAATTTGCAAGTATTACCATAGTGGTCCAACTCTAATTGAGTTACTCAAATATTAAATGAAAACATATAACTAACATATAAGAAACCTTACATTTAAATCTGCTCTAAAATCCATACAATTATATTTACCATAGTGAGTCACCTTAATTGATTAACACATTAAATAGAAAAATGGAAACAAATAACAAACTTTCCATATAAATCAATCATAGAATTAATACAATTATTATTATAGAAATTCATCTTAAACGAGTTGTACAAAATCAAAAAAATAAAGAAAACATATTAAGTTTCAACAACCTAATTAGTTAATTAGAACAATCATAAAATTTATGATATCTTCATCTTATTCAATCTCATTATAAATAGTAATATTTCATAAAATGAAGTAATGCATGTAAACGATAATTAATTAACCCCTTTAACCCCAATCGTTTTTTTACTAATTAAAATTCTAAGCATAAATGCAAACTATTTTTAAGTACATAAAACCCAAATGACATATGTAAAATACCCTTTTATTTAACTCTACACGATTTACATTTTTCAGTAAAATAAAACCTTATAAATACATATACCATACCCATTTAATCAGCCCAAGTCGATTTCAGCATTTTAACAAGAAAAATATTAAATCATACAACACAAAAAAAAATCGTTTCCATTGAACTTAATCGTGTCTTTGAGTGTCCCCTTGGGATCGTTTTTATAGGATCTCGGAGGGCGCAATCAAAGGCGGGCATCGCGCCTATGGTCATATATGGTAACATTTATGACGTTGGCTGCCGGCGAGTAACGGTCGTAAGTCAGCAATTTAGGTACGGAAGTCGCCTAGTTAGGGCTAACTCGCCGAGTTTCCAGGGGCAAGATGTGCAGTCTACCATACTGCCGATCTTGCCTTAACTCGGCGACTTATCCTTTATGTCGGCGACTTGGTAGTCCAATCGGGCGACTTACGGGCTAACTCGGCGATCTGGACGATGAACGTGTTCCGCACCGTGGGACCTCTCCGGGGGTCCTGCCAAAGCGACGGAGCCCTAGTCCTTGTTGAAAGGTGGTGAGACATGCCTGATTACGTCAGTCACTTCCAGCAATGCCTTTCAACAAGGACTAGGGCTCTGTCGCTATGGCAGGACCCCCGGAGAGCTCTCACGGTGCGGAACACGTTCATCGTCCAGATCGCCGAGTTAGCCCGTAAGTCGCCCGATTGGACTACCAAGTCGCCGAGTTAAAGGATAAGTCGCCGAGTTAGGGCCAAGATCGGCAGTATGGTAGACTGCACATCTTGCCCCTGGAAACTCGGCGAGTTAGCCCTAAATTGGCGATTTCCATACCTGAATCGGCGACTTACGACCGTTACTCGCCGCCAGCCAACGTCATAAATGTTACCATATATGACCATAGGCGCGATGTCCGCCTTTGATTGCGCCCTCCGAGATCCTATAAAAAGGGTCTCAAGGGGACACTCAAAGGCACGATTCAAGTTCCTCTCTCACACCAGAGCATCACTACGAAACTCGGCGAGTCTCATTAGAATCGCCTAGTTTCCACTTGCAGGTATTTGACGTAGAGCGTGCGTCGTGGACTCCAAAGCCTCCGGCATCAACCTCACACCACCGCGAGCCCTGGTAGCAGATTCAGTGCTTCATCAGCTGGCGTCGTCTGTGGGACCACCGAACCACCGGTATCCCGTCGTAATCGCGATTTTTTAAAAATCCGGCTCGAGCTCTCCTAGAGAGTTCGTCGAGTTTGTCAAAAAATCGCCGACTTAGATCGTCCGATTCTCGGTTAAGGTCCGATTTAGCCTTAAATCGCCGACTTATCCTTGAGAATCGCCCGATCCGGAATATCGTCTGCTAGCTAAGAGTGTTGTCCACGACCTTGTTCGGGAAAACCACAAAATCTCAAAGTCACGCCGAGTTAACCCCTAACTCGCCGACTTATTTTTTGTTTTTCCGACAGGCTCAGTCAGGTACCTCTCTGCTTTGGTACTTCTTCGCTTTTGTTTTCATGACAATCATTGAAAAACAAAAGCACCCTTACGCCACAAGAAGTAAGGGAAAAATGCCAGCAACTGAGCTGGAACAGGGTGAGCAATCCCGACCTAAGGGACTTATCAATGCTCAACCTGTGGAAACAAACTCGGTTCCTCCTCCTGTCGAGGAACACATAGTGCCCAAGGCCCCACCCACCTTGGAGGAAAGGTTGTTCAGCTTCATGGACAACATCGAAAGAAGGATGACTAACCTCGAGCAAGCGGGGAGTCATAGGACCACCACCATCCGTGAAAGAGCGGATGAATCTGGGTCCATCTATTCTCCATCTGCGGAGAAAACAAAACAGAGTTCCCGTCTCAAGACGGGACCCAGTAAGAGTCGCTCCGAAAGGACTCTTACTACTCGGTTCGTAGAGGATCTTCGGCGGAAGTTGGCCACCGACCTAGCTGTCGGCAACCCGCACGAAATCCTGAAGGTTAAAAGTGCTCCTCTTCGCGAGGACCTTTTAAAGGGATCTTTCCCACCCAACTGGCGGGTACCAAGGATCGAGGCATACGACGGTTCAAGTGATCCACAAGATCACGTGAACCTCTACCTCAACGTCTTGGAACCGCAAACCATCGATGATGGGCTGCTGTGTCAGGTATTCCCCGACACTCTCAAGGGCAGCGCTTATCGATGGTTCTCTGGTCTGCCAGCTGGCTCAATCACCAGCTTTGCAGACCTCTCGTCCAAATTCATCGCCCAGCATGTGGGGATTATACTTGAATCGAGTCTTTGAGTGTCCCCTTGAGACCTTTTTTATAGGATCTCGGAGGGCGCAATCAAAGGCGGACATCGCGCCTATGGTCATATATGGTAACATTTATGACGTTGGCTGGCGGCGAGTAACGGTCGTAAATCGCCGATTCAGGTATGGAAGTCGCCTAGTTAGGGCTAACTCGCCGAGTTTCTAGGGCCAAGATGTGCAGTCTACCATACTGCCGATCTTGCCTTAACTCGGCGACTTATCCTTTATGTCGGCGACTTGGTAGTCCAATCGGGCGACTGACGGGCTAACTCGGCGATCTGGACGATGAACGTGTTCCGCACCGTGGGAGCTCTCCGGGGGTCCTGCCAAAGCGACGGAGCCCTAGTCCTTGTTGAAAGGCGTTGCTGGGAGTGACTGCCGTAATCAGGCATGTCTCGCCAGGGTTGTAACACTTGGATACCGGAATGCGAGAACACATTTACTAAGTAAAAAGCACACATGTCATCGCTTCCAATGCTGACATCACCTAAGGATAGAAAGGATTTGTACTTATACATAGAAGCTTCGGAAGAAGTCGTAAGTGAGTCCTCATCGCGCAAAGGGACAAGGATCAGGTCCCTATCTACCACCACTCAAGACGACTGCAATTAAGGTGCAGAAATACGATATTCTCCGATTGAGAAAGTCGTATACGCTATGATCCACTCTTATCGTCGCTTTCGAGCCTACTTCTTGGCGCACACGATTGTAGTCTTAACACCGTGTCCCCTACACTGTCTACTTCACAAACCCGAAATTTCTGAGAGGTTAACCAAATGGGCAATCGATCTCAGTGAATTCGACTTGGACTTCCGACAAACCACTGCTATTAAAGGGCAAGCTGTGGCGGACTTCATCGTCGAACTCACACCTACCATCCTAACCCAACCTTAGATTGTGGAAGTAGATGGTTCGAGTTGCAACATAGGCTCAGGTATCGGAGTGAAAATCCATAGTCCATATGGAAAAAATTACGAACACTCGGTACGGCTTCACTTCCCGGCATCCAACAATGTCGCGGAATACGAACCAGCTATACATGGTCTGAAGCTGTTAAGAACTCTCGGCGCTGAAAATGTTACGCTTCGCATTGATTCCTAGCTCATAGCTCGGCAAACCACTGGTGAGTTCGCCTGCAAAGAACCACAAATCACTAAGTATGTAGAGGCAATGGTGGCATTCACCAAACAGTTCGTTGAGTTCAAAATCGATCAAATCCCTCGAATTTAAAACACACCCGCCAACGCTCTAGCACGTCTAGCTTCGACTTGGGAGGAGGCAACGCAAAATTCTAGTGGACTCTATACTCCAGCCCAAATGCCAAGTATTGAATGTCACTTCTGATCCTCAAGAAGATTGGAGACAACCAATACTTGCATTCATTCAAAGTGGAGTACTTCCTGACAATAAGGGTGAGTCCAAAAAACTGAAACACGAGGCAGCCAAATATTGCGACGTCGGAGGGGTACTTTACAAAAAGTCCTTCGACAGCCCGCTACTGCGATGTTTGGCCAAGCCAGATACGGATAAGGTCATCTAGGAAGTACACGAAGGTTCATGTGGACTCCACGAGGGAGGAAGAGTACTAGCCTTCAAAATCATAAGGTTGGGGTATTATTGGCCCACTCTGAGATTAGAAGCTCGCATTTACGTCCGCAAGTGCCGAGCATGTCAGTTGCAAAGTCCAATGCACCAAAAACCATCCGCGGACTCTGATCTTGAGAATGATCCCGTTCGCAAGGTGGGGACTGAACATAGTAGGCCTATTCCCACCATCCACATCTCAGGTTTGATTCATCTTTGTAGCAGTAGACTACTTTACAAAGTGGGCCGAAGCCCAAGCGGTAGCAAAGATCACTTAAGATGCGACAGTCAAATTCATCTACCGCTCCATAGTATGTCGATTCAGAATCCCCCAACACAATTCATGGGAGGAAATTTTTCAAGAATGTGCGAGGACCTGGGCACAAAACTTCACTTCGCTTTCGTTTGTCGATCTACAACAAGTAAAAACCCCACGGTCAACACCCCCTTCGCTATGACTTACGGAGTGGAAGCCGTCATACCAATTGAGATGAGTATGACAACATACAGAGGCTCGAACTACGACGAGCAAACCAATGATCAAAACCTAGCAGCAGAGCTAGTATTAAGGGTAGAAACCCGTGCCGAGGCGAACCTGCGGAATGAATCGTACAAGGCCAGCGTATCAAGATACCACAATCGCCAAGTACGAAAAAAGGTATTCTTACCAGGAACTCTCGTCACGTGAAAAGTCAGTATAACAGGAAAGTAGGCCTAAATTGCGATTCCAACCCTAATTTGCGACCCAAGCGTGCAAATTAGAACTCAAGAAGTATTTGTGAATCAAATCCTAGGATTCCAAATACCGACGATAGTCTTTGTAAATCTTATACCTTGACTTGTCGTTTAAATTATTTTGCAATTCTAAGTTAGTTTAGAGATATAAATTATATGCAAATTTAACCGACGACTAAACTACGACTCGTACGACCAAGCTTACGTCCAGAGAGCTAAGCGAGGGTTAGCAGAGTCTAATTTAGCAAAGTCTAAGTTACGACTTGTGAATCTAGTTTCGATCCTAGGTTATAATTTAAAAAAAATTATATGAAAAATTAACTAAGAAAAACAAAAAATAATCCATTTCATAGTCATCAAAAAAGATTACAAAATACTTAGCTAAAACATTACAAAAAAGTTACAAGAAGTCTAAGCGTATCTAATCTTCTTTCGCCTTCTTCTTGAGCTCGTCAACAACTTCCTTGTGCTTAGACACTTCCTCAAGATTTGCTGCGACCCACGCCAATATATCAGAAATGTAATTGGTGGGTGGGCAAGCTTGAAAACACGGAGGGACCAAAGTAGTTGATATCTTGAAGTTGATCAGATTGATTGTCGTTGTCAAACTTTAAGTCCTTCACCAACTCGGAGGAAGCGCGCACATCTTCCTTAACCTTCTTCAACTCTTCAGCAGATTGGGAGAGTTGATCCTTCAATTTATGTTCAGATTGAGAAAGATTCTCCCTGAGTTCCTCAATAGTGAAGTGTAAGGAAAGAGAGCTCCCAATCTCTAAATCCAGCTGAACCTTCAGATCCTGTGTCGCTTTCTAAGCCGCAACCTCAGCAGTCATATGAGTGTCACATTCTTTGCAAAGGGCCAGGATCTTCTCAACATAGTCATCAAGTTCTTTTTTCTGATCATTAATGGTTTTATCTCTCTTGGGAATAACATTCACTACCAGATTACTGAATTTTAGCGACGGGCAGAAACCGTCTTTAATCATCAAAAACCGTCGCTAATTGATGATTGACGACGATTTTTGACCGTCTCTAATCCTTCCCCGAAACTCGTCTCGTTGATTTTTTAAAGACGGCCTTCATATCCGTCTCTAATTATTAGGGAAGGATTAGAGACGGTATTAGCCGTCGCTAATTAAAATTTAAGATTAGATGGGATTAGGGCCAAGCCGTCTCTAATCCGTCGCTTATTCTTTTTCCACACTAATTTTTTGGTGCCTACATTTTTATTGTCATCCCTCAGCCGTCTCTAATTTTTATAATGGCCCTCCCTAAACCGTCTCTAAATTTTTTTTTTAACTTCCTGTTTCAACTTGCCGTCTCTAGGCCGTCTCTAGTTTTTTTTTAAGAACTTCCTGTTTGAATTGGTCGTCCCTAGGTCGTCGCTGAATAATGAAGTCGACAAATTTTTTTTGCCGAAATTAATGGGTGCTCTCTAGGAGACTTACACATCTATTCTTTTACTTGAAAATAGACATTTATTTACAAGCATTAAATTTATAATACATTCAATTCATAATTCATACGATCATTCACAATTCATTTAAATTTACGTACAATTTATTTAAATTTACATTCACAAAACATTTACTCCAACATACAAATTAAACAAATTATTCGAAGTACAATGCAACTATTTTTTTTTTAATAAACCATCAAGATCTAAAGGAGGATTCGGAGGATCCTTACTTGGAACGATCGCTTGGCTTGTGCTCGTGTTTCCCTCTTAAAAAACAACAAAATAATTTTGATTGATTAAGTTAATGTTTATACTAAGAATTTTAGTATGTATTGAATAACTTACTTCTAGAGTAGTGATTTTATCTAACAAGTCAGTATGTTTTTTAGCAAAAGCTCGATTTGTTGGCTAACCGTCTCGAGTCTCTAGTTGATGACCGAATCTCTGGTCTGTAATTGCATGTTAACGGCTTCTTGAACACGACTATAAAATTCTTCCTTTTTCTTCTTTTCTCTTTCTTCTTTTGTTTGGTAATTTATTTTGGCCTTGGATTTCTTCGGCATCAATGAATCGTCCCCCAGTTTAATTTCGAGAATACGTCCTTTCGTCTTGCCTCCTGAAGCTTTACTCCAAGGTTCCAGAATGTCATCAATGAATAGCGCCCTTTTTTGCTTGTAGGATGTCAATCCTTGCGTCGACATTTCTTCTTTGTCTGTTGAATACTCCTCTTCGTCATCATTTATTGATTATTGTTTATCGAAATGTTCTTTTTTGTACGTTTTGTAATATGACTATTATAAACAACAAATAAATGAATTAGTAATGAAAAGAAAGGAAATTACAAAATATTGATATTTAAATATGTACAATTAGAGCATTGCCTTCATCGTTTATCGGATAATGCGTGGTCATAAAATATTATGTAAATGAAGCTGGTCGACCTAGTTTCAAACTTTATATCATGAAAAAAGGATCAATTAGTTGAAATAAAAAGTGAACCAAGTAGATATTAAATAGTTTTACCAATGACTGAGTGTTAGTTTCAACGGATGCCGATCTTCCTTTATAGACGATGTATCCTTCATTGCTTGTGCGGTTGTCAGAATTTTTGTATTATTTTTCTTGAAAATCGCTTGATAAGAACTTCGTCATCATTCCTTCCCATTGGTTCTTTCGCAGGTATCCGGGTGGAAAGTTCTTGCAACTGTCGTCTAGGTGATCCACACCTGCTAGCTTTTTCGCCTCTTCCCGGGCTTTATTCATCCATTTAGGATAGTTCATTGTCAAATATTTCTCGAACGCGGTTCGAGCATAATCGTTATCGTCGAAACTGGAAAATGTCTAAAAGCGGAAAATAAATTGTTAATATTTCTAACTAATTAGAAAAATGAAAAAAAGAAAGTAGACCAAATTTAAAGAGTACCAAAAATTTATTCCAGACTAGAGTCATGTTCTCATCACTCCATTGAGCCCAAGAAATTTCATCGTCAGGAATGTTCGGTTTAACTATACATCCGATTTGTTTTCGGATGTTGTTTGGGAATGATCTATATAGGTTTAAGTTTATTAATATCTTAAAAATAAATATATTCAATTTAAAAATACTTACCCACAAGCAAGTTTCTGGCATTGAAATGGTTTTGAGGGTTGGGAAATTTCCTTCGAAAACGTTCTTGTTGAAATCCTAGAAACAACCTCATCATTGTCAGGTTGTCCTCGTCCTCTAGAAGTACGCCCCCGTCCTCGTCCGATTCTTCCACGTACCATATCTGAAAAATAAAAAATTTAATCTGGTGAGACATGCCTGATTACGTCAGTCACTCCCAGCAACGTTTTTCAACAAGGAATAGAGTTCTGTCGCTATATGCTGGACCCCCGGAAGACTTTCACGGTGCGGAGCACGTGTCTACGTCAAGAGCTCAAGGCAACACTTGGGAATCGCCGACTCCACTGGTGCATCGCCGACTCCGGCCAGGGAACTCGGGTCTGGTAGACCGAGGACTTGGTCTCAAAGGAGTCGGCGACTCCACCTCTGGGTCGGTGACTCCCATACCTGAGTCGCCGACTCTCAGCCGTTACTTGGGCGGGCCCACACCATTATGTCGCCCTTCAATAGGGTACCATAATGGAGTGGGCCCCACTCAATTGAATGGAAACGCCTCTAGGACCCTATAAAAGGGGTCCTAGGGGTGTCCTCCATTCACAACATATCTACTTGACCACACACTCCACACTAGAGCATCCAGGAGCCCGAATCGCCACTCTCAAAAGAGTCGCTGATTCCCCCCCTCTTCTGCAGGTGTTTGACGTAGAGCGCGCGTCGTGGACTCCACAGCCTCCGGCCCATCTCGCAACCCCGCGAGTCCACTGGTAGCAGATTTCGTGCTTTATCATAATCAAACACAATAACATGAGAATAGCAGAAGTATAATAAAATCGACTTACAATTAAATTAAAAACTCATTTCATTGTCACTAGAATAATCATTATTATCAGTACTATCATTATCATCAAAACTATGTTCATCACCATTGTTACTGTCATTGGTATCATTGTTCGATTTTTCAGTAAATTCATGACTGCTCAGAGGGATATCATCGATTCGGTTGTCATTGTTGATGGCGTTCACATCGTATTTGTTGAAATCGTCTTGATATGTATCCAAATCTTTTTTAGAAATATCAATTGTATCTCGAGCTTTCGTTCTAAGGACCAGGTGTCAATCGTTAGATTTTCCAGAAACACTCGGTATGTAAAACACTTGGTCAGATTGTCATGCGAAAATGAAAGGTTCGAATCTCGGAGTTTAAAATGTATATTGATCATCACCGTCTTGAATTTATCAGTTTTAATACCCCTGTGAATATCAAACCAAACACATTTGAACATACAAATTCGAGTGTCATCGCCAAGAAAATCAAGTTCTACAATTTCTTCAAGAACCCCGTAATAGTTATTTTCATTGTCTCCATATGAAGAAGATCCTCGAACCATTACGCCACTGTTCTGTGATGTCTTATTCTCATCTTTGCTTTTCGAATGAAATCTAAATCCATTTACAATATATTTCTTGTAAGTAATAATTTTTTACTCGGACCTCTTGCAAGAATACGTAGACAAATGTCTTCAACATCATTCATTTGCTTTTTGAACCATTGATAAAATTCTGAATCAGTCTTCTGTTGCAATTCTTCGCTAGATATGTTTGGGTATTGATAAGGGTGAAACTCGATCAGTGCTAGCGTGACGATTCGAACAAGCGTATGGCGACGAACTCCGCCGGAAAACGCTCGGACACTCTAGTCACTTAGGATTTCTCTGGCAGAGGTTCTTTCTCACTCCAAATATCATAACCTCTAATGAGTGATGGTGGTCCCTATTTATAGGGTCCTTATGGGGGTAATCTAGTCATTAAGGCTCTAACCGCCTAACTGCCCAGATCTGGCCCGGGTCGACTTTATGGGGTCGACTTTTGGCCCTCGACCTCCTTAGGGGTCGGCTTTGCTAAAGTCGTCCAAGGGGGTCGACGTCTTCATAAAGTCAACTGCAGCTCCCCATTGCCTATATGGGCGCTTCCACTCATTCTAGGTTATCTTAAGCTGGTGCTAGATGGGGTAGAATCGGCGACTCAAGTATGGGAGTCGTCGACTCCCTTGTGGTCAGGTCATTTGTTTACCAGACCCGAGTGCCCTGTCTGGAGTCGGCGATTCACCCCTGTAATCGACGACTTGGTAGTCCCAGTCGGCGATTCCCAGGTGTTGCCTTGAGTACTTGACGTAGACACTTACTCCACACCATGGATGCCTTTTGGGGGTCCGGCGTAAAGCGACGGAACCCTAGTCCTTGTTGAGGGACGTTGTTGGGAGTGACTAACGTAATCAGACATGTCTCACCAGTTACCATCGCGTTCCCTTTCAATTGAGGGAGCAGCCATACAGGGTTGAGTGTGGTTCTATTAGATCTATCTCCTCTGACATCACTGCCTATCTTGAGGTAGTGAACCCTGTTTCCACCAACACACTGTCAAAGGATGCTGCTGTCAAACTCTTGTTGAGTTTAGAGTTGAGGGAGAGGGTTTACTGGTTGCTACCTGACGAACTTACGGGTGATGTGCCGCCATACTATATGGTTGCTCTCCCTAAGTACTACTTTACCAATTTTCCTATCCTTCCTATTCCTTTCTTTATTAGTGAAATTTTTAAATACGCTGATGTGTGCATATCTCAACTGAGCCCTCGGTTCTTTTTTCATACCCATGGTTTTTTTAATGTCCTTCGGGACCTAAATATCAAACCTACTGCCGGTTTATTTCTTCATTACTTTTCTTTTTCTGCTGCGTCTCACTCTAAGACTATCATTTCTTGTTCTAGTAGGCCTTCTACTTCTAGTCATAGGCCTCTTCTTCGAGACCCTCCTACTAAGAGGAACAAGAATGAATTCATTTTTATTGATGCTCGCTTGTGCCTGAGAACTGTTCTGACCCCTGTTCTGGTCAAGCATCGAACCCCTTTCCTTAAGCCAATTTTGAGTAATGAGGAGCTGGACAGTGTTAAGTTACTAAGAGACACGTATCCTCGCCCTATTCATGTTTGCAAGGCTATCAAGGATTTGTTTACTCGCAAAGGTTGTTTTATGTTTATTTTGTTTTTCTTCATTGTTTGTTTTTCTAACGACTGTTATCTGTGCAGAATATCTAAAGTCCTTTGGAGGTGCAGTTGAGCGACTCAGTCAGCAAAAACTGGGTTCCAAGGTTTATCCTGCTTCTGTTAAACCTTCTGATGCGAGAAGGATGCGTAAGATGGCTGCCTCCAAGGCTCTTAACCCGGAAGTTGAGGAGGGCGAGATTCCGAAGGATTCTGGGGTTACGGCTCAGGTTCCAGTTCAGAGGGCTGCTGGAGAGAGTAGAAAGCGAGAACTTCTCACTACGGGTGCTCTACCTAAGAAGAGGGCTCGTACTTTTGAGTCGGGTTCATCTTCCTGCCCTCCGGTGAAGGAAGTTCCGAACCCTGCCTACCAATCTGCCTAGGACAACCAGATGCCGGGATATATGGATTACCATCCTACGAACTATGCAAGTAAATACCCTGTTGTCCCTGATACTGCTGAAAGTCAAGCTGCCTTGAAGAAGATCTCTATGTACAGTATGGCAACGCTGGTCCAGGAATTTGCTCAGAATATTTCAAACGTAAGTTTATCATTTATTCTTTTCTCCTTTTTATCTTTTCTAACTCTTTTCCTGCAGCTTGATCATCTGTTCAAGGGTGAACTAGCTCCTCTTGGAGGTCTCTGGGACCCTCATCAGATACTTGATGAGCTTGCTATTTTGAAAAGGGACTTGAAAGCTGCTGAGGCGAAGGTCAAGGACTATGCTGGAACTAATACCTGGATCCATACTCAGAACCTTACGCTTTCGAAGGATGTTTCATCCAAAGATGCTAACATCAAGGAGCTGAAGAAGAAGAATAGGACGATGCAGGCTGAGCATGCCGCTGCTCTGGCTGAAAAGACGAGCTCTGATAAAGAGACCTTGCTTCACAAGACCCTTTCTGAATCTCTGGAGATTTCTTTGCAATCTGCTGACCAAACTATCCTTCAACTCCGTGAAGAAGTGAAGACTCTGAAGAAAAACCAGACTTTGAAGTTAAGAATGCAGAATTGACTGAGGAGCTCTCTACGTTTCAGAAGGATTATGAAGAGAATGATGATCTTCTTCGAAAGACTCTTCAGCAGAATATTGATAACTTCAACAATCTGGTTGTGATTGGTCCTTATCTACATCCTGGGTTTGATGTTGGAGATGTTCTGACGTGGGTTGCAACTCATCCGGAGGAGGCTGAAAAGATTAGGCTGGGGGTTCCTGAGCCTGCTGCTGAAGATAATCCTCCTTTGGCGGTTGAACCTGTTACTGTTGTTCCAATGTTACTATTACCTGAAGCCTCTTCTGAAGTAATTATTCCTACCGAGGCGGAATTGGACTCTGTGAATGAGTTTCTGGATTCTGTTGCTCCTGGGAAGGATGTTCCTCCTGCGTCCTGAGCATTTTTATTACTTTAAAACATTAACGTATAGTTTTAACATTTTGTTAACATTAGTTCTAATTTTGTAATACAATTTCTATTACTTAGAAATTAGTTTTACAACTAATGTATACTGTTTTAATTCTATACACTATTTTCTAATAGTATAATTGTAAATTGTCTGCGTGCCAGGTATTTGGAATATAACTCCCGTCTTCTCTCTTTAGTCTATATGTTCCTGGACGGAGTTCTTTTCCCACTATGTAGGGTCCTTCCCAAATGGCACCTAGGTTGCCTTTTGTGCAATCTTTTCTGGTTATGCTTGCCTTTCTTAAGACTAGGCTTCCTTTCTTTATATTCTTGGACTTCACATTTTTGTCGTGATATCTGACGACGCTTTGCTTATAGGCGGCGCTTTTGGCCTGGGCATTATCTACTAATTCATCCACTAGATCGAGGGTCATAGCACATGATTTCCTGTTTTCTTCTGAATCATATGTTAGGATCCTAATCGTGGGGATGCTTAGTTATGTCGGTATCAACGCTTCCATTCTGTATGTTAGATTGAATGGGGTTTCACCGGTTGGGGTCTTCTCTGTGGTTCGATAGGCCCACAGGATTTCTTGGAGTAGGTCAGCCCATGTGTTCTTAGCCTGTTCGACCTTCTTCTTTAGTCCTTGAACGATGGTCATGTTTGTGACCTCTATCTGCCCATTTCCTTATGGTCGATATACCGATGAGAAATGTACCTTTGTGCCCATGTTGTCACATAGCCTTGTGAAAACTGTATGCCATTATCCGTGACTATGTGAAGTGGTGTGCCGAATCTGCACATTATGCATCTGAAAATAAATTTGGTTGTTGCGCCCTGAGTTATTTTGGGTACTGCTAAAGCTTCTACCCACTTGGTGAAGTAGTCCACTGCGACGAATATGAACTTTGTTTGACCTGTGGACGGTGGGAATGGTCCCACGATATCTAGACCCCATATCGCAAATGGGATGGGGCTAGTGACTCCTGTTAGTGGCGTGGCAGGATTTCTCTGGATGTTTCTGTGTACCTGACATGCTCTGTATTTTCTTGCGAACTGGACTGCATCTTTCTTTAGACTTGGCCAAAAGTATCCTAATCACAATATTCTCTAAGCCAGGGATCTTCCCCCTTGATGGATTCCACATGTTCCCTAGTGGATCTCTTTAACTATGAACTGGCCCTCTTCTTTAGAATGTCCCCGATTTGGCAGAATCTCGGGATGCGTGTTTACAGCTTCCGTCGTTCATTCTTATCTTTTGGCAGTTCTTGGCCCTGGAAATACTCTAGTAATGGTGACCTCCAATCATTGACATGACTTGTCACTAGATTGCATGAGGGAACTGATATTGCATCTACTAGTATTTCTCTTTGAGCGCCATCGAATGCTGAGGCAAGCCTTGCAAGTGCATCTGCCGAGTTGTTCTGGCTTCTGGGAACCTGTTCTATTTTTATTTTTTCGAATTGCAGCTTTATTTTATCTAATGTTGCTGCGTATTGTACTATCTGAGGTTCTTTTACTGAGAATTCTCCTGTAGACAGTCTTACTACTAGTTGAGAATCTGTTCTGACTACTACTGAGCAGGCTCCCAATGTTTTGACCATTTTCAAACCTTGGATTACGGCCTCATATTCTGCAGTATTGTTAGTCGCCATGAATTGCAGACTTACCGAGTGTTCGTATATTTTCTGGTTCGGGGTTATTATTCTGACCCCTACTCCGGCGCCTGTACTGTAGCTCGAGCCGTCGACTTCCACTACCCACGGACAGTCCTCATTGCTCTGAGTCATATCTACTATGAAATCTGCAATGGCTTGTCCTTTGATGATTGTAGCTGGAATAAAGTCGATGTCAAACTCGCTCAGTTCCAGGGCCCATTTTGTGAGTCTGCCCGATGTGTCTGGCCTGTGAATGATCATTCTCAGTGGATGTTCAGTCAGGACTTTAATCGTGTGAGCCAGAAAATATACTCGAAATTTTCGTGCTGCGTGTACTACGGCGAGGACAATCTTTTCAACATGAGGGTACGGCAAATTTTTGAGACCAACCAAGTTGGTTGCCTAAATGTTGGCGCCAAATTTTTGCGACCAACCAAGTTGGTCACCCTTATATTGGCACCAAATTTTTGGGACCAACCAAAGTTGGTCGCCTTTAGGTTGACGCCAAATTTTTGGGACCAACCAAGTTGGTCGCCCTTAGGTTGGCGCCAAATTTTTGGGACCAACCAAGTTGGTCGCCCATATATTAACACCAAAAATTTGGTCAGATTTAGATTTATTGAGCGACCAACCAAGTTGGTCACTTTCAAGCGACTAACTTAAAAAGTTGGTCGCTTATAGTCACTAGCGACGGGGTTTCTTGCGACCAACTTTTTGGTCGCTTTTTTCTATAAGCGACCAACTTATGCCTTTTTGCGACCAACTTGGTTGGTCGAAAAAAAGCCTTTTTCTTGTAGTGCTGGGTCTCTGCCCCTTGTAACCTCTTGGAATAATAGTAGATGGGTATCTGCTCACTATCTATTTGGCAAATTAGTACCGCGTTGATTGCCTCTTCAGACGCTGCTCCGTATACATATAAGTCCTCTCCTATCTGTAGGGAGGCCAAGTGTGGTAGCGATATCAAATGTTTCTTTAACTAGTCGAATGTCTGTTCGCATTCCGGAGTCCATACTACTGCTCTTTTCGGACTTGTTTTGAGTAGCTGAAAGAAGGGTTTACATTTGTCTGCTACCTTGGATATGAATCTGCTTAAGGCATTGATCTTCCCATTGAGTCTCTGTACTTCTCTGATGGTTCGTGGTGGCTTGGTATCCAAAATTGCAGTTATTTTCTTTTGGTTGGGTTTTATTCCTCTTTGACCTACATAGAACCCTAGGAATTTTCCCTCCTCGATCCCGAAGCTGCACTTGGATGGGTTGAGCCGCATCTTGTACCTTTTTAGAGTTTCCAATGTTTCCTGTAAGTCTCGTGGGTGATCTTCTGCGTGCCTTGATTTTACCAAGATGTCGTCTACGTATGCCAGGACATTTCTTCCTACTTGCTCTTTGAATACCTTGTCCATGAGCCTTTGGAAGGTTGCGCCTACGTTTCGTAGACCGAATGGCATGACCCTGTAGCAGAACATTCTCAACTCTGTGATGAATGACGTGGCTTCCTCATCTTCTTCTATCATGAGTATCTGATTGTAGTTTGAGTGTGCATCCATCATTGATAATAATTCATTGCCCGATGCTTCATCCACTAATCTGTCTATTGAGGGGAGTGGATAGCTGTCCCTCGGGCATGCCTTGTTAAGATCTGTGAAGTCTACGCATATTCGCCATTTGCCATTTGCCGTTGGATTTCTTTACCATTACCGGGTTGACTAGCCATTGTGGGTATTTGACTTCGCGTATATGTTCTGCACTGATTAGTTTTTCTATCTCTGCCCATGCTGCCTCTTTCCTTTCGGCCGCGAAATGCAACCAAAATGGCCAAGCCCACAACTCTTTTTATCCGAGAAAGATAGGACAAAGAGGAGGTGGCGCCCTAGGGCCAAACAAAAGAAGTTGCACTAACAGGGGGAGGAAAAATTCTGATAGGTACGTCCATTACCTCAGAATTAAAAACTTCCTTAATAGAATGACTAAATACTCATGAGGCATCATTCGTGTGGGAGGGAGAGACACCCTCACAGGTACAAAAAAACACAACATGCCACGAGTTGAACATCGACCCGGACTTCACTCCAATACGACAGAAGCGAAGAATCCTTCTGTGCTCCTTGAGGAATCGAGCTGGCACGGTCGACTTGTGTGGGTCGACTTGAGGAAGTCGAGCGCTGCGAGGTCTTTGTAGAGTCGATCCTCTCACAGAAGTCGAGCTAGCTGGAACTCGAGCCGGGGATCAATTCTCTCACCGTAACTGGTTTCCCTGAAAGTCGACCTTGCGTTAGTCGAATTTGCGGAAGTCGAGCCCAGGGTTGATCCTTCTTAGGCGCTCGAGTTGGAATTTCCCGGAGAAATCGAACTGGAGGACTGGTCAAGTTGGATCACAAAATCGACTCTGGGAATCGAATCTCCCAAGGAAGTCGGGCTGGAAGACTGAACCTGGGGTCAATCCCCCAAATGTTGTCGAGTTGGATCGCAAAGTTGACCCTAGGAGTCGGACCTCCCGAGGAAATCGAGCTGGAGGGCTGAATCTGCACTGTTTGGAGCTGATTTGGCCGCGACTTTTCGATAAAGTCGACCAGCTTTCTGTTTTGTGAATATCTTGAATTTACAGATGGCGCCAACTGATAAGGGTGGAACCCGATCAGTGCTAGAGCGATGCTTAGAACAAGCGTATGGCCACGAACTCCGCCGGAAAACGCTCGGACACTCTAGTCACTCAGCCTTTCTCTGGCAGAGGTTCTTTCTTACTCTAAATATCCTAACCTCTAATGAGTGATGGTGGTCCCTATTTAGAGGGTCCTTATGGGGGTAATCTGGTCATCCGCCTAACTGCCCAGATCTGGCCCGAGTCGACTTTGTGGGGTCGACTTTTGGCCCTCGACCTCCTTAAGGATCGGATCGGCTAAAGTCGTCCAAGGGGGTCGACTTCTTCATAAAGTCGACTGGAGCTCCCCATTGCCTATATGGGCGCTTCCACTCATTCTAGGTTATCTTAAGCTGGTGTTGTGGTCCGGTACGGGATACTGTACCACCAGGTATGTTTCCAACAATTCTTCTTCAAATTTTCTGACGAACGGTTCCACTTCATCGCAATTGAAGAGCACGTATATCATTATGGCAGTGTATTCTCTATCTTCTAAATATCTACGGTCATCACCTCCTAAGGCACGACCTTGTTGAGCGAATATCGACAAACGACCAGCATATTCAATTACTCCACCATCAAAGTTTCTCGATTTTCTGCTAAATCTCAATACGAATGTACTGTCAAAGTACATTGAGCAAAATGTGCATAGTTCTTCAGCAATGTAAGCCTCCGCAAATGTACATCCAACTTCGATCGTCGTCGATCATTCTACAAAATAGATAGAAAATACGTGCTTAGTTTTTAAATGCACGTAAACGACATAATTCTAATTAACGACGATCTAAATTTTGACATAACTTTATTGTAATTTCAATTCCACTATAATTTAGCCAACTCAAATAGAGAATTTCATTTAATATATAATAAAAATATTTCATTCAACTAAAACAAAATTCATAGTTACCAAATCAAAAATTTCACATAAGTTTACTAAATTATTGTTCAACTAACTATAATTATCATTGACGCTATTTTCGACGGATTCATCGTCATTATAAATTACTATAGTGTTCGGATAGTTGGACGTAACCGAAACTTCAGAAACCGAGGAAGATTCGGTTTCACAGTCAAAGGAAGGACCTTGCTTGGTAGCATTCGCGTCTGAACAATTCGAACCACATGAATATTGAAAATCGAGTGGATATTTCACACCTCCCGTAGCCGGTGCTCTTTTATCTCGTCAGGGACCAAAGAACTTTAGTGGAAGATCCATCATCGGGGGCCACCTAGATGGTTGCTTCACTCTCATTACGATTGGCGGATGATGAGAGCTCGATGAACCTACCGCCCGTGGCACATACACTGGATCTGGCTGAAATGGAGGTAAAACCGGTACTGTTGCAGGTACGACTGGAACTTGAGGGCGTACTTCCGGAACACGTACCGGAAATGGAGGTCTGCGCGGTATCTGTTTTTCTCTCCTTCCCATTATGCTATTTTAAATATCAAACAATTTATTTAAATTATACATTCAAAAAATTAACTAAACAATAATTAAGTAATGCATTTAAAAAATTAGATTAATAAACTAAAATGATAATTAAAATCAGAAATTACGTACTTCGAATTTTTGGTGAAATGAAGATCAAGTTTCCCTTGTATAAGCTTGTTTAGCACCAACACATGTGAGTTTGGAATAAACTATATCAAATTACAGCTTGATTTAATTAGCCAATAATTGAATTAATTATTCAATTTAAAAAAAAAAATCCATGACCTATTTGCTTTTAATGATAATTGAAATCAAATCACACAATTCAATTTGTAACATATAAAACAACTAAAATCATTGAAATATAAAATATAAACGTGAGGATGTCATCAGATCAAGGATGTAGAAAGAAAAAGGGGGGAAAAGAGAACTAACTAATAAAGAGAAGTAATTAATCTGTATCATTGCATTTCTTTGTTGTATGTGATAAAAATCCAAAATCAATCATTCTTAATGTTCGATGCAGTGACTACGAGTAAGGAGTCAACAACACATGCTCTCTCCGACAGATGCTTCCAAGAAAAGAAAAAAAGTTTTTTTTTAATGTGAGTCTGTCTGTAATTGACCCAAAAAAACAGCAATAAAAATATATGAAAATTGAAAACAGAATCGTTTCATTTTTTTGTTTGGTAGAAACATTTCTATGTTCATGTTGTTTGCTTTTTTATTTTTTAAAGAATTTTTGTTGGGTAAATGGTAGATTGGTAGAGATGACAACTCTGTCAAAATCTATCAAGTAGCAACAGAGCAGATCATTGGTGGGTTTATCCCTATATTATATATAAATAGAACAGATTAATAGATTACAGAAGAAGAAGAAAACACAGATAATGGTGTTTTATTCTGGAGTGATTGAATCTTATAATGAGGTTAGGTCATTCACAGATGTACCCCACAAGCCATACATGACACATGACGATTCAATTGGAAGACTCTATCAGACTTGCTGTAAATTATAATGTAACTTGCTTGCCCAAAATAACAATAAAATCCAGAGTGTCTTTCACGTGGGGAGCACAAAATCCAAATAAAATCCAAGTAGGATCGATAATAAACAAAAGAACAGAGAGGAAACTGGAAAAAAAGATGTGGGTGAGTAAGGAAAGGAACATTGGACAATCTCAGGACATAACAATAACAATAAACTGGAAGAAATAACAGGATGAGAGTGACAGTGGATGAAGAAAATAACAGTGGATAATCTCATTTTGAAAATAAATTCTCTAAATCAAAGAACATAAAAATAAACCAGAGGATGTCATAGAACTCACCGGAGGAGGTTTTTTAATTCACCAAGTCCTCATTGCCCTCACTGCGGATGAAGAAATTGATCACTGTTCTCACTGCGCCCGCTGGAAGATGAAGAACTTGTGCTCGTCGGAAGATAAAGAAGTCGTGGTCGCCGATGCCGGAATGGAATGCAAGAAATAGGAACGATTGGGTTTGGGTTTAGAAGATATTGAAAATCGGGAGGTTTAGGGATAAGGAATTCATTTTGGGATTTAGGAATTTTAGGAATTTAAGTTGTGGTTTAGGAATTTAAAGGGTTGGGTAATTTACGCTTTTATTAATTTTATTATAAAAACTTTGTTTTTTTAGATTTTACTTCAAACTTTAATTTTAAAAAAATATAAGGTAAACTAAAAATTATCCTTTTAGGGACGGTTTTGTCATAGACCATCTCTACTTTATCCTTTTAGGGACGGTTTTTTCATAGGCCGTCCCTAGTTATTTCCCCCCAAAAAATTATCAAAATATTTAGGCACGGCTTCATAAAAAGCCGTCTCTAATTTTCAAGGTCGGCGACGGTTCACCGGAGAGCCGTCGCCAATCATTAACGAAAAATCAGACTTAGAGACCGCTTTTGCAAGCCGTCACTAGCATCGTGGAATTTCTACGAAATCCTTCTTCAGATTTAGAGACGGTAAGAATCCATCGCTAAATCCATCCCTAAATGTCTGTTTTCTTGTAGTGATTGTTTTCCAGATTTGGCATCTCTGGAGCAAATTCCTCATTGTATTGACCTCCTTCTTGACAGTCTCGTATTTCGCATGAAAAGTGTTGTACTTATCCTGAGCTCGGAGAGAGTCATTAAATGATTGCATCCCAAGACAAGCGTGCACTGCATAGCACCTTGCAAAAATAAAATCAATCAATTAGCAAAAACATAAGTACAAAAAAATCTTTCGAAAGCGCGTCACTTACAGCGGTCATAATCTGCTCCAATTGGCCCCTGAGCCAATCTCCAGGTTTGGCCTTCAGAAGTTGTGTCGCCCTCGCTCGTACCTCGGGAGCCGCATAAAGACCAGAGAAGTTGAATGCGGGTTCAAAAGGTGCAAACCCAAGCATCGATCGTTGTGATCGAGAGCTCGAACCTACTTCAAAAGTACTCCGAGGCTAGTCTTTTTCAGCTTTTCAGAGCTTGACAAACTTGGCATTCCTCGCACGAGCAGCCAAGTGAGGAAATGATGCATCACAGTAGAGATGCCCTCCTTTCTTCTTCGGCACAGGTTTGCCCTCAGAATCCACATAGTGTAGATAACCAGCAACATCAGAAAAGGAGAAGTCCTCTCTCTTCATGTATAGGCGGTTGGGGTCAATCCAGTTTTCCCAACTCCCGGGAACAAATTCGGAGTTAATAAAGAAAAACTCCTTCTTCCATTGCCCTCCCATAGTTGGAAGGGAACTCAGTCACAAGGTCCCGGTCGTGAAATATTTTGGATAACCTGACTCGGCCAGATTCAGATTTGGGGGCTTTGTGCAATTTGAAGTACCAGAAGAATAGACGCAGTGGCAGGAATTTTCAAACTCCAACAGATGTTGGAGAACCCCCTCAGATAGATGTAGAATGCAGCCTGAAACTACGACAATGACACCCCCGTCTCGAGCAGAATCTCGCTCATCAGAGTTGGAATAGGAAGCACGCGAAAGTGCTTGAAATACAGCCTTAGGATCGCTTGAAATCCCACCGGTGGCACGTTCGTGGGCTGATAACGCAATCCTCAGAATCGCAAGTGCTCAGTTACACACGTCCCTCGAAGCAACTCCCATTCATGGTACGCAGTCATGATGGAGGGAGGATGTATCGTGGCTGACTCATGCACACAGGGGCGGTTCAGACTAACTTAATTGAAACAACCCTCGTTGGTAGGGTTGACAGGTAGAAGGCGGATCGTGCCGTTAGGCCGAATCTCGCAATGCGCAAACCCCGTAGGATTCACAGCTCCCTGAAAAAAGGGCAAATCGTCGTCTTTGTTATGACCACATCAATTTGAATAGGTGGAGGAGGAGTTCTCGCTCTGTCAGAAGGATCACGGGCATTGCTCCCACTGGCAGATTGGTTCTCACCGCGATCCACAAACATCTCTACTTCATAATCAACGCTCTGAAGATTATGAAGTCTCTCTTCCTCAGATGGAAGATGAACCTTCCTCAATCCATGGGTCCTAGGAAGAGAAGGTCCATCCTCGTCGTGTCGAGACTTGTGATTCTTTCTTTTCTTCTTCTTTTTCTTGTCGGTATTATCATCATCGGCACGTTTTCTCTTACTAGATTCCAATCCAGAGGTAATGACCCCATCGGCATTGATAATAAGAGAGTCAGGATTCATCTCGACCACACGGATTGGATCAGCAGTTTGGTCATTCAAAGCTGTCGATTCTGGTGGTAAAATCGCCGATTTATATCTTATAATCAATGATTTTGGGTCAGCATCTCGGCGACCTTTGTTCGTTCTTGTGAATTTCATAGGCGCTGGAGCCCTCTTAACAATCGGCGATTTTCCGAGAGAAGTCGTCGATTTATCAGCGGTAGACCCAACGATCTCATCCAGCTCAAGTTCAGACTCGGCCCCAGGTTGAGTCACAAGAGCCTCTTCCGGAATCGAGCAGTCGAAGGACTACCACCCGAGATGTGACGGGTGAGTCTGAGTCATACTATTCTCCATCTATGGAGTAAACCAAGTACAATTCACATCATAGGTCAGAATCGAGACCTTCCAAGAATCGCACACATGCGACCTTGTCAACTCGATTCGTGGAGGATCTGCGTCAGAAGCTGGCTGACGATCAAAACGTTGGCAGCCCTGACGAGTTCATGAGGGCCAAAAGGGATCTTTTGAAGAATCCCTTCCCACGGTCTTGGTGGTGTTCTAAGATAGACACATACGATGGTTCGACTGATCTACAAGATCACATCAACCTCTACCTGAATGTCTTAGAATCGCTGACCACCGATAACGGGCTGTTGTACAAGGCTTTCTTGGGCACTCTCAAGGGAAGCGCTTATCGGTGGTTTTTTGGTCTGCTAGTTGGTTCGATCACCAGCTTCGCGGACCTATTTCTTAAGTTCATCACCTAACATGTAGGGATGATAAGAATAAAGCACAGCGCTAACGCACTGTTAGAACTGCGGCAGGGGGATCTGTCCCTCTCGGAATACACAGTGAAGTTCACTTCTATTATGACAGAAGTGAGCAACTTGATCCCGACTATGGCCATTGCGCGCGGGATACATCAAAGGGTTAATACCCTACTCCCCACTGGCAGAAAGTCTGAAGGTGCAGAAGGCTGCGACCTTAGCACAACTCTTCCAGAGAGCTTAATTATACATTGAAGTGGAAGAGGAGGATGAGAATAAGCTAGCGGAGCTTGAGACCCCTAGCTTTAAAAAATCCAAGTCCGAGTAGAAGAGGTACAATGGAAAGGACAACTTCCATGATATCTCCAAAAGGTAAACCAACCATGCGGATGAAACCTCAAGAAGAGAGTGGAAGCCAAAACACGACAATAAGGTGTACCAGACCTCGACCAAATAACCACCGAAAAATCGGACCCTAACTCGACGAATTATCCCTAAAATCGGCGATTTGGTAGTTCAATCGCGATTTACGAGTTAACTCGGCGATTTGACGATGAACTTGTTCCGCACCGTGGGAGCCTTCTGGGGGTCTGGCATAAATCGACGTAACCCTAGTCCTTGTTGAAGGACGTTGTTGGGAGTGACTGCCGTAATCAGGTATGTCTCACCAGTACTCCCCCCTGAAGAGAGCACAAGAAACATGCGTGTATCGTTAGTATCCCCCCCAAGCAAGATTGTGTGTGGGATCCGCATCAAGGCCAAAGCGACAAGATGGGATCGAATCATTGCGGCCATAGCGACGCAATGATTCTGTATCCATTAAGGCCAAAGTGACAAAATGGATTGATTATGGCCGAAGCGACAGAATCTAGTTCCAGGCCATCGGAACTACGTGTTTATAGTCCAACCCTGATCAAGGGCGACTTTTGCTGTGTCATCAAAGTCAAAGCGACAAGATGAATTGACTCACTATCAGAGTCTGATTCCGGCCAAAGCGACAGAATCCATGATTCACTATCAGAATCTGATTCACTATTAGAATCTAGTTCACTTTAGAACTAATGTTTATAGTCAACTCTGATCAAGAACGACTTTTGTGTCCGCAACGGCAGTTACCCCATCAAGGCCAAAGCGACAAGATGGGTTGAGATCATTAAGGCCAAAGCGACAAAATGATCTCTAGTCTATCAAGGCCAAAACGACAAGATAGAAGAATTATTAAGGCCAAAGTGACAAAATAATTCTTGGTCCATTAAGGCCAAAGCCACAAAATGGACCTGGATCTATTAAGGCTAAAGCGACAAAATAGATCTGATTATGGCCGAAGCGACAGAATCATATCTGCAAAAAAGAAAACATCCTGCAAAATAACTACATCAGTCTAAAACGCATATTATATTGACTTATTGAACTTACCGTGTGAAGTTACCTTTTGTGTTACTCCTCCTCCTGCTCAATAAATTCTCGATAAATCTGGCCAAAGCGACAGATTTACCGTGCTCATATTCGACAACTTCCGGCCGGAGCGACAGAAGTACTGGGAGAGTTTGTGATACTCCCCCCGAAATCTGGCCAAAGCGACAGAAGCGTCAAGGAGAGTTTATGATACTCACCTCCAAAGATGGGAGTGACGACTTCCGGATAGAGCGACAGAAGCGCCAGAGAGAGTTTGTAGTACTCCCCCCTGAAATCGTGCCGTTGTGACAGATTTTTGAGTTATGTTTTGGATGTTTCTGCCCGAAGCGACAGAAGTATTGAGAAGAGCTTGTGATACTCCCCCCGAGAATCATGTCAACACGACATATTTTGAAATATTGGTGAAGTATTGGAGAGAGCTTGTGATACTCCCCCCGAGAATCATGTCGACGTGACATATTCTTTGGGAATGAATGAAATAATTTTTCGGAATGTTTTGCAATCTTTCTATTTTGATTATCAATGAATTATCTTTTGTCTTTTCTTTGCTAATTTTTCATATAAATCATCTTTAAATTGTAACCTAGGCTCGAAACTATATTCATAAGACGTAACTTAGCCACTCTGGACGTAAGTTAGACTCTGCTAACCCTCGCTTAGCCACTCTGGCCGTAAGCTTGGTCGTACGAATCGTAGTTCAGTCGTCAGTTAAATTTGGGGATAATTTATATCTCCAAATTAACGCAGAGTTGCAAAGAATAGTACAAATAATAAACCAAAAAATAAGACGTACAATATTATTTGGAATTCTAGGGTTAAATTCGCAATTGAGGACTACAATTCTTGATTTGAACCCTGGTGTTTTATTCAAGCTCCGGCCATAGCGACAAAGCGACTCTCAATCCTCATCAAGGCCATAGAGACAAGATGGGATAGGATCATTAAGGCCAAAGCGACAAAATGATCCTTGTTTTATTAAGGCCATAGCGACAAAATAGATTTAAAACCGGGGCATTATTGATTGTAGTCCTGAATTTAGAATCTCGGGGTTAGATTCGTAAATTAGAGTCGTAATTTAGATTCTTAAGTCGCACCTTGGACTCGTAAATCGTAAGCTAGACTTGTGATCGTAATTTAGACTCTTTGTCATAAATTAGAATTTGTAACCATCACTTAGAATCATGGGTCGTAAGCCAGGTATGAGTAACGGGTGTCATCCAGCCAAAGCGATGGAGTGATCCGTATGAGTGATTTTTGAAATTATCCTTTGTCGATTTGTCGTATGAATAATCCTAGAAACGTAACCTAGGCTCGAAATTAGACTCGTAAATCGTAATTTAGACACTCCGGCCGTAAACTATATTTTGTAACCACCATTTAGCTACTCTGGACGTAAGTTTGGTTATGTAACCCCCACTTAGGAACTCTGGCTGTAAACTTGGTTGTGTAACCCCCACTTAGGCACTCTGGCCGTAAGCTTGGTTGTAATTAAGAGTCGTAATTCAGCCGTCAGTCAGATTCGCATACAATTCCCAAACCGACTCAGAATTGCAAAAAATCATAGACAACAATCTTCATCGTAATTTAGACTTGTACGTCGTAAATTAGATTTTGAAAGAGAACTTAGATTCGTAAATATTTGGAATCTTAGGGTTAGATTCGCAAATATTCGTGAGAGTCGTAATTTAGATTCTTAAGTCGCACCTTGAACTCGTAAATCGTAAACTAGACTTGTAATCGTAATTTAGACTCTTTGTCGTAAATTAGATTTTGTAACTATCACTTTGACTCGTGGGTCAAATAGATGATAGATTAGGTCGAAGCGACGGATGTCACCCAGCAGAAGCGAAGGGTGATTGATCCGTCTGAAGTGATGAATGATTATTCTAAATATGATATGACATACATATTGCATAGTACCTCAGTGGATTAAAGGAGACATCTACTTAGAATAATATCGTTATTACATGGTTGAGAATAATAGAAGCGACAACCAAAAGAATAGATGAGTTCCTTTGATGTTTGGTTGCCACTGACGGATGCATAGCCTATCTGGTTACTCTGGCCAATCCTATCTTTCTTCTGACAGATGATAGTCCCTCACTATTAGCGTGACACACTTGATTGTGAGTGTGAACTGTGGCTCTGGTTGCCATCACTGTCATAGGATTGAGAGCGTAAGCTATGGCTTTGGTGGCCATAACTGTTACCAGACTGACAGTGTGAGGTATGACTTTGGTGGCCATAACTGCTACTGGAGTGAGGGCGTGAGCTATGACTTTGGTGGTCATAACTGCTACTGGATTGAGAGCCTGAGCTATGACTTTGGTGGCCATAACTGCTACTGGATTGAGAGAGTGAGCTATGACTTTGGTGGCCATAACTGCTACTCGGGGATTCCTCTCTGTATTGAGGAAGACCAGTCGAGGTTTTGGACAGGGAACTTGTATCCTCGTATGTATCTTCTTTAGCATAGCGAGGTTTCTTTCGGCTGGGCGACTCGAGTTCGTCCAGCTTGTCATTGTCTTTCTCTTCTATCTCAATGTACGATTGAGCTCTATGGAAGAGTTTAGGTAAGGTCTCCACTTTATGGAGCTTCAGATTTTGAGTCAATGGGGAGAAGGGTATCAACCTCCCGATGTACCATGCTATGGCTAGACTTGGGATTAAGTCGCTCACTTCTGCCATCATCGAAGTGAACTTAATCGTGTAATCCCGAAGGGACATATCCCTTTGCCGCAGTACTAGTAGTGTATTGGCACTGTGCTTTATTCTGATCATCCCCACATGTTGGGCGATGAACTTTGCAGAGAGGTTTGCGAAGCTGGTGACTGAGCCAGCTGGTAGATTTGAGAACCATCGATATGCGTTACCTTTAAGAGTGTCGGGGAAGGTCGGACATAGAAACCCATTATCGGTAGTTTGCGGCTCCAGGATGTTCAGGTAGAGGTTGACATGATCCTCTGGATCTGTCGTTCCATCGTACGAGTCTATCTTCGGACACCGCCAAGATTGCGGAAAAGGTTTTCTCAGGAGGTCCTTATGAAAGGGTGCCTTGCCTATTCTGAGAAAATCATGTGGGTCCCTTAGATCATGCTTGTCTTGACGAAGCAGTTCCTTAATTACCCTATTCATGAGTGTGGCATCGTAATCCGCACGAGTCGTGGAACTCGAAGGTACACCCGAGTGATGTATTGCGGACCCGTGTTGAGAACCGAGATGCTTGTGTCTTTTTGTTCTACCGTGGTTGTCTCCCTTAGGAGAGTGATGCGAGTTGGATTTGGGTTGTTCTGAGATTGCAGGACCCTTTCCCTTGAGCTCTCGAAGCTCCTTGGATATCTTTGATTCGGATCGACGATGTGTACTTAAGTTTGTCTTCCTCAAAGGTGGGTTAGACTTGCTTGTCGTACTTCGCATGGTGATCTGGCTCCTTGAAACTTCTAGGTTAGTCAACCTTTGGTCCAACTTCAGCATGAGAGTAAGCATATGCGCAAGCCTCTCCTGCATTGTGGGAGTTGGGTTTACTCCCCCATTTGGTCTGGGTGGTGCTGCACCTCCTAGCGGGAGTGATGAGGGCACCTCATTTGCAGACGATGGTGCATTAGAGGCTGATACAATGCGGGAACCAGTCGTTCTGCTAGAAGCTCTTACCGTAGTAGCAGTGGCAAGAGCTTTCTTCTGACCTTTAGTAACAGGAGCCATAAATAGGATGGTTGCTTCTATCGTGCCGAAAAAACTGACAACGAATAGAAGTTCTTCCGAAGTGTCGGAAGCTATGGGTAGGTACCTGCGCCCCGGGAGTCACAAAACAGAAAATTTTTTGTATGATATTTCTTTGCAGTTTTGTGACCCCCTTGAGGAGTAGTACTAGTCCCCAGTTTGAAATTAGCAAAAAATGTCGCAAATTTTTGCAAATTTTCGACAGAAAATCGTGCCGCCGGAAGTAGTTTTTGGGATGCTTGTTTAGACCTATCCCAGAAAAGATTCCTGACGTTGTTGGGAAATTCTACTTTTTGGTACTCATAGAGAAAACTTTTTTCACGTGATATGTGGCCTCAGAATCCCAAAATCGGATCTGGGAATTCTGGAGGTGGACCAACAGAATCACTGGAAGTGAAAAAAGGCGAATAGCCCCATACTCTTTTTTTTTACCGAAACAGCGATGCGAATCCAACCGTGGACATGAATTTTCGTTTCGGTATAAGAGTTGGGTTGTGGGTAGCCTTATTCAGCCAAAGCGATGAATGAAGACCTGGGCCAAATTGGCGAATTGGCTATGTGAAGTTCAGAAATCGATGATTCCTTACGTTAACTTGGCAATTTCCATATGAAATTCAACCAGAGCTTGATCATTGAGAATCGGCGATTTTCACTGAAAATAGGCGAGTTTACCCCTAAATAGACGATTTTTTCTTGGGAAAAATCCAACCTATGCAAAGACGTAAGTTCCAAAGCAAAGGGATGACTTGACCGAGCTTGTTCAAGAAACAAAGAAAAATCGACGATTTAGGGGTCTAAATCGGCGACTTTAACTTCAGGGAGTTTTTGAACAGAGTCGTGGACAACACTGTTAGCTAGCAGACGATATTCCGGATCGGGCGATTTTCAAGGTGAGGTCGGCGATTTCTGGAGAAACCCAACCGGAGCTTCAGACAAGAATCGGCTATTGTTGATCTAAATCGGCGATTTAGTTGACAAAGTCAGCGATCCCTCCGGGAGAGATCAAGCCAGACTTTGCAAAAAATTCGCGATTACGACGGGATACTGGTGGTTCGGTAGTCCCACAGACGGCGCCAGCTGATGAAGCACTGAATCTGCTACCAGAGGCTCGCGGTGGTGCGAGGTAATGCCAGAGGCTCTGGAGAGTCCACGACGCGTGCTCTACGTCAAATACCTGCAAGGAGAGAATAGGAGATTCTGGAGGGAATCGGCGATTCTCTTAGTGTTTCTCTAGTGGAGATGGAACTTGTGTTCTGCCTTTGAGTGTCCCCTTGGGTCCCTTTTTATATGGTCTCGGAGGGCGCGATCAAAGGCGGACATCGCGCCTATTGCCATATTTGGGTGCATTTATGACCCGTTATGGCGTAGGCTGACGGCGAGTAACGGTCGTAAATCGGCGATTCAGGTATGGAAATCGCCTATTTAGGGCAAACTGGCCGAGTTTCAAAGGGCGAGATATGCAGTCTACATACTGCCGATCTGGACCCTAACTCGGCGATTTATCCCTAAAGTTGGCGATTTGGTAGTCCAATCTTGATTTACGGGTTAACTCGGCGATTTGACGATGAACTTGTTCCGCACCGTGGGAGTCTTCCGGGAGTCCGGCATAAAGTGATGGAACCCTATTCCTTATTGAAGGGCGTTGTTGGGAGTGACTGCCGTAATCAGACATGTCTCACCACCAAGGACATTTTGAATATTTAGTAATGCCTTTTGGGCTTACTAACGCACCAGCAATATTCCAGTCGGTGTTGAACTCTGTCTTCAGTAAGTATCTAAGGAAATTCATAATTATATTTTTTAATGATATATTGGTCTACAGTCCTTCTCTCCAAGACCAGAAGGTGTATCTAAAAAAGATGTTTGAAAGTCTAAGAAATAATAAATTGCTGGCCAAACTGTACAAATGTTGTTTTGGTAAGAATTCAATGGTATTTCTTGACCATATCATTGCAGCAGATGGTGTACATCCGAATCCTGAAAAGATAAAGGCTATGGTGGATTGACCCATTCCTAAAAATCTAAAGAAACTAAGGGGATTTTGGGCTTAACTGGTTATTACAGAAGGTTTGTTAAAGGATATGCTCAGATAGCAGCTGCCATGATGGATTTATTGAAGAAAGACTGTTTTAAGTGGAGTGATTTGGCAAATTCCAGTTTTGAAAAACTTAAGACAGCAATGACCACAGTTCCTGTTCTGAATTTTCCAGATTTCTCCAAGCAATTTGAAATAGAAACAGATGCTTATAACAGTGGTATTGGGGCAGTTCTGACCCAAGAGCACCATCCTATATCCTTTTATAGTTGCAAGTTATCAGGTAGAATAAGTTCAGATCTATTTATGTGAAAGAAATGTATGCTATTACTGAAGCAGTGAGTAAGTGGAGGCACTATCTTTTGGGTTCCCATTTTATTATCAGGACTGAACATAAAAGCTTAAAGAACCTTCTAACTCAGGTCATTCAAACCCCTGAGCAGCAGGTATTTTTATGCAAATTACTCGGATTTGATTTTTCTATAATCTATAAACCTGGGAAAGAGAATGTTGTAGCAGATGCATTATCAAGGTCATTTGAAGAAGAAGAAGAGGAGGAGGTTTTATTTTCCAGCAGTTTAGAAGAGGCTCCCGGATCACTATTGGCATTAATCATGCAGTTCAACACTCTTATGGAGGACTTGAAGAAAGAAGGCGAGGAAAATACTAAAATTCAGACCTTAATACAGAAGTATTCAGAGACAAGTGAATGCTTTTCTGGATTTACAGTTAAAGAGGGAATACTATATTATAAGGGAAGGTATTATATTGATGAAGAATCTAATTTAATTCCTAAAATTATGTGGGAATATCATTGCTCTTTGCTAGGGGGTCATGTTGGGTACCAGAGAACAAAAATGAGAATTTTTAAATTATTTTATTGGCCTAAAATGGGAAAGATGATCTATGAGTACGTTAAAAATTGTGAGGTCTGTCAGAAAATGAAACCTCTGAACCAAAAGCCTTCAGGATTACTCATGCCATTGTCAATTCCTTCTGAAGTGTGGAAAGATATTCGCATGGATTTTATCACGGACTTACACTGACTCCCGTTATGCAACCAGCAACTCCGAAGAAAGTTGTTTATGAAACAGATTCGGATTAGTTAATAATTAGACCCTTAGCTAGATTATCCGAAAATGAACTTAATATTAATTGAACTAGATTGTAATAGTCAATTAACTTTTATCTAATTAATTATTATTTGATAAAAATTTAATTTTTTATGATAATATCAAACATAATGAAAGTACCAGATAAAACTTTGATGAGTTTAGATCGGTTTTCGAAAGATTACGGTGAAGGCTTAACTGCTTTCACTAATTATGCCGTTTCGAATTTGACTCACCCATAAAGTTATTTACCTTGTCTATGCTCGTCCTGCACGAATAGTGAAGTGATTCCTATAAAGGAGATGGGGAAACATGTTTTCGTAAACGGTTGGTTGAAACATTACCTCACTTGGACATGTCCCAGAGAATTACGGAGATATGTTGAGAAAAAAGTTAAACGGCTACAGACAGTGCCGGAAACTGGTAAAAACATGATTGGATTGGTTCGTGCACTTTACAAAGAACATGTCCGGAATACAGTCGAGGAAGAAGTTCTCGAAAAAGAACCTCTCGAATACGAGCTTGTCGATGAAGATCCAGTCAATAAAGATCCAGACGATGAAGATCTAGTCGATGAAGATCTAGAGAATAGATATGATGATTCATTTTTACGACGTCTAAAAGAATGTGAAGAACAGTTATATCCAGGTTGCACAAAGTTTTCGAAACTCTCTTTTATCTTCGAATTGTATCAATTGAAATGCGACAATCAATGGAGTGATAAAAGTTTTCAGAAATTATTATCCATCATGCGTCGTGCTATTCTAAATGGTGAGTCGACCATTCCGAAAATCATATACCATGCGAAGTCGGTGGTTCGTGACTTGGGGTTCAATTATAAGAAAATCGATGCATGTCGCAACGATTGTATTTTATATCAAAATGAGTATGCATACGCAGAATCTTGCCCAAATTGTGGAACTTCTATGTGGGTCGTCGAAGGCGTTCAGAAAAATAAACGTGTTTCTGCTAAATGTCTTCGTCAATTTTTCGTTGATTCCACATTTGAAAAGATTGTATTTGTGTTCCAAAATTACTGAAGAAATGATATGGCACCACTCCAAACGTAAGGACGACAGATTTCTTCGTCATCCAGCAGATTCTTTACAATGGAAGAAATTTGACGATATTCATCCAAAGTTTGCATCTGAACCTCGTAATGTGAGACTTGGTTTAGCAACTGATGGATTCAACCCGTTTAGTCAGCAATCTCTATTTCATAGTACTTGACTAGTGATTATTATACCGTACAACTTTCCACCTTGGATGTGTATGAAACAACTAAATTTCATGTTGTCTCTTCTTATTTCCGGTCCGTCAGCTCCAGGGAATCATATCGATGTATGTCTTCAACCGCTTATTGATTAACTGAAGATTTTATGGATAGATGGTGTTACTGCTTTTGATGTGCGTATGCAGAAATCTTTTCAGATGTTTGCATCACTTCTATGAACTATTCATGATTATCCGGAATATGGTGATATATTAGGTTGGAGCATTAAAGGAAAGTTAGCTTGTGCAGTATGTAAGAATGACACCGAAAGTATTAGTTTAGAACATGGAAAAAAAGAAAGTTTTATGGGACATCGTCGATTTTAGATATGAAACATTATTATAGGAGCGATAAAAAAAGTTTCAATAATCAGATGAAGACTAGAGTCACCCCGAAACGTCAGTCGGGTTTCGAAATATATAGTCAAATTTATCCATTTCGAGATTCAGTAATATTTAGCAAAACCTCGAATGTACCAAAAGATTGTAAACCGACGAAAAGAACAAAGAAAATACCATTGCCTAAAGGATGGAAAAAAATGAGTATTTTTTTGAATTACCGTATTGGAAGACGTTGCTTCTACGACATAATATTGATGTTATGCACAACGAAAAGAATGTATGTGATAACATTTTTAATACGATTTTGGAAATGGATGGTAAAACGAAAGATAATTTGAACGTGAGGTTCGATTTACAATCGATGGGAATTCGAAAAGAACTTCATCTTATTCGACGGGGAGAAGAATGGGACATTCCGACTGCGTGTTTCAACTTGATGACGAAAGAAAATATATTATTTCTGTCAGTCTTTCAATCGCCACGACTTTCCGATGGATATTGTTCCAACATTTCTAGAAACGTTAAAATGAAAGAGAGAAAATTTATCGGATTGAAAAGTCATAATTGTCACGTTATAATACAACAGTTACTTCCTATTGTATTACGTTATAATTGTCACGTTATATCTGGCAGATTTGATTTTGTACGCTGTGATTCACGCTTATCGTCGCTTTCGAGCCTACTTCTTAGCGTACACGATTTTGGTACTCACATCGTATCCTTTACGCTGTCTACTCCACAAACCCGATATCTCTGAGAGGTTAGCTAAGTGGGCAATCGAGCTCAGTGAGTTCGACTTGGATTTCTGACCAGCCACTGCTATCAAATGGCAAGCTGTAGCAGACTTCATAGTTAAACTCACACCATCAAACTTAACCCAACCTTGGACTGTGGAAATAGACGGCTCAAGTTGCAGGACAGGCTCGGGTATCGAAGTAAAAATCCATAGTCCAGATGGAAAAAACTACGAACACTCGGTGCGGCTTCATTTCCCGGCTTCTAACAATGTCGCAGAATACGAAGCAGCTATACACGGCCTAAAGTTGCTAAGAACTCTCGGCGCTGAGAATGTTACGCTCCGCACTGACTCCCAGCTTGTGACTCGACAAACTACTGGTGAGTTCGCCTACAAAGAACGACAGATCACCAAGTATGTGGAAGCAATGGTAGCACTCACTAAACAGTTCGCCAAGTTCAAAATAGAGCAGATCCCTTGAATCCAAAACACGCCCGCCGATGCTCTAGCACGCCTAGCATCGGCATGGGAGGGAGGGCAGCGCGAAATCTTGGTGGATTCCATCCTCCAACCCACGTGTCAAGTATTGAATGCCACTTCCGACTCCCAGGGGGATTGGAGACAACCAATATTAGCATTCATCCAGAATGGAATACTTCCTGACAATAAAGGGGAGGCCAAAAATTTAAAACACAAGGCAGCCAAGTATTGCGACGTCGGAGGTGTACTCTACAAAAAATCCTTCTACAGCCCGCTGCTGCGATGTTTGGCCAAACCGGACACGGATAAAGTCATCCAGGAAGTACACGAAGGATCATGTGGACTCCACGAGGGAGGAAGAGCACTAGCCTTCAAAATTATACGACTAGGGTACTATTGGCCTACTTTAAGGTTGGAAGCTCGTACTTACGTCCGCAAGTGCCGAGCATGTCAGTTGCACAGTCCGATGCAACAGAAACCATCAGCGGATATGACTCTGATCTTAAGCTCAATCCCATTCGCAAGGTGGGAACTGGACATCGTGGGGCCATTCCCACCTTCAACATCTCAGGCTCGATTCATCTTTGTAGCAGTAGATTATTTTACAAAGTGGGTTGAGGCTCAGGTAGTTTGCAAAGATCATTCAAGATGCGACAGTAAAGTTCGTCTACCGCTCCATAATTTGTCGATTCGGAGTTCCCCAACCCATTATCACGGATAATGGTACCCAATTCACAGGGGGGAAATTTTCAAGAATGTGCGAGGACTTGGGCATAAAATTCCACTTCGCCTCCATTTACCGACCTCAGGCAAACGGACAAGTAGAAGTAACCAACAAAGCCATCGTACAGGGATTGAAAAAGAAAATCGAATCAGCCAAAGGGGTCTGGACATACAAGTTGTGCGAAATCCTATGGGCATACCGCACAACAAGTAAAAATCCCACGGGCAACACCCCCTTTGCTATGACTTATGGAGTGGAGGCAGTCGTACCAATCGAGATGAGTATACCAACACACAGAGTCTCGAAGTACGACTAACAAACTAATAACCAAAACCTAGAAACAGAGCTAGAGTTGAGGGATGAAACTCGTGACGAGGCAGATCTGCGAAATAAATCGTACAAGACAAGCGTATCAAGATACCACAATCGCTAAGTACGCAATAAAGTATTTCTGCCAGGAACTCTCGTCACACGAAAAGCTAGCATAACAGAAAGAAATAGACCAAGAAATAAGTTGTCATCTAACTTCGAAGGACCCTACATCATTGAAGAAGAGATACGACCAGGCACTTATCGTTTACGGCGACAAGACGAGACAATGGTCCCAAACACCTGGCATGCGGACAACATGCAACAATACTACGCTTAGTATTAATTTTTATATTTCTTGTAAGGTTATCTTAGTATGTATGCTAGTATCAATCGCAAAATAGAATAGTTAGTTTTTTCATTCTTTTTTGCAAAGTCAATCAAAAGTACTCTTAGTCCAAACGACAAACTCATCAGAGATTGTAAGATACTTGCGACACTTTTTCACTACCCTAGGATGACCCTAAACTATGGATCTATTTCGTCGCTACGGCCGCAATAGATCAACGATCATTTCATCGCTATGGCCCCAATGATCACTTCTCATCTTGTCGTTTTGGCCTCGATGCGGACCAAAAGCTACACTGTCGCTACGGCCGGAGTCAGACTACACTCTCAGGATTCAAATCCAGGGTTAGTTCAAACAAATCCAATTTAGGCAAGCAAGCCTAGAATTGCGATCACAACCCTAATTCGTATGTGCAAATTAGGAATTAGTTGGCTTTACATCGATTTATCACTCAAACTATTTTAACCCTAAGTTAATTTAGAAGTATAAATCATTTGCGAGTTTAACTAATGGAGTGGCTAAATGGGGTTAACAGAATCTAACTTACGTCTAGAGTGGTGATGAAGCACTAAATCTGCTACCAGTAGGCTCGCGGGGTTGCGAGGACAGCCAGAGGCTTTGGAGTCCACGACGCGCGCTCTACGTCAATGTACCTGCAGAAGTGGAGGGGAATCGGCGACTCCCTTGGGAGTAGGCGATTCGGGCTCTTTGGATTGCTCTGGTTTGGTGTGGTCAAGTGAGAATGACTTGGGAGTAGAGGACCCCCAAGGACCCCTTTTATAGGGTCTTGGGGGACGTTTCCCCATTCATTAGCGTTGGGCCCACCCCATTATGGTGCCCTATTGAAGGGTGCCATAATGACGTGGGCCCTCCCAAGTAACGGCTGGGAATCGGCGACTCAGGTATGGGAGTCGCCGATTCAGAGGTGGAGTCGCCGACTCCTCATGAGCCAAGTTGGCAGTCTACCAGAACTAACCACGAGGCCTAGAGTCGGCGATTCACCCCTGGAGTCGGCGATTCCCAGGTGTTTCCTTGAGTACTTGACGTAGACACTTACTCCGCATTTGTGGAACTCTCCGGGGATCCGGCATAAAGCGACGGAACCCTAGTCCTTATTGAAGGGCGTTGCTGGGAGTGACTGACGTAATCAGGCATGTCTCACCAGTACTCCTCCCTGAAGGGAGCATGGAAAAACACGTGTGTACCGCCAGTATCCCCCTCCCAAGCAAGGTGATCCGCATCAAGGCCAAGGCGACAAGATGGGATTGAGTCATTGCGCTCACAGTGACACAAATGACTCTGCATGGTCCATGCACTATCAGATGGACTGATTCACTATCAGAATCTAGTTCCAGGCCAACGAAACTACATGTTTATAGTCCTACTCTGATCAGGAGCGACTTTTGCTGTGGATTCTGGCCGAAGCGACAGAATGCGTGGATTCAGTGTTAGAATCTGATTCTGGCTGAAGCAACAGAATGCGTGGATTGACTATTAGAATCGGGTTCTGGCCGAAGCGACAGAATGCGTGGATTCTGGCCGAAGCGACAGAATCTAGTTCACTATCAGAACTGATGTTTATAGTCCACTCTGATCAAGAGCGACTTTACGTCCGCAACGATGGTTACCCCATAGGCCAAAGCGCAAGATGGGTCGAGATCATTAAGGCCGAAGCGACAAAATGATCTCCAAGTGTTGAAGAATTATTGAAGCCAAAGCGACAACAAAATTCTTGGTCCATTAAGGCCAAAGCGATAAAATGGACCTGGATCTATTAAGGCCAAAGCGACAAAATAGATCCGATTCTGGCCGAAGCAACAGAATCATGCCTGCAAAACAAAAAACAACTTGCAAAACAATTATATCAGTCTAAAGAATATATTTATTGATTTACTGACCTTGCCGTACGAAACTGCCTCTCATGCTGCTCCTCCTTATGCTCAATAAATCATTGACTGATCTGGCCGAAGCGACAGATCTATCATGCTAAAAAATGTAACAGCTTCTGGCCGAAGCGACAGAAGTGTCGGGAAGAACTTATGATACCCCCCCAGAGTTTGACGACTTCTGGCCGAAGCGACAGAATTGTCGGGAAGAGCTTATGATACTCCCCCCAGAGTTCGACGACTTCTGGCCGAAGAGACATAAGTGCCGGGGAGAGCTTGTGATACTCCCCCCTTGAGGTCATTAAGGCCAAAGCGACAAAATGACCCCTGGTCTGTCAAGGCCAAAGCGACAAGACAGACCGACTCACTATCAGAGTCTGATTCTGGCCGAAGTGACAGAATCTGTTGATTCACTATAGAATATGATTCCAGTCGAGGCTACAGATTCACTATCAGAATCCGATCCTGGCCCAGACGACGAAATCTTACCTGCAAAAAAGGAAAACACTCTGCAAAACAACTAGATTAGTCCAAAACATATATTTTATTTACTTATTGAACTTACCGTGTGATTTACCTTTCGTGATGCCCCTCCTTTGCTCAAATTTGTCCTTGGTAAATCTGACCGAAGCGACAGATTTTACCGTGCTCAAATTTTTTGACGACTTCTGGCCGAAGCGACAAAAGTGTCGAGAGAGCTTGTGATCCTCCCCCCCCCCCGAAATTTGACGACTTCTGGCCGAAGCGACAAAAGTGTCGGGAGAGCTTGTGATACTCCCCTTTGAAATTTAACGACTTCTGGCCGAGGCGACAGAAGCGTCGGGAGTACTTGTGATACTCTCTTATTGAAAATGTGACAACTTCTGGCCGAAACGACAAAAGCGTCGGGAGTACTTGTGATACTCTTTATTGAAAATGTGACAACTTCTGGCCGAAGCGACAGAAGCGTCGAGAGTACTTGTGATACTCCCCATTGAAAATTTGACGACTTCTGGCCGAAGCGACAGAAGTGTCTGGAGTACTTGTGATACTTCCCCTCGAAAATCGTGTCATTATGGCACATAACTTTTGGAATGAGTTGTTTTCCGATATATTTGACTACCTTTTGTCACTGGGCTACCTTTTGTTTTTTCTTTGCTAATCTTTCATATAAATTACCTTTTAAATTGTAACTAAGGCCCGGAACTAGATTCACAAGTCGTAATTTAGCCACTCTGGACGTAAATTAGACTCTGCTAACTCTATTGCTAGCCACTCTGGGCATAGACTTGGTCGTACGAATCGTAGCACAGCCTACGGTTAAATTTGCGGATAATTTATACCTCTAGATTAACGTAGAGTTGTAAAAGATAGCGCGAATGATAACTCTGAAGGATGCAAATATTTCAGACTCGAGGGTTATGTTTGTAATTTCCAATTACAACTTATGTTTGAACCCTGATGGCGGAGAGATCTTGTGATACTCCCTCTTGTAATGTTTTGATATTTTTGTAATATTTTAGGAACTCAATTTAATCAATTATTTTGCTTTCTTAATTAATTATTTGTTTATTTAATTTATTTTTTGAATTGTAACTAAGACCCGAAACTAGATTCACAAGTCGTAATTTAGCCACTCTGGACGTAAATTAGACTCTGCTAACCCTATTGCTAGCCACTCTGGGCGTAGACTTGGTCTTACGAACCGTAGCTCAGTCTACAGCTAAATTCGCGAAATAAATTAAACTTCACAACTAACTTAAAACTCGCAAAGCTAATTGACGTAATAAGTTGGAGATACAAAAATTATCGGGAATATGACTTTGAACTTTTTTGAGAACCTAAGATTCTAGATTTCACTCCCTAATGTGTAGTTGAACTCTGGCCGAAGTGACAGAGTAACTTTTGGACCCGTATCAAGGTCAAAGCGATAAGATGTGGTAGGATCGTTAGGGTCATAGCGACAAAACGATTTAAATCTATTAAGGCCGTAGCGACAAAATAGATTTTTGTATTGTGGGTACTTAGAACCTCTTGGGGTTAGGTTCATTTGTACTTATCAACTACCTAAGACTCTACACTTATACCCTAATGTAGTTGAATTCTGGCCGAAGCGATATAGTAACTTTTGGATACGCATCAAGGCCAAAGCGACAAGATGGGATGAGATCATTATGGCCAAAGCGACAAAATGATCTCCAAGTCTATCAAGGCCAAGGCGACAAGATAAAAGAATTATTGAGGCCAAAGGGACAAAATAATTCTTGGTCCATTAAGGCCAAAGCGACAAAATGGACCTTGATCTATTAAGGCCAAGGCGACAAAATAGATTTCTAATGTAGGGTACTAGTTAGAGTCGTAGGTAGTGATTTCGAAAGAGTGTCACAAAAATAAAATCTAACTATTCTATTTTGTAACTTGTACAAGCATAGAGACTAAGAGACTACAATTTAGGACTACAATTCTAGACTTGAACCCTAGTGTATTAGTCAAGCTCCGGCCATAGCGACAGAGTGACTCTCGATCCTCATCAAGGCCATAGCGACAAGATGGGATAGGATCATTAAGGCCAAAGCGACAAAATGATCCTTAGTCTATTAAGGCCATAGCGACAAAATAGATTGAAAACGAGGGTATCGTTGATTGTAGTCGTAAATTTAGAATCTCGGGGCTAGATTCGTAAATGAGAGTCTGATTTAGATTCTTAAGTCGCACTTTGGACTCATAAATCGTAAACTAGACTTGTGATCGCAATTTAGCCACTCTGGACGTAAATTGGATTTTGTAACCATCGCTTAGACTCGCGGGTCGTAAGCTAGGTCTGAGCAACGGGTATCATCCAGCCAAAGCGATGGATGATACATGAGGTTGAAGCGATGGATGATTGATCTGTCTGAAGCGATGGATGATTATTCTAAATACGATACTGCATATATCTCTATGGATTAAAGAGAGATTTGTTTAGAATAATATCGCTATTGAGAATACATGAGAATAGTATGAGCGACAAACAAAAGAATTAACGTATTTTTTGGTCGCTGGTTGCCACTGACAGAAGCATAGCCTGCATGGTTACTCTGGTCAATCCTATCTCTTAACAGGTGATAGTTCCTCACTACTAGCGTGATGTACTTGATTGCAAGTGTGAACTGTGGCTCTGGTCGCCATCACTGTCATAGGATTGAGAGCGTGGGCTATGGTCATAACTGTTACTGGGCCGAGAGTGTGAGCTATGGCTTTCTTGGCCATAACTGTTACCAGACTGAGAGTATGAGTCATGAATTTGGTGGTCACAACTGCTGATGAGAAGCTCCTCTCTGTATCGAGGAGGACTAGTCGAGGTTTCAGACTGGGAACTTGTATCCTCGTATGTATCTTCTTTAGCATAGCGAGGTTTTTTCCGGCTGGGCGGCTCGACTCCGTCCAGCTTATTATTGTTCTCCTCTTCTATCTTAATGAACGATTGAGCTCGTTGGAAGAGGTCGGGGAGGGTCTCCACTTTATGGAGCGTAAGGTTCTGGGCCAAAGGGGAGTAGGGTATTAGCCCATTCATGTACCCCGCTATGGTCAGACTCGGGATTAGGTCGTTCACTTCTGTCATCATCGAAGTGAACTTAATCGTGTAATCCCTCAGAGACAGTTTGTTCTGTCGTAATGCGAGTAGTGCGTTGGCACTGTGTTTTATTCTGATCATCTCCACATGTTGGGTGATGAACTTCGAAGAGAGGTCCGCGAAGCTGGAGACCGAGCCAGCAGGCAGACCAGAGAACCACCGATAAGCGTTGCCTTTGAGAGTGCCGGGGAATGCCTGACACAACAATCCGCTATCAGTGGTCTACGGTTCCAAGACACTAAGGTAGAGGTTGATGTGATCTTTTGGATCACTCGAACCGTCATACGCTTCTATCTTGGGTACCCGTCAGGTTGGTGGAAAAGATTCTTTCAAAAGTTCCTTGTGAAAAAGAGCGCTTTTGATTCTCAAGAGCTCGATCGGATTGCTGGCGACCGGATTGTCGGCCAGCTTCCGACGGAGATCTTCCACGAACTTTGTTGTAAGAGTCTTGTGAGTGCGACTCTTGCTAGGTCCAGCTTTTTCCTTAGGAGGTGCTGGAGATTTCTGGTGAGACATGCCTGATTACGTCAGTCACTCCCAGCAACGCCCTTCAAACAAGGAATAGGGTTCCGTCGCTATATGCCGGACCCCCGAAAGGCTTCCACGGTGCGGAGCACGTGTCTACGTCAAGAGCCCAAGGCAACACTTGGGAGTCGCCGACTCCGGCCAGGGAACTCGGGTCAGGTAGACCGAGGACTTGGCCTCAAAGGAGTCGACGACTCCACCTCTGGGTCGGCGACTCCCACACCTGATTCGCCGACTCCCAGCCGTTACACGGGCGGGCCCACACCATTATGACACCCTTCAATAGGATACCATAATGGGGTGGGCCCCACTCCATTGAATGGAAACGCCTCTAGGACCCTATAAAAGGGGTCCTAGGGGTGTCCTCCATTCACAACACATTCACTTGACTCACACTCCACACTAGAGCATCCAGGAGCCCGAATCGCCTACTCCCAAGAGAGTCGCCGATTCCCCTCCTCTTCTGCAGGTGTTTGACGTAGAGCGCGCGTCGTGGACTCCACAACCTCCGACCCATCTCGCAACCCCGTGAGCCTACTGGTAGCAGATTCCGTGCTTCATCAGCTGACGCCGTCTGTGGGAATATCGAACCACGATATCCCGTCGTAATCGCGAAATTTTCTTCGCAAAGCTTAGCTCGATTCCCTTAGGGTGAGTCACTAACTTTGTTTCAAGGAATCTCCGATTCACACAGGCAATCGCCGACTCCACCTAGTGAGTCTCCGATTGCGGGTTATTCTGCTAGCTAAGAGTGTTGTCCACGGCCAGACCCGAAAGAAGAGCTACCTAAAGCAGTCGGCGATTACACTAGTGTGTGACCCCGATTCTACCTTGGGAATCGCCGACACCCCTTGTGAGTCGCCGACTCCACTTGGTTCTTTCTCTCGGGTTAGTTCTAGCAAGCACTTGCGCTCTAGTTGGAATACGCTTTTGTCTACAATGACTTCCGAAAGTTAAAAGCACGACTACCATCTGAGGAACAAAGGCAAAACCTCAATGGTAGCTGACAGGGCCCAGACTGACCCTCCTCATGAAAACAGGCAAGAAAGGCCTGAGGACCCTCAAGCCAGTCTGCGCCCTCAAACATCCATTCCTCCCGCTTTAGAAGAGAGGTTGGTCAGATTCATGGATAACATGGAACAAAGGGTCAACAACCTCGAGAAAGCGAGGAGTCAGAGGACCGTTGCCCGTGAAGAAGCGGGTGAATCGGCCTCTCATAATTCTCCATCTGGGGAGAAAAAGAAGGATGGTCCAGAGCCTTCAAAATCAAAGGCTGGACCTAGTACGAGTCACACTGAAAAGACTCTTACAACACGGTTTGTGGAAGACCTTCGTCGGAAGTTGGCAGGCAACCCAGACGCCAGCGGTCCGATGGAATTTCTGAGAATCAAAAGTGCTCCTTTTCGAGAGGACCTTTTGAAGGTATCTTTTCCGCAAACCTGGCGGGTACCAAGGATAGAAGCGTACGATGGTTCGGGTGATCCAAGAGATCACATCAACTTCTACCTCAGTGTCTTGGAACCGCAAACCACCGATAACGCGCTGTTGTGCCGGGCATTCCCTGACACTCTCAAGGGAAGTGCCTATCGGTGGTTTTCTGGTCTGCCAGCTGGATCAATCTCTAGCTTTACGGACCTTTCATCCAAATTCATCGCCCAACATGTGTAGATGATTAGGATCAAACACAGTGCCAACGCACTGCTGGCACTACGACAGAACAAGCTGTCGTTGAGGGATTACACTATTAAGTTCACTTCAATGATGACAGAAGTGAGTGACTTAATCCCAAGTCTGGCCATAGCAGGATACACGAATGGGCTAGTACCCTACTCGCCTCTGGCCCAACATCTGACTCTCCATAAAGTGGAGACTCTACCTGACCTCTTCCAGCAAGCCCAATCATTTATTGAGGTGGAAGAGCAGAATGAGAATAAGTTAGTGGAACTTGAGAGCACTAGCTTCAAAAAACCAAAGTTTGAGAAAAAGAGCTACGGCGGAAAAAATAGTTTCCGAGGCTCTTTGAACAAATACACTGACAATGCGGCTAGTTCCTACAAAAAGGAATGGAAGCCCAAGCATGATAATAAAGTGTATCAAACAACCATCAAACAGTCGTCAAATGGTCCATCCCAACCATGGAAGGAGTGGACCCCTCTTACAATCAATAAAGGCGAACTGTTTGAGAAACTCAAGAACCGGGCAGATCTACCTCCTGCCCGTTCTCTGGACCCTGCAACCAAAAGTAGTCGCAAAAAGGGTGGATGGTTCTGTAAATTTCACAAGGACCATGGCAACCACACCGACCACTGCAGGGAGTTCTCGATCTACGTCGAGCAACTGGTCTCAAAGGGTGAACTTGGCAACTTCGTCAAGGGACCTCGAGGACGAGACGGTTGTAAACCGGACCCGAAGGGGAAGCGTCTACGCTCTCCTTCGCCGGATAGCGACAGTAGCGAGGACCCCCAGCGGAAAACCATCAATATGATATTTGGTGGCGGATCCGTTGGTTAGAATAGGGGTTACTCTCGGAAGGTGCTGATGTCACAATCTACACCTCGCGGCAATGGGAAAAGGGATCGGGAAGAGAAGTCCACATACTTCTCCGAAGAGGACCTGGACGATGTCCTGCTACCCCACGAGGATCCACTCGTGATCCAAGCAGACATCGGTCCGACATCCCGTGTTGAGAGGATGATTGTCGACAGCGGCAGTTCCGCGGACATCCTCTACATGGACACCTTCATCAAAATGGGCCTTAAGAAGGAGGATCTGTCTCCTTGCAAGGAAGCCATTTACGGATTTACTAACGTCGCCACCCCAGTGGCCGGCGTTATTGACCTGAAGGTCTCCATCGGATCCCAAAAGGGAAGGGATAGTCGAACATGCCATTTTATAGTGGTGGAGGTAGAATCCACTTTTCACGGCATCTTTGGACGACCCTTCATCCACGGGATCAAAGCTGTCCCATCTTCTTATCACCAATGCATACGATACCCAATCAACGGGATCATTGCAACTGTCAAGGGATCATAAAAGGATTCTAGACAAGGGTATAAGAAGGCAACTCAGCTGATTAAACTGAACAATATGCTCGTCCACGCCCCACCTGACAACGGGGAAAGGGAAAAATTGCAACCCGTGGATGAGACTGAAATGTACCAGCTGAAAGGGGGGCACGTGGCATTAGGGAAAGGGTTAGACCCCGACCTAATAGCCAAGCTTGTGACTGTTCTGGAGGAGCACCAGGACAGGTTAGTTTGGGAGGGTGAGGCTCTTACATAGATTGCGCATCAAATCGTGACGCACAAACTTAATGTCGACCCATCCATCCCAGCTCGTCGCCAAAAGCGTCGAGTGCTCACCTCTGACAGGTGGGTGGTCGCCAACGAAGAGATATCGAAACTTCTGAGTGCTGGGCACATTCGAGAAGTTCGATATCCAACTTGGTTGGCCAACCCCGTTCTCGTCAAGAAGCCCAATGGCAAGTGGCGCATGTGCATTGATTTCACAGATCTCAATAAAGCACGCCCCAAGGACAGTTACCCGCTTCTATCAATCGACAAGTTAGTCGACGGAGCGTCCGGTAACGAACTCCTCTCCATGATGGATGCCAACTCAGGATATAACCAAATCCTGATGCATGAGCCTGATGAAGAGAAAACATCCTTCATTACGGACTCTGGGACAGTCTGTTATAGAGTAATACCATTCGGCCTAAGGAATGCTGGAGCTGCATTCCAACGCTTAATGGACAAGGTTTTCGCGGACCAAATCGGGCGCAATGTTTCTGCTTATGTTGATGACATTCTGGTCAAATCAACAAGCGTCGAAAAGCACCCCGAGGATCTGAGAGAAACCCTTAGGACATTAAAGCAGTACGGAATAAAGCTTAATCCGGACAAGTGTTCCTTCGGAATCAAGGAAGGTAAGTTCCTTGGTTTCTACGTAGGTCAGCACGGGATTAAACCAAATCCCGACAAAATCCAAGCAATACTCGATATGGAAGCCCCCCGCACAATTAGAGAAGTACAAAGGTTGAACGGACGAATCAATGCGCTCAGTCGTTTCATATCGCAAACGGCTGACAAATGCAAACTGTTCTTCCAACTCCTAAAAACTACGGCTAAGGGTAGTACAACTTGGACACCGGAATGCGAGGTGGCTTTTACCAAGTTAAAAGCACACATGTCCTCGCTTCCAATGCTGACCTCACCCAGGGATGGGGAAGAGTTATACTTATACATAGCAGCCTCAGAAGAGGCCGTGAGTGCAGTCCTTATCGCACAAAGAGATAAGGAACAAGTCCTCATCTACTATCACTCGAGGCGACTGCAAGGAGAAGAGGTACGATATTCTTCGATTGAGAAAATCGTGTACGCTGTAATCCATGCTTGTCGTCGCTTTCCAGCATATTTCTTAGCGCACACGATTGTAGTACTTACGTCGTGTCCCCTACGCCGTCTACTCCACAAGCCAGACATATCGGGTAGGTTAACCAAATGGGCAATTGAGCTCAGTGAGTTCGATTTGGATTTCCGACCAGCCACTGCCATCAAGGGGCAAGCTGTGGCAGATTTCATGGTTGAACTCACACCATCCAACCTAGCCCAACCATGGACTGTGGAAGTAGACGGGTCAAGTTGCAGCACAGGCTCAGGTATCGGAGTGAAAATCCATAGTCCAGATGGAAAAAACTATGAACACTCGATACAGCTCCACTTCCCGGCATCAAAAAATGTCGCGGAATACGAAGCAACCATTCATGGCCTAAAGCTGTTGCGAACTCTCGGCGTTGAGAAAGTCACGCTTCGCACTGACTCCCAGCTCGTGGCTCGACAAACCACGGGTGAGTTCGCCTGCAAAGAACCACAGATCACAAAATATGTGGAAACCATGGTGGAACTCACCAAACAATTCGCTGAGTTTAAAATCGAGCAAATTCCTCGAACTCAGAACACACCTGCCGATGCTCTAGCAAGGCTAGCATCGGCCTGGGAGGGAGGCCAGTGTGAAATCCTGATAGACTCTGTACTCCAGCCCTCGTGCCAGGTATTGAATGTCACATCCGACCCCTCAGAGGATTGGAGGCAACCAATACTGGCATTCATTCAAAGTGGTGTGCTTCCCGACAACAAGAGTGAGGCCAAAAAGCTGCAACACAAAGCAGTCAAATACTGCGAAGTCGGAGGGGTACTTTATAAAAAGTCCTTCGACAGCCCGTTGTTACGCTGTTTGGCCAAACCCGATACTGATAAGTACATCAAGGAAGTACACGAAGGCTCGTGCGGACTCCATGAGGGAGGAAGAGCACTAGCCTTCAAAATCATACGGCTGGGGTATTATTAGCCCACGTTACGATTAGAGGCTCGCATTTACGTCCGCAAGTGCCGAGCATGCCAGTTGCATAGCCCAATGCACCAAAAACCATCCGCGGACATGACTCCGATCTTGAGCTCGATCCCATTTGCAAGGTGGGGACTGGACATCGTAGGACCATTCCCACCTTCAACATCCCAAGCTCGATTCATTTTCGTGGCAGTTGATTACTTCACAAAATGGGTCGAGGCTCAGGCTGTAGCAAAAATCACTCAAGATGCGGCAGTCAAATTCGTATATCGCTCCATAGTGTGCCGGTTCGGAGTTCCCCAACACATTGTCACAGACAATGGTACCCAGTTCACAGGAGGGAAGTTTTCGAGAATGTGCGAGGACTTGGGTACAAAACTCCACTTTGCTTCCGTTTACCGACCACAGGCAAACGACAAGTGGAGGTAACCAACAAGGCCATCGTACAAGGGCTCAAAAAGAAAATCGAATCGGCAAAAGGGGCCTGGGCGGATAAGTTGTGCGAAATTCTATGGGCATATCGCACAACTAGTAAAAATCCCACAGGAAACACCCCCTTCGCTATGACATATGGAGTAGAGGCTGTCGTACCAATCGAGATGAGTATACCAACGTACAGGGTCTCGAAGTACGACGAGCAAAACAATGACCAAAACCTAGCTACAGAGCTAGAGTTGAGGGATGAAACCCGCGACGAGGCAGACCTGCGGAATGAATCGTACAAGGCCAGCGTATCACGATACCACAATCGCCAAGTACGCAAAAAAGTGTTTCTGCCGGGAACCCTCGTCATGCGGAAGGCTAGTATCACCGAAAGGAATAGACCAAGGAATAAGTTGTCATCCAACTTCGAGGGTCCATACATCGTCGAAGAAGAGATAAGGCCAGGAACTTATCGCTTAAGGCGACAGGATGGAACAATGGTTCCAAACACCTGGCATGCAGACAACATGCAAGAATACTATGCTTAGTATTGACCCTCCCATTCTTTCGGTCCTTTCGATGTATAGCAAAATAAAATAGTTAGATTTTATTTCAAACACATGTTTTTTCTCTTTTTTAATAATAAAAAGTTACATTTCTCTAAATTTACGACTTTACCCTAAAATGAAAAATCTATTTTGTCGCTCCGGCCTTAATAGATTAGAAATTGTTTTGTCGCTATGGCCTTAACAATTTAACATCATCTTGTCGCTATGGCCTCGATGAAGGTTCAGATCACTCTGTCGCTTTGGCCAGAGGTGAACCACAAGGGTATAAGTCAGAAAAACATATAGAGAACACACGAATAAAACCCTAGGATTTTACATCACTCACGGTTAGGGTTTCTAAACTCTCGCTAGTCTATTTTTGTCGCTTCGGCCTCAATAGATTAGAAATCTTTTGTGTCGCTACGGCCACAACGATCCAACCTCATCTTGTCGCTATGGCCTCGATGAAGGTAAAAAATCACTCCGTCGCTACGGTCGGAGTAAAACTACAACACAATTCTAGAGTCTTAAGGTTCATATCTGGTGAGACATGCCTGATCACGTCAGTCACTCCCAGCAACGCCCTTCGACAAGGACTAGGGTTCCGTCGCTTTAGGACTGACCCCCGGAGAGTTCCACGAATTCGGAAGAAGTGTCTACGTCAATTACTCAAGGCAGCACCTGGGAGTCGCCGACTGGGACTACCAAGTCGCCGACTCCAGGGGTGAATCGCTGACTCTAGGCCTCGTGGACAGTTCTGGTAGACTGCCACTTGGCTCATGGGGAGTCGGCGATTGAACCTCTGGATCGGAGATTCCCATAACTGAGTCGCCGACTCCCAGCCGTTACTTGGGTGGGCCCACGTCATTAAGGCACCCTTCAATAGGATACCTTAATGGGGTGGGCCCCACGCTAATGAATGGGGAAACGTCCCCCAGGACCCTATAAAAGGGGTCCTTGGGGGACCTCTACCCTCAGGTGATTCCCACTTGACACACACCAACCAGAGCAATACAAGGAGCCCGAATCGCCTACTCCCAAGAGAGTCGCCGATTCCCCTCCCCTTCTGCAGGTACATTGACGTAGAGTGTGCGTCGTGGACTCCAAAGCCTCCGGCCCTCCTCGCGACCCCACGAGCCTACTGGTAGCAGATTTCGTGCTTCATCAGCTGACGCCGTCTGTGGGAAAATCGAACTACGATATCCCGTCGTAATCGCGAAATTTTCTTCGCAAAGATCAGCTCGATTCCCTTAGGGTGAGTCGCTGACTTTGTGTTAAGGAATCTCCGATTCACACAGACAATCGCCGACTCCACCCAGTGAGTCTCCGATTGTGGGTTATTCTGCTAGATAAGAGTGTTGTCCACGGCCAGACTCGAAGGAAAAGCTACCTAAAGCAGTCCCCGATTCCATCTTGTGAATCGCCGACTAACCTTGTGAATCGCCGACTCCACTTGATTTTTTCTCGAGCCTCTACTCAGCTCGAAAGTCAAAAAACCTAAGGCCAGTCGCCGACTCCACCTTCTGAGTCGCCGACTCCACTTGGTTTCTTTCGAGTTAGCTCAATTAATACCTACGCTCCGGTTGGAGTTCGCTTTTGTCATCTATGACATCTGAAAGGCAAAAGCACGATTACCATCTGAGAAACAAGAGTAAATCCTCAGTGGTACCCGATGGGGCACACACTGAGCATCCTCAACCAAACATACAAGTTGAAAGGTTCGAGGATGCTCAAACTGATCTGCCCCCTCGGACATCCATCTCTCCTGCTCTAGAAGCAAGGTTGGTTAACTTCATGGATAACATTGAAAGAAGAGTTAGCAACCTTGAGAAAGCAAGGATTCAGAGAACCATCACCCGCAAGAGAGCGTGTGAATCGGCTTCTCACAATTCTCCAACTACGGAAAAAAAGAAAGGTCCAGAGCCAGAAAAATCAAGAGCTGGACCCAGTAAGAGTCGCACTGATAGGACTCTTACAACACGATTCGTAGAGGACCTCCGTCGGAAGCTGGCCGACACTCTAGTCATCAGCAATCCGATCGAGTTCTTAAGAGTCAAAAGCGCTCCTTTCCAAGAGGACCTTCTGAAGGTGGCCTTTCCACCAACCTGGCGGGTACCCAGAATAGAGTCGTACGATGGTTCGGGTGATCCACAAGATCACGTCAACCTCTACCTCAGCGTTCTGGAACCGCAAACCACTGATAACGCACTGCTGTGTCGAGCATTCCCCGGCACTCTTAAGGGCAATGCCTATCAGTGGTTTTTCGGTCTGCCAGCTGGATCAGTTTCCAGCTTTGCAGACCTCGCGTCCAAATTCATCGCCCAACATGTGGGGATGATAAGGATCAAACACAGCGCCAATGCACTGCTGGCGCTACGACAGGACAAACTGTCTCTAAGGGATTACACGATTAAGTTCACTTCAATGATGACAGAAGTGAGCGATTTAATCCCAAGTCTGGCCATTGCGGGGTACACAAACGGGCTGGTACCCTACTCCCCTCTGGCCCTGAATCTCACGCTCCATAAAGTGGAAACCTTACCCAACCTCTTCCAACGAGCTCAGTCATTCATTGAGGTGGAAGAGCAGAATGAAAACAAGCTAGTGGAACTTGAGAACACTAGCTTCAAAAAACAAAAGTTCGAGAGAAAGAGCTACAATGATTCCTCGAACAGATACACTAGCGATGCGGCTGATTCCTTCAGAAAGGATTGGAAGCCTAAACACGATAACAAGGTGTATCAAACATCCATCAAACAATCGCCAAGGGCTCCACCTCAACCTTGGAGGAACCGGACCCCACTAACAATCAGCAAAGGCGAACTGTTTGAAAAACTGAGGAACAGAGCGGATCTGCCCGCTCCTCGCTCTATGGACCCTGCAACCAAGGATCGCCGTCAGAAAAGTGGAAAATTCTGTAAATTCCACAAGGACCACGGCCATCTGACAGATTATTGCAGGGAATTCTCGCTCTATTTCGAGCAATTAATTTCGAAGGACGAACTTGACAACCTGGTCAAAGGATCCCGAGATCGAAACGATTGCAAGTCTGACACGAAAGGGAAGCGCCCACGCTCTCCTTCACCAGACAGCGACAATAGCGAGGACCACCCACGGAAAATCATCCATATGCTATTTGGTGGTAGACCCACAGGAAGGCTAGCATAACTAAGAGGAGTAGGAATAAGCTGTCACCCAAAAGTCCTTGCATCTGGCACACGGACAACGTACAGCAACATCGCGCTTAGTATTAAGCGCGTTAGAGCCTCTTAGTCTATATGTTAGTTTAAAAATTACAAATCTTACTGTTGTAATTTACATTTTTTAATAAAATTTAGATTTATCATCTACCTACGGCTCTAGCTAACACCCCACACTATGAATCTATTTTGTCGCTATTCACACCATCTCATTGTTACATCTTTGATATGGGACAAAAGTTGCTCCGTCACCTCGGCCGGAGTTGAACTACATAGTAAGGAACCTAGAACACAATTCTAGAGTCTTAAAGTTTATCAAATATCCTTTGGTTATCTTTCGATAATTTTTGTTGCTTTTCGAACTTATTAGATATTACGAGTTTTTATTAGTTGTAAAGTTTAATTTATTTTCGCGAATTTAACCGTAGACAGAGCTACGATTCGCATGACCAAGTCTACGCCCAGAGTGGCTAGCGATAGGGTTAGTCTAATTTACGTCCAGAGCGGCTAAATTACGACTCGCGAATCTAGTTTCAGGTCTTAGTTACATTTCAAAAGAATAAAGTAAATGAACAATTAATAAGAAAACAAAAGCGATTAATTCATTAAGTTCGATAAAAAGGTTACAAAGATAACAATTATACAAAAATCTAAGGACTTAGAAGATCTAATCTTGGGTAGCTTCGTCCTTCATTTTATCGAGGGCTTCTTTGTTCTTCTCGAGCTCCTCGGGGTGCTGCTCTACCCATGCCATTATGTTCGTGATGTAGTCGGGAGGTAGAGCAGGAAACAAAGTCAGACCGAAGAAGATGAGCTCTTGAAGCTGGTCGGATTGGTAGCGCACATCCAAATCCAACCCAGAAGCTTTCCCAAAGAGTGCGGCATTGTCATCCTTAAGAGGTAGAACCTCTTCTTCCGCACTCGCCAGCTCACTCTTCAGCTCAGTTGTTTCGCTTCGGCTCTGAGCAGCTTGCTTCTTTAGATCCGCTATGGTAGCCTCAAGCGAGGCTACGTGCCCTTTCTCGCTAGCTAGCTGGCTCTTCAGATCTTCAGTCTCTTTAGCACGGCCAGCAGTATTAGTCTTCAGATCTTTACGGAGTGCCAAGATCTTCGCGACGTAATCATCAATCTCTTTCTGCTTGGACTCAATAGTTTTGTCCTTCTTGGGCAGAATGTTGTCGCGAAGATTCTTCATTCTGGATCTCACGTTCTTCAATTTGTCCAAGGCTTTCTCACTTTCCTTGAACTTCGCGTCGAGTTGGTTGTATTTCTCTTGGATCTTCTCGACGTCATGGATTGAGTCCCCATGATAGCAAGCATGTGCCATGTAGCAAGCGGCATTCATATGCTTTAGAAGCTCGCTCCGGCACCAGGTCCCAGGATGACCCAAAAGGAGTGACATCGCTTCCCTCTGAGTTTCAGCGTCAGCCATGAAATCGGGAAGTGTCACCCCAGTAGAAGTGTAAGGCACGTAACCTCTAGGAGGTGGTGGTGCGGAGCGAGAGCTCGACCCGTGCTCGAAGGTCCGGCGAGGCTCGCTGCGAGAAGTCTTCTTCTTTCTCAGTCTGATCAGCTTGCCTTCTCGGAACCTCTTGCGCATGTAAAGAGGAGCAGCGTCGTGATATAAAATCGAACGCTTCTTTCCGCCCTCCAGCTCCTTTTCAGTGGGTGGTTCATGCGCCTCTTCCACGTCCTCAAATGTAAAGTCCTCCCTTTGGCAGAGGACAAAGGGAATACCGCGCGGCACAGAGTATGCAGTGAGGGTCCGCGCTATTCGATCCAAGGCTTCGATATCCCTCATGGTCAGCTCGATCGAGGCATTCATGTGCACTCGATGGGGATCATTCCATACTTCCCGACTCCCGGGAAGAAATTCAGAAGTGATAAAGATGAACTCTCTTCTCCAGTTGCATCCGAAGTTCGTCGGGAGCTCATCGACGATGTTCTTGTCAAAATATCGTCGCGTGAATCCAAAACGACCAGATGCAGACTTCTCTTTGGTGAGCTTGTAGAAGTACAGAAACAAGCTCGCCGTCGCAGCAAT
>LFYR01001248.1:1374-93823 GCA_001185155.1 Zostera marina
AAGGAGAATTTCAAGAAAGGCAACAAATTTAAAAAACCCAAAATTGAGACTGCAAATCAAGCCTCATCCTCAAACTCTGTAATTCCAGGGATGTCTAATGAAGAAATCCTGATGCTCTTGAAAAACAATGGTATGAGTCATTTTTTAAATTTTTTAAATTTTAAAATAAGTCACTTATATAATGTGATAGATCTAAAAACAGATTGGATCATAGATACTGGAGCCTCCCAACACATGACTGGGAATCTTCAGATATTTGATAAACCACCAACTGAAAATGGTGTTCATTTTGTCACCATTCCAAGTGGTGAGGTTTGTAGAACCAAATCCACAGGAAAGATAACACTTTCCAAAGATATAGTTCTACAAGATGTCCTTTATATACCACAATTTAAAGTGAATCTAATATCAGTTAATAAATTAACTCTAAACAGCAATTTAAAAGTATTATTTGATGATAAAAAACTGTCATTTTCAGGAAAGCAAATCAGGAAAAGTGATTGGGAAGGGTAGGAGCCAAGATGGGCTCTATATATACAGTTCTAATCCCCCTGGTTTTGCATACACAACCCTAGACTCTAGAACTTGGCATAATAGACTTGGACACATCTCCAATGAGAAGCTTGTTATGCTAGCTAAAAATCAGCAAATATAGTGTAGAGTAAAAAGTTTACCTTGTATTTCAAATAAAAATTCTATTTTAGATGATTGTAATAAAGTTTTTTTTTCAAATAAAAGTTGTGATGTTTGCCCATTATCCAAACAAAACAAACTCAAATATACAAAAAGTATGACAATAAGTAAAAATCTATTTGATTTAATTCATATAGATATTTGGGGTAAGTTCCCAATTATCACTCATGATGGTTTCAAATATTTTTTAACCATTGTAGAGGACTTAAGTAGAACAACTTGGATTTTTTTAATAAAAGATAAATCCACTGCCTATGATTGCATAAGAAAATTTATATTCAAAGTTAAAAACTTCTTTTCTAAAAATATAAAGATAATAAGAAGTGATAATGGTGAAGAATTCAAATCAAATAAATTCAAAGATATGGTTGAGAGTTTTGGAATCATACACCAACTCACATGTCCATACAACCCTCAACAAAATGCAAGGGTTGAGAGAAAACATAGATGCCTACTGAATATAGCTAGGTCTCTACACATACAAGCTAATATTCCCCTAAAATATTGGGGAGAATGCATATTGGCTGCCACATACATAATAAATAGAATCCCATCAAAGATTCTAGATAATAAAACCCCTTTTGAAATTCTACATAAACAAAAACCAAAATATAATTTTCTAAGAACTTTTGGTTGCCTATGTTATGCAACAACACATAATAGAGAGCACAAGTTCTCTCCAAGAACTTTCAAAGGGATATTCATGGGATATCCTCCCAACATAAAAGGGTATTTAGTACTTTGTCTAGAAGATGAAAAATTCTACATAAGTAGGGATGTAGTTTTTAGAGAGGATATTTTTCCTTTTAATCAAATTACATTCAAAGTTGATCCAAATAATAAAACAGAAAACATCTTCCCACTACAAAAGGTTTTTAATGAAATAATAGAAGAACATCACCCCAGGGCAGACTGTTTTGAAAAAATCACCCCAGGGCAAACACACATAAACAAAGATCATGGAGTAATTCAAGACAGACCAGATATTACTTGAAATAACCAGTCTGGACAGTCTAAAATTACATCAATAATTCAAGTCTCAGACAGGCCAGATAGAGCTGAAAATAATCAGCCTGGCTAGCTTGACTTTATATCAGAAAATCAACCTTCAAACAGGCCAGATAGAGCTGAAAATAATCATCCTGGCCAGTCTGAGGTCATATCAGAAAACCAACCCCCAAACAGGGCAGACCCAGCTGAAAATAATCAACCTAATCAGTCTGAAATTATTATAGAAAAACAATAAAAAATTGTCATGGACAGACCAGAAACAAATAAAAATGGACAGACCAGGGCAACATCAGAAATGCAATCCCATTCTAACAGTATTGGCAATAACCAATCTGAACACACACAAGAACTAATAAATTCTAGACAAATCCTCATATATGACTCAGAAACCCATGGTATTGATGAAAGGAGTCTAATATAAATTGATCACAATACAAGTGATCATAAAATTCAAGATAAAGGGTTAGATTCAGTTAAAAACACTGAAAATAACATAATAACAAATAAAAATATAAAACAAACTAGATTGGGCAGAGTTATAACCAAACCCAAACATTTTAGTGATTTTCATATGGAAAGTGAATCACCAAAGAAAATCAAATATCCCATGAGTAACTATGTGTCATATCACAGAGTAAATGACCAACACAAAGATTTTCTCAAACAAATCATTAAAAACATTGAACCCAAAACCTTCAATGAGGCATCAACCAATCCAAAATGGATAGAGGCAATGAAAGAAGAGATGGAGGCCCTCATCTCAAATAACACTTGGGTCATAACTGAACTTCCAAAAGGAAGAAAAGCAGTAGGATCCAAGTGGATTTACAAAATTAAATATAAACCAAATGGAGAAATTGAGAGATACAAGGAAACACTTGTAGCAAAGGGATTCTCTCAGAAAGAAGGTTTTGATTTTTATGAAACCTTTGTACTAGTTGCAAAAATGACAACAGTGAGGATTCTAATTGCTCTAGCAGCTCATAAAAGATGGAATCTATATCAAATAGATGTTAACAATGCTTTCCTTCATGGAGATCTCCATGAGGAAGTATATTTAAAACCACCCCAAGGATTACTCCAAGAAGGAGATAAAAGAGTGTGCAAACTCTGTAAGTCACTATATGGCCTTAAACAGGCTTCTAGGAACTGGTTTGAAAAGTTAAGAACTACACTCCTAGAAATAGGTTTTTCACAAGCCAAATCAGACTACTCTCTTTTCATAAGAGAAAAGAATGAAAACATAGTCTATCTAGTTGTATATGTAGATGATGTAATCATCACAGACAGCAATGAGCTAGAAATAGGATTTCTGAAAATACAGTTAGAAAATAAATTTAAACTAAAAGATCTTGAAAAATTAAGTTATTTTCTAGGAATTGAGGTATCATACTCAGATGAAGGAATCTTTTTGTCTCAAAGGAGATATGCCTTGGAAATACTTGAGGAAAGTGGCATCTCAGGTGCAAAAGAATCCAAAATACCTATGGAAAGAAATATAGACCTCAAAAATGAGTCTAAACAAATCCAAGATCCAACATTCTATAGGAAACTAGTTGGAAAACTAATATACCTAAATATAACTAGACCTGACTTAAGCTATGCAGTCCACTGGCTCAGTCAGTTTATGAGTGAACCAAAAGAAGTTCATTTAAAAGCCTTATTCAAAGTATTAAGGTATCTCAAAGGAGCCCCTGGGCAGGGAATCATTTATAAGAAAAATCAGGATTTAAGTATCCATGCTTATTTTGACTCTGATTGGGCTGGCTGCCAGATAAGTAGGAAGTCTGTAACTGGCTTTTGTATTCTAATTGGGAATTCCATAATATCATGGAAATCTAAGAAGCAAGCCATAATCTCAAGATCCTCCTGTGAGGCTGAATATAAAGCAATAGCTCAAACAGCTTGTGAGGTGATATGGATACACCAACTAATAAAAGAAATGAATTTAAAAACAAACTTTAAAACAACAACACTATATTGTGATAACAAGTCAGCAATCAACCTAGCTAATAACCCTGTTTTCCATGAGAGAACAAAACACATAGAGATTGATTGCCATTTTATTAGAGAATTAATTACCCAAGGAGTGATTTTCCTAAAACAAGTTGGAACTAAATTCCAATTAGCAGATATGTTTACTAAGCCCTTGGGTGAGGTTGAGATCACATCTTCTTCTGTCAAGCTTGGAGTCATAAACATTTACTCCAGAGCTTGAGGGGAGAGTAAAAGAGTGATCAGAAGATTACTAGACTAAAAGAGTAATCAGAAAATGATTAATATAAAACAATCACTGAACTGGATCTAAGTGTAATTAAGTAAAACATAAGGTTATGGAGTTTTGCCTAAGAGAAGAAACTGCAAGGTCAAAGAGGCAAAATTCACCACTTAAAAGCAGTTCGTAAATATGAAGGAGCACGAGGGCGAGAGTGCAACTTTAACCACTTAAAGATAGTTGATAAATATGAAGAAGCACGAGGGCGAGAGTGCAACTTTAACCACTTAAAGACGCCCGAGAATTACATAAGAGTACGAGGGCTTAACTGCAATTCTACCCATTAAATCAGAATAATCGGGCTAACGAATCCGGATTGCTACCCAACTAAAGATCCATTTAAATAGTTAGTTTAGTTAGTGTTGTGTTAGCTGCTAATTAGTTAATTAGTTATTAATAAACTATCTATTAATACAGAAACTTAAGTATGATGTAATACACAATTTGAGAGAGTTAATGACATAGTTAACACTAATTACTTCACTACAGTGTTAACGGCTATCTCAATTAGGTAATACGAATTACCCTATTTCCTTCCCCCTTCTTGTTGATTCCTCATCGTCCGGCGAGCCAAGGTCGCCGGAGTTTGCGTATTCCGTCTACTGGAACGCACTCAACGTTTAATAGCAGCTACAGACCAAATAAACTTGCACCAAAATCAATTCCATGTGTATTTCTCGGATATTCTCAGAATCAAGAATCATATCTATGTTTTGATCCAGTTGACAGGAGGATGTTCAGCTCCAGGGATGTGCGGTTCATCGAAGGGGACTTCACACTAAACAAACTTTTAAAGGAGGAAGAAGGTGCAAGAGTCACCAAATCAGCAAAACAAATACAAGAAATGCATTGCCCGATTGTTCGTGCGAGTTCTCCAGCCAAATTGAATAAATCAAACAACGCCATCAACGAATCCTCTCAATTAAATAATGAATCAAATACAAATGATCTAAACAATTTAAATCCAACCAACTCAACCACGGATGAGTCGTCTCAAGCTAAGTCGATCGCGGTTTCTGATGACCTCACGACAGAACAGACGTCATCAACCGCACCCTCATCGGAGATTGGGCAGATGGCAGCCAGCACACGTCGTCCAATAACCAGGGCATCAAAAGGGATAGTAAAACCCAATCCCAAATACGTATTATCTGTCACAGCCAACGGAAAGCTTGTTCCAAAATCACCGCGAATGGCTATGCAAAATGAAAAATGGAGAACGGCAATGGAACTAGAATACAATGCTTTGAAAAAGAACCAAACCTGGGAATTAATTGATCGATCACCAAACGATAACGTCATTAATACCAAGTGGATTTTCAAAATCAAACAAAAAGAAGATGGAACGATAGAACGATATAAAGCCCGATGGGTGGCAAACGGAATGAGGCAAATCGAGGGGACCGATTACACTCAGACATTCAGTCCGGTGGTAAAAGCTACATCAATCCGACTAGTCCTAACACTCGCCATCAGCAAGAATTGGCCACTCAAACAAATAGACATCTCCAATGCCTTCTTGCATGGAGAAATAGATGAACGAATAGTAGTAACGCAACCAGCCGGATTTGAGGACCCGAACCACCCCCAACGAGTCTGCTTGTTAAAGAAGGCATTGTACGGACTAAAACAGTCTCCTCGGATGTGGTATAAGCGGTTACGAAATTTTTTACTAACTATTGGGTTCAAGGAAAGCTATGCCGACCCTTCTCTATTCCTATGGCACGAAAACGATGAGGTGTTATTCCTATTCGCATACGTAGACGACATCGTAATCACTGGGTCGTCAAAACTGAAAATTGAAGAAACAATCACGAAGTTAGGGAACGAATTCGCACTAAGGGAACTCGGAAAGCTATCATTCTTCTTGGGGATACAGGTTCAGCGAACGGACAAAGCACTATTCTTGACACAACAACAGTATCTAGTAAATCTACTAGAAAGTTGCGATCTCACGAACCTGAAACCGTCGAGCACGCCAATGATAACGCAACAAGACCTGCACTCAGAAGAACCCACGATTACGGAAGTCACAGAATACCGGAGAATCGTTGGCTCCCTCCAATACCTCACTCTGACAAGACCAGATATACAGTTCCCGGTTAATAAAATGGCACAATTTATGGCGTCACCAAAACCATTACATTGGACGGCTCTAAAGAAGATACTCCGGTACTTGTCCGGAACCCAAACACTTGGGATAACACTATCGGCAGTAACAAACTACAATATAACAGGATATTGCGACGCAGACTGGGGTGGCGACACTATCGACCGGAAAAGCCAGACAGGAATGCTAATCTACCTAGGAGAAACGCTAGTGAGCTGGTCATCAAGAAAACAAACCACGGTCGCCAGATCCAGTACCGAGGCCGAATACAGAGCAATCGCAAACACGGTAGAGGAACTAGAAGCAACGAAGTCTCTTCTGACAGAACTAGGCATCAAGGTGCCAAGTCCAATGGAATTGTTAAGCGACAATCAGGGTGCAACCTTCGTCGCAAATAATCCAATTTGTCACACTAAACTCCGGCACGTTGCAATGGACCTTCATTTCGTCCGAGAAAAGACGGAGATCGGCGAGGTTAAAATCAGTCACATTCCAGGAAAGCATCAACGCGCGGATATACTAACAAAGGCACTAAAACCGGATCTCTTTCAGAAGTTACGTATCAACCTCGTCGGAAACAGTCCCGCCGGTTGAGGGGGGCGTATTGAAGTAACTGATTTTAAAGAGAGTTAGTTACAATAATTAGTAGTTAGAAGGTTATAAATAGGTATACATGTAACTCAAATAAACCAATTTCATTCTCTCAAACGGATTTCCACATCTTCTTTCCCAACTCCGATCATCTTCCCCAACTCCGTCCATCGTCGTGCTAAATCCAATAAAACCAAACTAAACGTAATCACACAGAGCATTTACCATCAGTCCATCATCAGTGCTAAAGATCAAATGCCTTTAGGCGCCTCCGTTTCCTGTATGATAAATTCGTATGATCTAAGATTTAAGATATTTACTTTTACACTCACTACCTGATTAAAAGTAAAAAATATACCTTTCTCTTTCACACAGAGGCAATGGTAACATTAACTTCCATCTCCTCCGGCACAGTTTGCAAGTCATCCCTGGCATCGACATGATTCTCATTCAAGAGATGAGAAGCAACATTCTCCTCCGGATAGCGCACGACAACGACAGGGCAGACGCAATGGCGAACACAGTAATCACTAACACTCCCTAGTCTAGAGTTACTACTTCTCCGAGAAGCCCCAACTCCTCTTGATCCCATGATGACAGCACTTAACCCTAATCTCTCAACTTCAAGACACAACCTCTCCTTCATATCATGATCCTTGACGATATGCACCTTGAACGGTATTGCCGATTCCACAAGGGGCTCAGCTACATCGTTTGACTTTGCCACAGTGAAAGCGTCGAAATCCTCCTCCATCTTCTGATTGGATTCCATGGAATCCGATACGGAGAGGGGACCCCAGTCGGCGCCGTAGAGGACGGACATGGGACGGACATGGAGGAGGATAACAACATCTCCGGGACGGAGGTAGTTAGCCACAGTCCATTTCACAGCATATGCACTCTCATCACTCAAGTCAACGGCGATCGCGATCCGACGGTGTGAGTCGGGAGTGGATGATGCGTTTGATGGTGCTGCTGAAGAAGAGTGGAAGAATCGGGGAGAAATAGCCTGGATCGACTGTGTTTCGGTCGGCGGTACTACCTGCTGCATGATTTCTCGGGAAATCGAGGATTGGATTTAATTTACCACTTGTTTGTTTGTTTGTTTTGGGGGAAATGCCAACCAAGGAGTGCGGAGTGAAGAAGACAGAATTTTATAACTGATTTTTTTGGATCGTGCGTTTTTTTTCCTCTGCCGCTGCCACTCGTCCATTGTCATGTGATATTGTGACGCCGGCATTCTATTTCCCTCTTTAGGTAAATCTTCTTAAATAATAAATATCATTGGTGATATTTGCATAAATAATACCATTAATGGTAGTAAATTACAAAATAAATTAACGTAGTAAATAGTAATTTTTATAATCTCACAGTAATTCTCTAACTAAGCAATTATCTCATAATCATAATCATCACATAGATCTCGAATCTCGATGAAATAATGCAACCCTTAATTTGAGTTTAATACAAGGCAAGTATATCATTTGCATTCATTAAATGTGAACCCACGTGTGTATATATATATATATATCTATGACCACCATGGTTCTTCGCCGGTACGGAAATCAGTTTCGACCCACGGCACGAATACGACCTTGCCGTCGTCGATGTCGGCGTGAGCCAAGGCCAATGACTGCGATTAAATAGGTGATTAATTAAGGGAATTATATATGTGTTAACTGTAAAAAATCGAGGATTAGAGATAGAACGTACCAATGGAGCGGGACCTCGGACGACCTTTCCTTGGAAGTTGTACTGCGATCCATGGCAAGGGCAGATGAACTTGTTCTCCGCTGAGTTAAATGGCACCACGCACCCCAGATGCGTGCACACAGCATTGATGCCGTATGTTGCGATCGTCTTGTCAGCTTCTACCACAAGATACGTCGGATCACCCTGGAATTCGTTCGTTCGTTAGTTAATTAGACTTATATAGTCAGTGAAGTTAGTTAGTTAGTTACCTTCAAGCCCTGTGTAAGTGTTTTATCGCCAGGGCCGTGAGTTTCCACCCACGCCGCCGCCAATACGTCGTTTCCGAGGGCATCCTTGGCGACACTTCCACCACCGGCACCACCGGAACTGAGTATATATGTAATGGAAATCGATAAGGAAAGAAGAATTGTTTTTGGAACGAAATTAGAATGAAATAGAAGAAGAAGAAGAACCCGGGAGGGACTATGAAGGCGACGTAAGGGACGAGCATTCCGGCGGTTGGGAGCGAGATAGCACCAAGCAAGAGAAGATTCATTAGCTGTCTCTTGTTCATATCCGGGACTCTATCTGCAGTGATGCTGGAAGCCATGCAAGTGACTCTCCCTCCTTTCCCTTTTCCTAGCCCCAAACCTTTAGCCGGCTTGCTCAGCAAAGCCTTAGATGGCGAGAACACCCCATTTTTGCCGGAACAGAGCTGTACATACCAAGGTTGATTAACTATGAAATTAAGCATAAACAAGCAAAATAATTAACTATAAAATTAACCAGCAAGTAACTGGTCTATGCATACCTGAGATGGCGCGGTGAAGAGAGCAGTTGTGGCCATGGTGGAGGAGAATGGAGGAGATTGGGAGCTAGTGTGCCGTTTTTTCTTTATTGCGAATGTGATGGATTTTTGTGGAGTTGAAGATGATAAGGTTGATGTTCATAGCCACACGTTCGTGTTTCATTGTTCGTGGATTCTATTTGCCCTATCATTCATTCTATCCTTTATCCTTTGGTGCTTTACTGTTCAAATATTCAAATATCAATTAGTACATTGATTAACTTAACAGATACCGCAATATCCGACCCAAACCCAATGGGCAAGGGGCAAGGATCAGGTAAGAATCGTAAGAAAATTTCAGATTTTGGATTCCGATTTACTCATTTCCCCCAATATCTTATGAAATTTTTATAGATATATCTATGTTATATTTTAATACAATATATACCTCTCTAATTTTATAAACTTATATACTAATTACAAACATAAAACCCAAATACCCAATACCTAAAATCCCAAATAATCTAGAATTCCTAATCCAAATATACCATTAATTATACCGTTAATCCTCAAGTTACCGGTCATTTCCTTTACAATTCTCAAGTACAAATCATTAAATTTTGGAATCAACAAACTTGATACCATAATCTCAGATCATTACAAAAAAGTAACTATTAATATTTTTTTGAAGATTCATACGTATTTTATTTAAATTTATAGATAAGTAATTAAATAATCCAATCTTAATTTCTAAATATTAATATATTATTTTAATTTACAGGGCTTAACAGTTAACATTATTAATACATACGCAAATCACGACTTACCAATGCACGGCCATCACATCTGACTTTAAATTGTTGCCAAACAAATATCTTGAAAGCACGTTAACTTTCGTCTTCTGATCGGCTGCCCCTTTGAAAACTGAAAACCGTCGGGTGTCGGATTTTCTTCAAGATCCCTCTCTGACATTCTCCCTCTCAGGTAATACTGATTTTTTTTTAAAGTCACCAATAGAACTAGGCCAAGATTGAAATTAATGCGTTCGTAAACTCAAATCCATGATTTTATTATTGCCTCATTGTATTATGTGTATTTAGAATCTTTAGGGTTTGTAAATTCGATTTAGGGACTCTCTAGGTGCACCTCACTGTCTCAATGGGTGGGAGTAATTGTTCAGAAATGGATTATTTCAAAGAATTTCTCATTCCCGACTACATTTTCGACCTACATCCTGCAAAGAAGAGTGATTTTTATTTCCCAAAATGTCCTGTTGTTGTGTTTATTAATTCCAAAAGTGGCGGTCAGCAAGGCACTGCTTTACTCGAAACTTACCGTCGTCTTCTCAACAAATCTCAGGTACTGCTTGCTTTCCTCTTTGGAGTTACATACTCACTTCACATGAATCTGGGATTAATTTTCTTTTTTTAGGTTTTTGATTTAGAGGAAGGAACTCCTCAGGAGTTTCTCGAAAGGATTTATCGGAATCTGGATAAACTAAAAAAAGATGACGAGTTAGCAGATGAAATTGAGAAAAAACTGAGATTAATAGTGAGTCATAAATTCGTACAATATATTTTTAGATCCTTTTTTTAGATACTTCTTGCGTTCATATCATCTTTATATAACTTCTTCACTTTAGGTTGCAGGTGGAGATGGTACTGCAGGTTGGCTGCTTGGAGTAGTTTGTGACCTTAATTTATCCAGACCACCTCCCATCGCTACTGTGCCTTTAGGAACGGGAAACAATCTCCCATTCTCGTTTGGTTGGGTAGGTCGCATGCTCAATCTTCTTGTTGTTATTTCTCCACTACTTATATTATAATTTTGTAACTTTATCTGATACTTAGAATCTGCATAAGCTTCAATAATCAGATTACCTTTACAGGGAAAGAAGAACCCTGGTACAGATAAAGAATCTGTGAAAGTTTTTCTCAACGAAGTGATGAAAGCTAAGGAAATAAATATAGACAAGTAAATTTCAACCTATTTCAATTTCTTCTTCTTATCAATGCATCGATTTCTTATATTTGTCTAAGTCTATTTAATATAACAGAATATGATATATTTTTTTGAAAGAGTTTTAAATTTTCATTTATGACTTAGTAGGACTCAACATTTTCCTTTCATTCCTTAATCTATTTTTGTCAGTTTTTGTTATTTTGGAGTATTTTATGATATCTTTCAGCTGGCATATTATCCTGAAGATGAGAGCATCAACTGATTCTTGTGAGCCTCTTGGTCCGCTTGATTTGCCACATTCATTGCACGCATTTCATCGTGTATCTAATACAAATTCAATGGATAAGGTGTGCACTCTCTTAATTTATCTGGATCCACCTCACTAAGTATAGTAAATGTAATTTGTGGTGTTTCTAGTTTTTCTATTGTAACCTAAGCAATGGATGTAATTTGCGGTTTCCTTTGTTTTTGTATTTAAGTATTTTTGTCTACCCATGCTAGGAAATCGGAATTCTAGTAAATAAATTTACTTTTGTTTACTCTTTTGAATTGACGTGAATTCAATATTCCATGATTTGGTCAATGTTTAAAGTTTAAACGAATGAAATTGTGTTTTCGTAAAAGATATTGCTTATGTCTATCACTGAATATTTTTTAAATTGCTGCTGAGTGATTTTGATGTTTTTTCTTGTTGAATTCTATTTTTTGCATGTACAGTATTACATGGGTTGATTTCAGAAGCATATATGGATTGTGAATTTTGTGTTTCCCACTGAGTCTGGTTGATTATTTTTTACAATTCTCAGGAAGGTCACAATACATTTCGTGGGGGATTTTGGAACTATTTTAGCATGGGTAAGTGCCTCAAGTTCTATTAATGCAATTATAGCGTGCCAAGTGTTTAATTGAGTTTCTTTTAGTAATTTCCTAATATCTATTGAAGTTTCCGTGTTGTAGTATAGTTCATTTTATTTCTTACTATAAAATCAAATTGCTGTCAAATTTTTCTCATAAAAATGATTTTTAGTTTATTTTCTTCTCCATAATGTTTTGTGGTTTACTGCTTTTGATATACATGCTTTTTCTCTCCATATGAAACTGGAACCCCTAACTCATAATCATATTTTTCAATACTTTTTCTTTCAAAAAATGCTTAATCAAAATCAGATTGAGCTTAAATCCCGTACTGTTTCTGAGTCTAATCTCTACAAGGTAATTGCAACCTTCAAACTTGCTAGGTGTCAAGCCATTTAAGAAATTGAAGATTTTTGTAACTTTGAGCAATGTGCCCACTCCAATTATCAATCAAATTTTATCTTTACCCCCCAAAAACTTATTATGTTCACATTTACCACGAGACTTTAACAACTTGAGCTGGTCTGAGAGGAACGAGAGACTTAAGCAACATACACTCAAATCACTAGAAATTCTGCTAAAGGAATTTATCAGGGATATTAGTTTCTCCATTTCAGAAAGGCTCAGGAAATTCTTACACTTAAAAGTTAGGAGACCAATTTCTTGAGACAGCTATATTGGAAATAGTCGATGTGTTCATACTTATCTCTCTCTCTATTTTGTTTTTCATATCTCCTGTATTCTCATTTCTCATGGCATTGCCTTTCATTATTAATGAAAAAAATCAATTTCATCAAAATAAAAATTCATAGTATTTGACAAGTTGTTTTAGACATCTTGTTGACAAACCATTGAGGGTTGAGGCATTGAATCTTTTGTCTGATTATAGGAATGGACGCTCAAGTATCATACGATTTTCATTCAGAGAGAAAACAACATCCTGCAAAGTTTAAAAACCAGATTAAAAATCAGGTGACATCTCTATTTTATGTCCCCTTTTCATCTGATAACATTGCCCAATAACACTAGACATTAATTTAAAAAAATTGCAAAATCTTTTGGTCTATTAATTATAATTCAATTTTCTTTGCTTATTATTTGTATCCTCTCCATTTAAAAGTTGTGTTTCTTAATTATTTTTATGCACATAGTCTTTTGTTTTAAATGAAAGATATGCCATTTATTGTTCACTATACTTCCATCTCTTTCTTGGCTCATATGACTGCTTCTCTTTTAATGATAACTTCTAAATTCAGAATGCCCTGTTTGGATATTTTAGTTTGAGAATTTTAGTTTGGATATTTTGATATTCCACCGTACTTAAATTTTTGGAGTTTGTTTTACTGTTTACATGAGCGAAAGACAAATATTCATCCTATTGGGCTAGAATCGATAGCAAAAAAATTGTAATCATTTATTTATAAATATATTTTTTCAAAACCTTAGTTTGTACTTACAAAAATTATTTGGCACAGAGCACCTATTTTAAACTTGGGCTTTCAGCTAGTCTCGGTAAAAAACCATCCAGGTAATCTGCAATTCCTAATTTTATATTGCCTGTACTCATGTGGACAGTCTTAGTACATCTCAGGGTTAGGCGGTTAGCTGTCTGTTTATTTAAATGAACTAAAATCTTTTTTGCTACAGTAATATATCTGATCTTGCCAAGATTAAAGTTATGAATGCACCTGGAGATGACTGGAAAGATCTTGATATTCCTTCAGAGTAAGTTTGTTTTATTTAACAGAATCATCAGTAAACCTTAGGAACCCTTACTCCAGAATTTACGTCATAAAATGCGTTCAAAAGTTCTAGGTATGATTGTATGACATAAAGTCATAAATCATAATTTTCCCACCTATACAATTCACAATCTTATTTTATTCCTGTTTAAATCTTAAATCCCAAACTCTAAATTCTTATGTATGTTGATTTACTACAGACAGCTGTTTCTCCCTTTATAGCAGAGTAACAATATTTTGAAAGTGATCGCCCTATCATGTTGACATATTCTATTGCTCTGTATGAAGTTCATACTGCTTGATACCATAGAAATGCAGCATAACAAAAGTGTATATGTTTCTTAATATTGATTTTTTTGAAACTTGTGTTTTCAAATAGATTCTAGTTTGCTCAAGTCTATTTTTCTATTTTCTTGTCTTCGTCCTCACCTACACGGACAAGATCTTCCAATCTTTCTAGTGAGATTTAGGCATGATTAAGTGCACCTAGGTCCCTTAATGCTCATGGCTAGCATCTAACTACATTAACATCTTTGGTTTCTACAAATCAAGCATTTTGTCCCATATCATTTTTAGAAATCTCATGACATAAATGGGGTAAAATAGGATCTTTTTTAAGAGAGCATTATCCTGAAATAGAAATTTCAAATAGAACGGGATCCTCCTTAAAAGAAGAAAATATTTATTTGTTTTACATGATCTCACTAGCATGTTGAGTCAATCCTCAATAAGGCCGAACCCAATTGACATTTTTTGGTTGCAGATCACATGAGGTCTAATCATGTGGATTAATACACTGATTGGGTAATTTGGGAGGTGAATCCCTTCCTTTCCCATGTGCATTAAAGACCTAGCCCAATGGGAAAATCTAGAAAATCCTATAAATAGGGGAGGAGTTTCAAGCAAAGCCAATTCATTTGACGAGAATCCCATTTCCTGAGCTCCAGAGAGATTCAATGTGTTCTGACATCAACATGTTTAGTGTCATTTCTTTCCAATGATGAATGCATTGTGATTGAGATTCCTAACTGAATTTTGATTTTGGATTTTAGTTTTCTGTGATCAGTTTAATCTAGTGGTACCCAACATTTAACCCTACACTTTTTTCAAACGAAATATCATATATTTTAGATTTTTAGTACATAAATCTCAATTTTTATTTGGTTGATAAATTCAACTTGAATCTACAGAATTAAGTCAATCATCTGCGTGAATTTGCCTAGTTTCTCTGGTGGATTTAACCCATGGGGAGTGCCAAATAAGCATACGGCAAGTGATGAAGTTTTTTTGTGATTTTTTATTATTCAGAACACACATAGTGACAGGTTAATATTCAATGTATTGCAGACTAAGTTTGTACCGATGTATGTGGATGATGGTCTTATTGAAGTAGTTGGCTTCAAGAATGCTTTTCATGGACTTCTTTTGCTTTCTAAAAAAGGTCATGGGGTTCGCATTGCACAAGTAAGATTTAAGCACCACATTTTTCTATCTAAGATATTATTCATTTGTTCTTTGAAACGTTATTATAAAAGCCACTGGACACATGGATCATGCAGGCACACAGGATACTATTTGAATTCCATAAAGGTGCTGCTAAGGACACATACATGAGAATGGACGGTGAACCTTGGAAACAACCTCTTCCTGAAAATGATGATGCCACAGTGGCTGTAGAGATTTCTCACCACGGGCAAGTTAAAATGCTCACCACTTCCAGATGTATATCTAGGAGCAAAAATGATGTAAATGAACCCAGCACTCCTATGATGCCTACAACACCCATGACTGATGACACTGATGAAGAGAGAAGAAAGTTTGGTGCTGCAGAAACATTCAAACTTCTAGATGATGCTGACATCGATATTGCTGCTTCCTTGAGCTAGTTAGGTTGAATATTACTGTCTGATATTTGGGTTATTAGCTGGCACAGCAGAGCTTTGCCCTTAGTGTTGTTTGATTTTTGAAAACTTTGGTATGTTTCACAGTATGTTTGATTAAAATCAGTAAGACAATGTTTGAATAACTTCAATATAGTTCGGAACATTGTTTGATTCTGACGATATGGCAGAAAACTAGCAGTATGTGTGCAATATCTTCACCTTCTTGTTCTCAAGATTATGAACAACCGCATCTATTTATGGCCTTAGCTAAGCTTACTTCCGTTATCATCTAGCGGATGGGAATTCAGCTGAGAATTTCGACACGGCAGTATCAGGCTTCTGAGTTGCCGCTCTTTCTGCCATTTTCTTCTTTTCTCTGTAAAAGAATTGCAGGAGAGTAGGTTAGTGTTAGTAAATCATTTTTTTTAGATTAGTGGCATGTAAATTGAAAATATTTTTTGTGATTTTTTACAGAATCATGCTTTTATGTCTGTTGAAAGATGATATTAATAGCAGAAAACAACCCCCATGGATTGAAGATATACCTTTCGACGTATTCCTTAAGAAGCTCCTTAGCTTGAACCAATTTCGCTAGAAGGTTGCGGTACACATCGAGGTCCCTATCGACGCTTAGTTTGTTCACATTGAGAGCCGCACATAGCTGGTGACAAAAAACAATCAAGAAAAAATTAAATTAAATTAAATCAAATCAAAAGGATATGGACATGGATATAGGATTTCAAAAATCAACCTTTTCCAAGATAACTGGTTCTGTTGCATTTGCCATTTCGAGTAAACGAAAGAGACCAATTGCAAAGAATCGACTGTAGCTAAAGTTGCCCTGACCTCCAGCTCTTTCTGCAACATTCTTCAGAATGTCTTCCACTCCTCCTTCCTTTGAAGCAAACTCGGCCAATGAATTAGCGTTCTGCGTGCTAGACCACTCTTCTAACTTTTGAGCATCCGATCTGTAGTGTGTCGATTGCCAAAGTAAGCATCGCACCAGAAAAATATTTGCAAACGGGAATTCGTTAAAACTCTGGATTTGATCTTAAACCTGTAAAGTTCTGGATCCTCATTCAATGCTCGAATATAAGCTCCGAAGATCACATCTCGGTCTTCGTTGTTTGGGTAACCATCCATTAGCTGGTCGTACACTGTAACAAATCCTAGAGCAAAGATTGGATCGTATTGATATGTTTTCTTGTACCTCATCAGATGCTGCTGCACCATAAGTTCCTGCAATATCGTGTTGTAGATGCTAGGAATTGGACGCTTGTACGCTTTAAGGAAATTTGCTTTGGTATCAGATACTGTCGGAGGAACATCTGCAATATTTGGAATTCATTTTCTATTGAATTAAGAAGAATGAATGGCCCAACAAGAACAGATATTTTGACCAGATATCAAATTTGAAAACAATTTCCAAAATGTAAGACTAGAAAAAGGGCGGGGAGAAATATAAAACTAGAGTGAAATGTTAGTTACCAGTTGAAGTGGAGACGCATCGGATGGGGACTACGTGAGAACTAGAGCTCGTTCCGGAACTTTTCCGAAACGTCAGACCGCCAAAAGTCCTCGACCGAGCGAAGACGGACGGGGTAACTGTAGATGCAGGCTGTGATCTCCTCTCTGCGGTTTGACCCAACAGTGGAAACGAAGACAGCGAAGAAGAGATGACTGTCATTGCATTAGACGTCGGAGATTTTGGAACTGGGTAGGAATTGTGAGGAAGATTTGGGGGAATTCCTTATTTTAAATAGTGGAGAGGAAGAGAAGAGATGATGGATTGAGTAATAAAGGAGGAGCTTTCTTCCCACTGGATTAAGTAATGGCTAATTAGACATCGACACGTGTTATTCAGATTTTTAAAGGACGTGTCTATAATTAAATTAATTTCTACGGCTATTTATGTAAATTACCAAGTACGTACAAAATTATACTTCCTTAAACCTCACTGTGTCACAATTGTTACTCGTCCGTCGTTCGGCAACAAACGAGTTCCCAACTTTAAACCCTAGCCAACGATTTGGGTGGTTTTAGAGTTTAAATTCTTTCTGCACACACTTTTTAGCTCAAAGATCGGGAGATCTAGCTGAATTAAGGTTCATCCCCTCCATCCGAACTCCTTTATTGCACTTCATTCTTTATCTATTTTGCTGCAACTTTATTCCTAATTTCAAAGAACGTTTTTTTTTAGTTAAATTTCAAAAGAACGTAGAATTGTAGATTTGTGATAATTCTTTGCTTATTGATAATTCCTTCTATGTTACATTCTTATTATAGAAAATATTTTATCGATATTTCTTATCGATAAATGATTAGTTTTTTATTCTTTTGTTTGATTAACGACAACGAATTTTGCGTATTGTTTGATTGATATTCAGTTAGCTTCTTCTAAAATTCTCTAAATTTTTAAGGTGGAATGTTATGAAATCTGAGATTACATTTTGATAGTTTTTTAGGGGCATACCCATCATGCTCTAAATATGAGATTGTTTTTTAGGAGGAAATATGAGATTGTCTTCTAAAATTCTCTAAATTTTCCATACCCATCATGCTCTAATCCTAATTTAAACATCATTATATCAGTAATCCTGAAATTACACAATTTTTTTTTACCTCAACAGTGATCCCTTTCTGGGTGTCTGTCCTGATTTCATGGCTCGATTCTTCAATTACATTCGAACTTCCCCAGTCCTCTTCCCTCGCTGTCCACGATTACTCCCCACTCCATCAATCACTCATCTCCATTCCCACCAAATGATGGGAAAAATTGCTGAGATGCGGAGGTCGGCTTTCCAGGAGAATCTTATCCGCATCCTCCGAACAGAGATGAACTGTGATATAGAGCTCCGGTGCCCAAAAGAGGTATCCACCATTCACTGATATAATCTAGTTTTTTTTATTAATTCAGGGCTATGTTAATTTGGAACCGGTTATAAGCAGCCTGTTAAGCAATTTGGCGGGTTCACTGTGGACAGTCGGCCTGGCAAGCAATACCTTCAACTGAGAAAGACGCATAATAAGAAGGAAGATATAAAGGTGGATGCCACTATGTTCGATGGCTTCATTTCTGGTGAATCCGATACAGACGTGAAGCATCATATCAGTCTGGTGGTAGATATTATCAAGGGTGAAGGTAACAATGTTTTGCAGTTCATTTGCTCTGCTTGGCCTTCCACATTGGGCATAGAGAAGGTGTTCAGATATCAACAACAGAAGTTGGTTCCGATTATGAACCCTTTTATGGGCCCTGATTTCAAGTGAGTTGCAGCTTATTGAATAAGAATGTTTGGTTGGTCTGTTTGAGTAGATAAAGATTATAAATAAGTTGGTGACTTTGTTGCAGGGACATGGATGAAGATTTACAGGAATCTTTGTTGGAATACTTGGAAGAGCGTGGCATAAATGATGATTTGGCAGTTTTCTTGCATGATTATGTTGTTAATAAAGATGTATGTGAGCATGTACGTTGGATGGGGAATATCAAAGCATACCTTGAGAAATAAATTTGGTCGATCGAGGTCAATTCATTTCCCAATATTCTAATGCATTTTTTATTTGAAAATGACACTTTTGGGGGCTCTTGGCATTATGCGTATAACCTTCATAGATCAATAAACATGCCTTTTGAACTAAATTTAATTGATAATTAAGAGTTTGATGGTAATTAGAAATATCTCAACCGATTTAAAACGCTGATATTATTTAAAACTGAAATAATTAATTGAATCAAAGTTAAGATATGAAATAAGTTTCTAAATGGTTTGTTTGAAAATTGAAAATTTAAATGCAACTTGAATCTCTTCCAAAGACGAATCGTCTTGCCCAATCTGACACGACAGCAAAAGTTGTGCGCCAACTTGGTTGCTTGGTTGCATAGACAGAGTACCACAGCCATTGTGATCCATGGCCAATAGAGATCCAATCTCCCGCCAAATGTGCTGCAGTCTGTTCACCTCCAAGTGGCGCGAACTGGCCATAATGTTTGTACTTGAAAGCTGGAAACCGATGTCGGCCATCTGCCGTTATCCGAATAGGACCTTTGGGAGAATGAACTTCCCCTGCTTTCATGAGATTAAAACACCTTGCAAGATATTTCCCTTGCTGTTCAGCAACCTGAGCCGTGGCTGGAAGACTTTTCACGTGAGAATCTACAGAAGAAAGCGCGTTTTTGAATTTCACAATATCCAAGTCATCGTCTATTTTGTTCAAAAGATCTGAAAATCTCTTCATGTTCTTGCTCTTCAGATAGAGCTCCACCTGTGGGTATCTCTGACAGATATCTACAAGAACGCCTTGGATTTCTTTAAGAGACAGTTTACCGGTGTTATTCTTGTCGGCGATCTTGAATATTGCAGAGATATCATCCTAGTAAATTAACGTGGCATTAATTAAAAATAGAATATATCTTCAATAGAATCTTTAATATGAGTAATTACTTACCACGATCCTTCTTTGGACAATCGTAGCGCAATCACCAAGAGCATACACATCATCACATCCTTTTACTCTAAGCCACTCATCGGTAGCCAAAACACGGCGATCACCTTGCCCTATTTGGTTCATGAAATCTGATATCACTGGTCTGGTTCCAATTCCGGTCGACCAAACCACCATACCATAAGGCACCGAGATCTCGCCGGATTCTTTGTGTGACATGGTGATGGATTGATCAGATACCTTGATCACCTTATGCCCTAACTTCAGATCGATCCCTTCTCTCTCAAACTTGTGTTCAGCAAATTGCGTGATCGTTTTATCAAACCTGCATGGAAATTAAGATAAAATATCTACCCGTTAATCCTATATATGTGTGTGTGTGTACAGACTTACATGGGTAAGATGTGTTGGCCGGCCTCGATGACAGAGATCTTGACAAAATCTTCAATTCCAGGGTAGAGTCTGGAGATGTCTTTATCGACAAAGTCGTGTAACTCAGCCGCAAATTCGACACCGGTAGGACCACCACCGACGATAATGAAATGGAGTTTTTTTCTCTTTTCATCATCGGACTGGTTTGGAATGTTGGCCATCTCAAAGCAATCCATCACGCTGCGACGTATTTTCTGAGCATCTTCGACTTCCTTGAGGAAATGACAGTTTTCGACAACACCAGGTGTGTTGAAGGTATTTGATCTTGCTCCCATGGCAACAACCAAGTAATCATATTCAACACTGAACTCTCCATTCCCTTCCAAGTTCGTTCCGGTGTCCGACCGACAGTGTACTTTCTTATTCACCTCATCAATCTTAAAACACTTGGCTTCCCAAAACCTAATGTCACCTGTTTTCTGAAAAAAAACACCGACAAGATCAGATCACATGTCAGATGAGATGGAACGAGCTATCTAAGATTGTTCGTATAGTGTAGTAAACTGTAAACTAAAAACTGACTTTCTTCATTATTTTTCGGATAGGCTCTACAATGCTACGAGCATCGACGGTTCCACAAGTGACGCTGGGGAGAAGAGGAGTGAACGCAAAGTAGTTGCGCGGTGATATGATTTGGACGTCGTAAAACCTACTGTCTAGATTCTTTAAGAAACTTGTACCTGCCCAACCAGTTCCGACTATGACCACCTTCTTCTTCTTCGCCTTCATCTCCCCATCCTGGTCGGAAGAGGCAATGGCAGCGTTGATAGGTCCTGTTACGGCGTATGTCGCGAATCCTCCACCTCTGGTTCAAGAAAATAGAACAAGTCATTAGAGGATGGTGCATATTTTGAAAAATAAAACCCTAAATAAATAAATATATATATATATAATGATATATCCATACCCGGCGGCACATAAGATGAGTATCTTAAAGTAAGTAGGGTTTATCCTGTAAACCTTGGACACACGTTGGAAGAACGACGATGCGGCGGTGAATCCCATCTCCACCTGAATGACTTGCCGCGTAGCTAGGTATATAAGAAAACCTTGAATGCCTTCTTGCGACGCAAGAAATGGGCAGCGAAATATATATAGTAGTTATGAGACAGAAAAAGAAAGAAGGGAATGGCGTATCCAAGGGCTATAAGACAATTCCCATTCAATCTGAAAACGATTTGATTAATTAATAGAATTTGAGGGTAATCGAGCTAAAATATTCGGACTGCACCTTGATTTCGATTGATCTACAATAGGTCATTCTATCCAAAAACGCCGATTTTCCCACCATACGGAGACGTAAACTGAATATAAAAAAAGAAAAAGAATAAGAAAAAGAGAGTCTCAAAACTAACCACCTTAGATGGTTTGGTGATCAAAATTAACCACCAAGCTTAAATGTTATGGGTAAAATTTTCTAATTTACCTTTTATTTATAAATTATGTTAGTTTTATCCATAAACCGTTACAATGTTACCCGAATACGCGAAGGACTTGAAGAAAAAAACATTGATTTAAGTGGCGTAAATATTTGCCGCAAAATCCCAGAAACATTGATTCAACAACTCCCAAGTCCCAACCTCGCAGCACTTCATGGACGATCTCGTAATGTTTGCCGCAAACAAGCATGTTGAGGACAAGATTGAAAGTCGCAATAGTCAGGCAGCAGTGAAATTCCGACATTCTGAAAAACACCTGAATAGCTTTTTCTGGTTGGTTTGCGACATTGATATAAATCTTAATAAGATTGGAGAAGAATGAATCCGAAACCTTGATCTTAGTGTATTTCACCGTTTGCAATACATCTTCGATGTCGTCAAACCTTCGTTTACCAGCAAGTCTGTCAACTATCAAGGAAAACAGAGACTCATTTGGCTTGTAATCATTCCGACTTGATATCTTCTTTAATGCAACAAGAACCTGATCGGTATTCTTCAGGGTTTTAAATATTTTCATTGCTTCATTTGGTGCAAGCCAGTCCCGTGGTCTAATTTTTCCAAAAGGAAACTGCTGCTGCTCTTCCGTATATCAAAGGACGTTTCTATTCTTGGTCTTCTTGTCGCCATTGAAGACATGAGTGTACGTGAAATGTACCTCCGAGCCTGAGGTATAATCTGTGATACTACCATCGCCTGTTCGGCAAGAAGCTGGGTTAGTTGGCCACACCCAAATTAGGTTAAAACTAAAAAAGCTGGGTCCGTCGCCCGTCGGTCAATGAGAAGAAAATAATTTGAAATCGATATCACTAGACACCAAATGCGAAATAGAAGAATCTGACCTGATGTCGAAAGTCGGCGAGATAGCGACCGCCGACCAGTGTGTGAATGCGTGAGAACCTGATGATAGTAACTAGAGGACGATGAAACTGAAGACACGTCAAGGAAAATTTAAATAATTTTTAAGGGTAAAATGGTCATAAAAAATGTAGGTAGTTTGTTTTTCCATAAAAAAAAATACCATTGGCAGTTGGAAGTTCGAATTGGTTATTAACATATAAGATATGAATCTTGTCACTTGTCAGACACGACAAGATCTGATTTTTAAGTTCGAATTTTTGATTATGTTAAGATTTAAGTTATGCAGCGCCGTCGGCTAGCGCCTAATATATTTTTCAAAATTTTCAGATATATATTTGTTGGTACCGTGGACCGCGACCCATAGACAGAACCAGCTCCGTCGACGGCCCGGGCGAACGAATGGGCCCAACGGGCGAGCTCACGAGGCCCAAAGACAGCAATAGAAGACTGTAAATACCTTCCCTGGTCCAACAGGGGAGAAAGTTGATAATTGTTGGAGAAACATTTGTATTTGGTTGGACGACGAGCTTACTCCGACGAGTCCACACACCATCAATATCATAGATACAAATAACTAGCGTAAAAAATTACACATCTCTTTTTCAAATATTATGTCATTAAAGATATCAGTCTCTTGTTTGATTCAGAAAATTACAAGAAAAACTGTAGTTATCCTTTGAAAACATCTATGACAAAAGTATGTCAGACCAACATTCTGAGAAAAGAAATAAAAGTTGTAAATAGCACATTAGTAAACCTCTTGAGGTAGACCTTAAAGAGGTTATTAAAGATATCAGTTTCTTGTTTGATTCAAAATATTACAAGAAAAACTATAGTTATCCTTTGAAAACATCTATGATAAAAATATGTCAGAACAACATTCAGAGAAAAATATCTAGTTATTATATAACTATATTTCATAACTAAAATTAAAGACAATTTTTGTGTCTACCTCATGTCCATATTAATTTTTGTCTATCTTGTTCTACTATTGCTATTAGATAATTTTTTTCACGCATCAAATTCCACCATATTATATCTTCAAAATGTCTTCCATTACCAAAACTGCTGTTGCCAAAACACTTCATTAGCATGACAATGATGTCCAACAAATCTCATCATAAATCGACGATTCAAAATATCTACATGATAATAACTAAAAAAAATAGTAGATAAACATATTTTTAAAACAATTACAAACATAAAAAGATAAACAAAAAGACTCAGATTTAAAAATCAGCTTTTTCAATCAAGAATTTTCTGAAGCAGAACTGGCATAAGCTGTTTATAATCATCATGGTCAAGGCAAACAAATTACTCGTATTACATATTCATTCACATATAATCGATGAATTTCAATATATATATATATACTCATTTCAAACGGTAAAATACAAAATTATTGATAGACAACTCATATTTAAAAAAACTCATCCATATATACCGATTTACTTAACTAAATAACTTGAGAAACGCAAAAAACCAAATTCTAATTACAAATTTTTTTTATCGTCGATAGCTCATATTAAGAAATTCAACCATTGTAATCCATGTACTTCACTGAGTGATCTCAGAAGCGCGGATAATATTATAATCATTGCGATCAACGAAAAACAATATCAAAACTTATTAAACATAAGATAAAAATATTATTGCCATCACTTTGACACAGATCGGTCCAATGAAATGAGTTTTACAACCAGATCTGCAACACAGGATGGCGATTTGGTATTGCACGAGCATTGGGGCTTCTTTCCTCATTGCAAAAGAAACATCGGAGAAGCCCGGGGTGCTACATGCTACAACAAAACAAAAAAGACAAACAAAAAATGGACAGAATAAAACTAAATCGAAAAACAAGATGGAAGAAAAAAAAATCGCAGAACACGATTGTGTGAGGAATTGAATATTGACAGCGTTTTCGGAAGTATTTATAGAGGAGAACCTTAACCCTAGTTTTATATTGGGCCTTTGATGGACTTTGGGCTTTTACAATGGACCTATACGGTTATATTTAATCCATGTCACTCATGGATCACGTATGGTAGATTGTTTTTGTAATAAAGATAACTAGTACTACGCATTAGTAGTGTACTGTAATCAATTCTTTAGTAAGTAAAGTTTATATTTTTGTCAACTATAGACATTAGACAATTAAGCACATTTTTAGTCTCAGAATGGCGGAGATGATGGATCGGATCGGAGTCAATGGTGTGCCCTCAGAGGTGACTCTGACGGTCGAAGGAAGAATCAGCTGGAAAGACAGCGCCGGAATTGAAAAATGTTTAGTTATAGAGAAGGAGGTATTGGGGTTCAAAGATGAGGGTGGCGGTGGGATGTGGAGGATTAGGGTTTGTGCTTTGGTTATTGGGGAGAAGGAGAGAGAGAAGAAGAGGATCAGAAAGGATTTCGTGTTGAAGTTTGAGGGGGAGGATGTCATGAGGGTTTGGTTGCGTAAACTCAGAGATCACCTCGATTCTCTCGGTATAAATTGACCCTTTTACATCTTTCTTTTATTCTTTGTTCGTTTTCTGTGAAAATAAGAATCTTACTGGATATATCATAATTGTATATATTAATTTACTTAGTTCATTGCTTAAGCTCTAGTAAACAGTGATTATAAAGTGAAACTTTATTTTGGATGTGAACTAATTAGTCATAAGAGATTAAAGATTCATTAAATGTGATTTTTTTTTCTAGTGTAGGGCGTCCAAAGAGATTGATTGTTTTCCTTAACCCTTTTGGGGGCAAAAAGAAGGGCCAAAAAATATTCAATGATAAAGTAAAACCTCTGCTTGATGCTGCCAGTATTTCGTATACTTTAAAAGGTTGGTATTATTTCAATTTCAACCAGTCAGTGTTAAATTATATCATTCAATTGAGATATATTTTACTAGCCTATACTTATTTTCAATTTTAATTTTTGAGAAATGTTCTTTTTTTATTTATTTCAGAAACACGACATAAGCTTCATGGTCAAGAATTAGCACACAGTATGAACCTCTTTGATTATGATGGTGTGTTATGCATAAGTGGGGATGGTCTACTAGTCGAGGTTAGTAGTATTTCTTCCTGATGTTTTTAGTATATTAATCATTAGTAAGGTCAATTCTATCAGATATTTGATAATATGTAAATAATTTATCTGAGTAATGATCTGTATATTGATTTTTCCATGATGTAGGATCTTCGATCAAGTAATGCATTTGGTTACTTTAGTAATGCATTTGTTTTATTTTCTTTCGTGTAAGGTAATCAATGGTTTGCTTCAAAGGAAAGATTGGGTATCAGCAATCAAAATGCCCCTTGGAATTGTTCCTGCAGGTTTGTATGTATCATTTGTGGAGTAGAATGTTCTATTTCAAGAGTTCATCTTTTTTTCAAACTGTGGAATCTCTCTTTTCTGAGTTCAAGAGTTCGTATTATTTATTTATTTGTTTGTTTATTTATTTTGATGACCTGTGGAGTGTGAAGTGTGAACCCTCAATTTTTGTATCAAACAAATAGGTCTACTCTTTACAACTACACAAAGCTCAAGAAAAGCATCTAGGTTATTTCTAAAAAATGCACTGGAAAACATTCTGATTTCTTGATACATGCAGGAACTGGAAATGGGATGATTAAATCTCTACTGGATTCAGTAGGCGAATCGTGCACAGTATATAATGCTGTTTTCATGGTCATTCGAGGTTATAAAATATTGTGTTTTCTTCTTCTTTTCATGTATTTATTTTTGTTTCTTTAATCTTTATCAACCAGTATTTCGCTTTTTTTGCAGGGCATAAGCGTAAACTAGATGTTGCTACAATTTCACAAGGGCATACATTATTTTTCAGTGTATTGATGTTATGTTGGGGTATGTTTGTACGTAAAAAAATTGCTTTATTTTGTTTGGAGTTTATAATGAAGTTCACACTGTGTTACACTTTGTTTACCAGGTCTTATTGCTGATATTGATATTGAATCTGAAAAGCTTAGGTGGATGGGAAGCATGCGTTTGAATATTTATGTATGTTTTTTTGCTCATCATACTTCCGGTATGTATTTTCATACATTAAAGAATATAATGGTGCTTCATGTTTGTTTCAGTCTCTGATAAGAGCTATTAAATTACGCAAGTACAATGGAGTGATCTCCTTTATACCTGCTCGTGGATATGAAAGCTATGGGGAACCAACACAACTAGGCAGCACCAGTAACAGCATTCCTAAGTCAGGTGAAGAGATTGGGTATCGAGGACCTACAATTTCCTCCCAGAATAATTGTGAATGGAGATCTATTAAGGGACCCTTTATTTCAATTTGGCTTCATAATGTTCGTTGGGCTAGCACAGATACTCTTGCAGCACCTGATGCTAAGGTCAGTTGAGTGGTTTCCCAAAATACTTAAAAAACATTTAGCTTGTTGATCATTTGAAAAAGAAAAATCCAGTTCTCCGATGGGTGCTATGACTTAATTGTTATCAAGGATGGTTCCAGATACGATTTGTTGACTGCTATGGGAGGGATGAGTGATGGAAGTTATGTAAAGTTGCAGCATGTTTTGTACCTCAAGGTATGCTGTAATCATAGTAGAGTAGGTTTTAATAGTGCTATAGTTAAAAGTTAAAAATATCAATTATCAAGTGATTACATACTTGAAATTTAAATTTAATCATAGTAGAGTAAATCATAGTAGAGTATCAAGTGTTTGGTCTTTTGCAGTATTGAAATTTAATCTTACTTAAGTCTTAACATGCAATAATGTTGTGCAGGTGACGGCATTTAGGTTAGAGCCAGGTAATCAAGTCGAAGAACCTGAAAATGGTGGAATCATCGATTCCGATGGAGAAGTTTTAACCAGAGGGAAAGGAACTTATCTGTATGGAAAACAAGATGATATAATGGATTATAGTTCCATCGAAATGCAAGTAGATGAAGGCTTGGCAACCATTTTTTCACCATGATGAATTGAATTTTGATGTTTTTTCAATGTTCAGCAGATCCCCATAATGTAAAAAATAAAATACCATCATTTAGTTTCTTTACTATTATTTTATCCACAAATTCACAAGGTCACTGGGCCTGGCAATAGGTGTGTTGTTTTTAAATATCGTAAATAAATTGTATAATGTTTTATTTTCATTTATTAAACGTTATTGATGGGTAGTCGTCGAAGGCAATGTGGGTCAATCCTTAACTCCGGGATTGCTTTGCTGGAGTATGACGGCCGATTACACCTCTAGGATTTTTCGCCCAGCGATATTGGGGCAGTACCGGTATTACCGGTCAAGAATGAGTGAAAGAAGGGGACTGTTAATCACAATTGTGACTAACTTTTGTTTCAATTGATTGAGGTTGGTCTCATTCTGGCCCTGGTCCAAGTTCGATTATAGTTTAGTTAGTTGTAATAATTCTACACAGATATACAAACTCATTAGTAATAACAATTAGGTCCTTGTTTGGCCTAATTTTAGTTTGCGATATTTATTTAATAGTCCTTGGATTAATATTATATTGTTCATGTGCCAAAGACTTATTAAATAACTGAAGTTTTTACAGTTTGATCCATTTATAAAATTGTCATAGTTATACAATTCGTTTTGTACAAACCTTTAATTTTTTTAATTACATTTAGGTCCAATTAACGATTTATTGAAATATTTATAGATAACTCATTGACCCTTTGTTGGTTAAAAACAAAACAGTTTATTCTGTTTTGTCATGACCCTTGGGTTATCTTTATTTCACTTAGGTCCTAAAATTATATACTGTGATAAACTGCTCTTTTACTCTAGATTTCAATGTATTCTTATACTCCCCCCTCAAGCCTTGTAATACACATTGTGAATTCCTAGCTTGACAGAGAATTTTGAAATCTTATTTTCACCTAGAGATTTAGTAAAGATGTCTGCAAGTTGGTATTTTGTGCCAACTTGTTTTAGAAGGATTATCCCCTTTTCTATCATTTCTCTTATTGAGTGGCATGTGATTTTTATGTGTTTGCTTCTCTTATGAAATACTGGGTTATTAGCAAGATATATTGTTGATTTATTATCATAGTATAATGAGGTTGGCATTGCTATTTGTAATTTTAAATCTTTGAAAAGTTGATGTACCATAGTATTTCACATTGAGCTTTACTAATGGCTTTATATTTAGCTTCACAAGATGATAGAGAGATAGTGTCTTGCCTCTTAGATTTTCAAGAAACTAATGATGTTCCTAAGAACATACAGTATCCTGACAGTGACTTTCTGCTGATTTGGCATGAAGCTCAATCTGAGTCACAATATCCATGGAGGTTCATTTGGTTTTGAGATTTGTATAATATCCCCTGTCCAGGTGCATTTTTAAGGCAGCTTATCAACTTGAATAAAACTTGGAGGTGAATTTCATCTGAGTTTCCTATGAACTGGCTTAACCAATGGACATGAAAGCTTAGGTCAGATCTAGTGATATTTAGGTATATTAATTTACCTACTAGTGACCTGTAAAAGGTTGTGTTTGTTAAAACCTTGGCTTTTTCATTTCTTAGGTTTACATGCCTTTCCATATGTACTTTTGATGGTTTTGCATCAATGAGACCACTCTCTTCTAGGATGCCAAGTGCGTACTTTTTTTGTGATAAGTGTATGCCTTCTGATGGATATGAGACTTCAATTTCTAAGAAGTAGGATAATTTCCCTAAATCTTTAATTTTGAAAAAAATTTCAATATTTTTTTTAATTAGAAATACTTCTGTCTCATTATTCTCTGTGATGATGATATCATCAACATATACTAATAAGTATATTATATTTTCATTTTTGTTTCTAACAAACAATGAGTAATCAGAAGGTGTTTGGGAGAAGTTCATTTCAAGTAAAACTCCCTTTAACTTAGCAAACCAATTCCTTGATGCTTGTTTTAAGTCATATAGAGATTTGTTTAGTTTGTAAACCCTTTTATCTCCTTCATTAAGGAGTCATTGTGGTGGTTTTAGATATACTTCTTCATGGAGATCTCCATGAAGGAAAGATTTGTTGACATCTAATTGGTAAATGTTTCATTTTTTTATTACTGATATTGCAATTATTTTTCTAACTGTAGTCATTTTGACTACAGGAGCAAAGGTTTCATAATAATCAAAACCCTCTTTTTGGGTGAAGCCTTTTGCTACAAGCCTAGCCTTGTATCTTTCTATCTCACCATTAGGCCTATATTTGATTTTATAAATCCATTTGGACCCTACAAGTTTCCTATCATGAGGAAGCATGGTTAAAATCCAAGTTTTGTTTAAATGGAGTGCTTCCACCCATTTTGGGTTTTTGAAAGCTTCTGAATAAAATCTAGGTTCATCATTCACTGATATTTGATTTAACAAATTTTTGTGATTTTTCTTTATTCTATGATATGATACTTGGTTGCATATTGGGTATTTCTCTTTTTTATTATTTCCATATTCATTATCTTTTTCAAGGAAAAAAATCATTGTAAGCCTCTGGTATATGTATTACCCTCCCTGCTCTTGTAGTTTTTTTAATTAATTTCAGGTTTTTTTTTGAAATTATGCAAGAGACAGCTTGTTGCTGTTCATTTTGCTCTCCTGTATTTTCAAAAGTGTTAAATTGTTCTCTTTGTATTTCTATGTTTGATGAGCTTCTTTTATTATTATTCTGAATATTTTGAGAATTTATGTTGTTTTCAATATTTTCAGTATTTTTAGTGTTTTCAGGATTCTGAAAATTTTCAGAACTTATACCATTTTGATGGTTGTAATCAGGCTCAACATTGTTATTGTTAAACATGTTTCTGTTTAATTCTGTTAAACATAGTATGATACTGCATACTAAACATGGCTCGACGAATGGAAATGGTCAGGACTCAGAAGAATAGAAAGGAATCTAACAGAGTTTCCACGGACCTAGCTTAATTGAGACTGAATGTAGATGATAGAAGAATCAACATGGATGAGGGACGCAGTTGGGTATTCCTTAAAACAGTCATAAGAAAGCGAGCAAAAAGGAGCTCGATCAACAGCTATATTAAGCATGCATGGGGGGAATCACTGTCCCATTCAAAATTGTCCAGCTGAGTTCGTGATCGACCGAAATGGTGAAGCTAAAGAAAGAAAGATCAGAGTGGCCAATCCGTATAAGCCAACCTTATGTGCTTCATGCAAAGGTTTGGGTCACGAGTTGTGTAAAGAGAGAATGTGGGTGGATAAATCATCTGACGTGAGCAAAAGCAAATGGGGGAGAGAAGAGGATATCTTAGTAATGGGAAGTGATATTAATGGGAAAGATTCGCATGACACCAGGGAGGAGCCCAGGAGGGTGAACCGGTGAGGTGTCAGGCGACAGTGTGGTCAGCGGAGGAGTCACTACTATTTTTTTATAATTTGAATCAGGTGTGCACCATGCGCACAGAACATCTTGGCCGTACGTTTGAATCTGATATCGCGATCTGCATTATTTTCATATTAATTAGATAGGTATTAGTGTTTTTCAGGTATTAGTGGTAGGTAAATACCTTTCTGCAAAAACTAAATGGAAACGAGTCAGAGATTGAAATAAAAAAAAATTTAACAGATAGGGTTTCATTAATCCGAGGATGATTGATAATGGAGGAGTAAAACGGAAAGATTCCTGAAGTTCGAAGGTGATTCCTGCCGTTAGAAGAGAAGGTTTAAGAATGGGGGAAAAGAAGACAATGATTACTGCAGTTTAAAAGTGATTGAGAAAAAGACTGAAGAAGATGACGGTGATTGAGAGGGTGATTGAAGAAGATGAAGGTGATTGAGAAGTGGCCGGTTTCGGAGGTATGGAGAAGTGTAGAGGAAGAAGATAGTTCTTATAATTGGGTAGAGGAAGAAGATGGTTGTTATGAATATGGTTTGGGTAGAGTTAAATAGAAAAATTGTGAAAAGAAAATACAGGCATAAGTTAAATAGGTATGGATAGGTTTTGTAGGTGTTGGTGTGTGGGCTCGTCGGTGCAAGCACACAACCTCAACTCTCACAAGTGTTTCCTCTCTAGAATTGTCAACCCCCCTCCCTGATGGACTAGGGAAGGTATTTATAATGCTCCATGATTGATCCTAGGCCTCATGGGCCAGTCGGCCGGCCGCGCCTTCGGGCCCGTTCGTGCGTCTGGGCCTCGAAGGCCGTCCGCTCGGTCCATGGGCCGCGGTCCGCCGTGAGGTATCGTCGGGTGTTCTTGGTTTTCGATTCGAATCCATCTTTCTTCCGCCTTCCCTGGGGACGCTCCCAGCTTGGCTAGCGTGTCGGCCTCCCCGTTATCCTCTCTCCCTATCTGAGAGATCTTCCATTCCTCGAGTTTGCCCAAGGCCGTTCTCGCTTCGACCACATAGATTGACATTGAGTCCTCCTTGGACACGAAGTCGCCCCTGACTTGGTTGGCTACTAGCCGGGAGTCCGAGTGGAAGTGCACCTTGGACGCGCCCAACGCTCGCGTTAGCCTGATTCCTGACAGGAGGGCTTCGTATTCCGCTGCGTTGTTGGTCGCCCGAAATTCGAAATGGATCGAGTACTCGATCTTTTCTCCCGTCGGGGTTTTTACAACGACCCCTGCGCCGCAGCCTGTGCTACTGGACGACCCGTCCACGTGGGCCGTCCACCATTGTTCGTCCGCACTTTCGCCGTCCTTCGGGGCTAGCTCGGCCATGAAATCCGCTACCGCTTGTCCTTTGATTGTCCTGGCTGGTACAATAACCAAGTGGAATTCGCTAAGTTCCATGACCCATTTGGTCAGTCTCCCCGAGACGTCTGACTTTTGCAGTAGCTGGAGCAGCGGGTGGGCCGTCGGGATCGTGACGGTGTGGGCATGGAAGTATGGTTTCAACCTTCGGACCGCCGAGATCACCGCTAGGGCCAATTTCTCGATATCCGAGTACCTTTCCTCCGCCCCCTGCAGCGACCGAGAGCGGTAATACACTGGCCTCTGCACGCCCTCCGCTTCCGAGATGAGTACCGCGCTGACGGCCGAATCCGAGCACGCGACGTACATGGTGAGTGGCTCTCCTCTCGCGGGGGGGGGGGAGCGTCAGTAGGCGAGATAGATGGCTTTTGAGCTCCTTGAACGCTTCCTCACACTCATCCGACCACACTACTCTGGGGCCTGGGTTTTTCAGAAGCTGGAAAAACGGGCGCAGGCGGTCCGCCGTTCTTGGCAGGAACCTGCTCAGTGCCGCCACCTTGGCGGTCCAGCCGGTCTACCAACGGTAGCGGGTAGCTATCCTTGGGGCATGTTTTGTTGAGGTTTGTGAAGTCGACGCACATCCTCCACACCGCGTCCGCCTTTCTCACCATGACCACATTGGACAACCACGCGGGGCAACACACTGGGCGGATGAAACCCGCTCAAAGGAGTATCTTGACCTCCGTTTCTGCCGCGTTCCTTTTTTCTGCCCTTAGCCTACGCAGCTTCTGCCTGACGAGGCGGGCGCCCGAGGCCACCGCGAGCTTGTGCTCTGCCAGTGCCCTAGGTACCTCGCTCATCTCCCCCAACTCGTTTGCGAACAAGTCATCGTTTTCTCTGAGGAGCTGCTCCAGCCCGACCCTCAAGTCCTGCGGGAGGTCCTTTCCTATGCGTACTTCGTTTCGGTCGAGGCTGATTAGGGTCGTACGGGACGCCGGCTTCGCCTCCGGCTTTGGGACCCACTCCTTTGTGGAGTGCGGTAGGCCCTCGTCCGATGTCATCACCTCACCAACCGAGTTGAAGTAGCACTCGCGTGCCTTCCTCTGAGACCCTCTGACCGTACATACTCCCCCTTCGGTCGGGAATTGGAGACACTGGTGGAGCGAAGACATCACCGTCTGGAACGCGTGTAGCCCCGCTCTCTCTAGGATGACGTTGAATCCGGATGTGAAGTTTACCACGGTGAACGTGACTTCGACCGTCTTCGCTTAGGCATGTCGGCCCAGGGTGACCGGGATGGATATCGTCTCTGCTACTGGGACTTCCGCCTGTCCGAAGCCTCTGATGGGGGCCCGGCTTGGGAGCAGATCCGCGCGGGCCAAGCCGAGGTCAACGAAAGCATTTCAGTACAGTACGTGTATGGACGCTCCTGTGTCTACTAGAACCCTGTGGAGGCGTACGTTGGATTTGTCCCTTCTTCGGAAGATGGGGGTTATGACTAACGGATCGTCGTGGGGCGTAGTGACGTCCTTCGTGTCTTCCTCTGTGAACGAGATTTCCATTTTCGTTCGAGGATACTTCGTCCCCATCGTCCGGTCCATATCTGAAGCGTATCGTCGTCCCCCTAGAGGCGCCCCCTCCTGCGATGGTGAGGACATCCCCTATCGCTTCGTCCACTGGCTCTTGCTTTGGCGCTTGGTGCCTCGTGGGTATGACCGTCGGCCGTCTCACTGGCGGGTTGGGGGGGGGCTCCGGTCGCGGGCTTCATTTTCCCCAGTACCTTCGTCAGGTTCAGGCACTCGGCTGTCGTGAGGCCGTTGTCCTCATGATATTCGCAAAACCGGCGAGTGTCCCTGAACGCTGCCGTTCCCGTTCCGCTCAGTGTGAGGAAAACTTGCCTTTGGTTCGTCGTCGGGGCTGGCCATACTTCCCTTCGCCCCTTCCTGCGGGGACGCCTGTTCTGTACGCCTCCTCCTGCGGGGCGATCGGGGGCTTGGTCTGCGGCTGCTGATGTTGGTGGTGTTGCTGCCCCCCTGCGCCTGCGGGGGTGCCTTTCCCCCTCTGCTGCCGCTTGTACTCCTGGATCTTTGCCCCCAGGTAGTCTTCCACGTTGCACTCTCCGTGGGACCTTTCCATAGCTTCGGCGAAAGTGCTTGGCGGCTTTCGTACCAGGTCCCCTGCGAAGAAAGTGGGCCGGAGGCTGTTCGTGAGGGCGTACAAAATCACCTCTTCCGAAATCCCCTCGATCTTCTGCACCTCGCTCGCGAACCGGTCCATATACGCGCGTGTGCTCTCAAACTCTCCCTGTGTGATGGCGCTGAGGGTGGCTTTGATTTTGGGCCTCCTATGTCGGTGTGAGAAAGCCACCTGGAACACCGTTACCAGGCCTTCGTAGGTATGCACGGATCCTTCGGGCAGCGTCCTGTACCATGCTATCGCGTCGCCCGTGAGGGCTCTGCGGAACATCCGACATCAGATATCCTTTCTGCTTGTCCTGTCCTCCATGTTGGTCTTGAACGAGTGAAGGTGATCCTTCGGGTCGGTGTCCCCCTTATAATATGGAATCTTCGGGGCCCTCCAGCCCGGGGGTACTCCTCGTCCAGCAGGTGTTGTGCCAGGGCCTCTCCCCCTACTCCGCCTACCGTCAGGGTTGTACCGCCTCCGGGGCCCCCCGATCGGGGGGGCCGACCCATACATCGGGTCACCGCCTCCACCCCTGTCTGATTCGAGGGTGTGGGGGGCCATCGTGAGTTGGTGCGCCTGCTCCTGCAGCTGGCGCTGGTTCTCTTGTAAAGTGGATATCAATTCCACGAGCTGCGCCCTCTCTCGTTTGCTCTCCTTCTTCGCGCGCTCCTTCTCCTCTGCGCGCTCCCTCCGACGAAGTCTCTCGTGTTCCTTCTCCGTCGCCCTGCTCTCCCTTCTCTCCTTAGGTGGGATGCGGGCCCGCTTCGTCTGTTCCTCCTGGGCGACTCCCACCCGTACCTTACTTCCTTCAGCTCCATGCGTAACCTTTCCTCCTGAGTGTCCCACTCTTCGTTGGCTCTTATCTCCTCCGAGTACCGGTCCCGTGGGTGGTGCGGTGCCGGTCGGTACTCCGGTGTCTCCCGCTCGCGCCGCCTCGAGTTTTTCCCTACGTAGTATTCGCTTCTCCCCGTCATTTTCCTCCTTTCTCCCGGTTGCTGTGTACGGTTCATGTCAGGTTCACCACTGTTGGTGATTGGGCTCGTCAGTGCAAACACACAACCTCAACTCTCACAAGTGTTTCCTCTCTAGAATTGTCAAGCCCCCTCTCTGATGGACTAGGGGAGGTATTTATAGTGCTCTATGATTGATCCTGAGCCTCATGGGTCAGCCGTCCGGCCGCGCTTTCAGACCCGTTCGTGCGTCTGGATCTTAAAGGCCGTCCGCTCGGTCCATGGGCCGTGGTCCATGGTACCAACAGTAGGTAATATGTATAGATAGGTTTTTAAATAGCTAGTAGGATGTATTAGTAAGTATTAATAAGTTTTAAGATTTTATAGGGTGCGCGCACGGTGCCCACCTATGGGCTACGGTGCGTATCTATTTTTTTATATAAGTTAATAATAAAAATGCACCTATAAAATATTTATACTATTATCCCTAAATTATTTAAATTCACAAATTATCCCAAATCCCAATTGATAAATCCCTAAAATTTATCGATCTCTCTCAAATCTCAATCCCCAATCGACTCCCCCATTCTCAAGCACTTCGAATCCCTAAATTCCCACCAGCCACCAATCCCGTCCGGGCCGGTTCGTCTGCTCGCCAACTCCTCCACTTCGTTTGGCAGGTATCTTCTATTCTTCTTCTCGTTAGTTTTTATATTGTTTCAAATCATCTTCTTTGTTTTAAACTTCTAATATAATTAGTTTTTATATTCTGTTCAATCTGTTGTGAGTGTTGTCTAAATTAATTCAGACTTCACACTGTTTTCCGCACACTTTTAAATCATTTATTTTTGTTGCAATCTTAATTGTTTCCAATAATTTAATCTCTAAATTGTCTAAATTAAATCTCATAATTTGAAAATTTAATAAGAATACATATGTGATTTGTATTTATATAAGGGTTTAAAAATATTTTTCATATTATATTAATATTTTAGGAAGGTTAAATAATATTACACTATCGTTAAAAAATATCATTTCCCCAAATTACAATTTACACTATCGATTTCATTATAAAATATTACACTATCGGTTTCTCTCCACCGATTTGTACCCAAATCTTCTCCAAATCTGTTCTTCCTCACTTGCCAGTTGCCACCTCCTACCGATTTGTTCTTACTCACTCGTTTAGAATCTAGTCAGTTGCTACTTACTTGTTGCTACTTCTTCCGTTCTTCTTGTGAGAGGATGAGAGGAGTGAGAACAATCTGATTTCCGATTCTCCACTTCTTATTCTTAATTTCTGCAAGAATTTTGTGAAGGTATTTATTTTGTATATTTTCTGATAATCTGATTTTCTATATTTATATTTATATTTATATTTATATTTATATTTATATTTATATTTATATTGTATATTAATTTAATGACAGTCCAAGCTAGTTATGCATGATTCTGATTTCTAATTCATGATTTCCAAACTCGTCCATTTTAAAGGCTAAAGCTAAAAAACAATCCAAGCTTAAGGCTTAACCGCTTTAAGGTATAAAAACATTCCAAGCTTTAAGATATCTTTAAAAAAATAGACAATGAAGTAATGTTGAAGATATTTAATCATACGTCTCCTAGTCGTAGGACATTGAAATAATTTTTTAACTTTAGATTGTTTTTCTTTGTATTTTTAATTAAACTTGGTTGGTTGATTGAATGTGTTTATTTATATTTTAAATGTATTTTGAATATTATTACAGGTTTTAATATCAATTTTATAAAAATGTCATGCTAATTTTTATTTATTAAAAAGTAGTAAAAAAAAATTCAGCTAATTTCGCCATTCCGGAAAATCTGCCACCACTGGGTGCCACTAATTAGAAATTATTAATTACCATGTTTCTAAAAAGTAAAAACAAAACAAAACAATTATTTATTTTCTTTAATAAATAGCAAAGCTGGGCAGTGGACACAGCTGCACAGGTTCAAATCTGATCTGTATCTGTCTTGATCAACCTGTTACGTTCGTCTTAACATTGTGTAGGCCTGGATCTGCCTTATTCTAAAAAATATATGTGCTCAGGTTCTGTTGGGCCCACTCCATCCAAACCCAACACTTTTTATATCTCGACCCGTTCTACTCTAGTAATCTAGTATAATCGGGACAGGGTCGAGACAAAAATTCCCCAAAATAAAGTTATACTTCCTCTCAGATTCGCCCTTGGAAACCTTAATTCCCTACTTCCCTATATTCCAAATCTGTTATTCTTTGTTTCTTCAGTTCTTTCTGTAGACTCTGTAACATATAACTATGTCAGTTATTCAACTCTTCATCCTTTCTTCTACTACTACTTTTTCCTTTTGTAGATTTTTAACTAGCTAACTTTTGTTCAAAATTTGATATTCAGTTTACAAGAAAGCAAGAAATTAGAATCAAATACTCAGTTGACAATTAACATCAACACAAGTAAGCCTGATTTCATTATTAAATTATTTGTATTTCATATTTTTAATTCTTAATCAATCTGTGATAGTTTATGTAAAATTTCTTTTGCAGTTCATTATTTGATCTTATTTTCGATTTTTTTTGTTAATTGATCTTCAACCATTCATACTATTTCATTTTTCTTTTGAATTTTATCGAGTTTGTCATGGTGGGTTCGAAGTTTCAATAAGTAAAATATCCTTAAAAAATTTCAAAATAATTTCTTTAAATTTCATTTGTATGTATTAAGATTATTTTCAATTTTATTTTATTCATTAGGGTTTTACATTTGTTCATTTTTTAATGAAAAATTTTCTGAATCATTACCATATATTAATTAAGACTGTTTCCGATATAGAATGTCCAAGTTATAGGCACTGCATATTTGTTTCCATGTAAATATTTGATCTCTGGAGTTTTCGCACACAGAAATGGAAATGATATCGAAAGAGGATGTCGTAAAAAGATCCAACATCTCAGATGTCTTTGAATCATCATTGAGACTGGAAGAGACCCAATTGCAAAAAGGGTACAATGAGGGTTACAATGATGGAATTTCCATTGAGAAAGAAGAAGGAAAGCAAGTTGGGCTTAAACATGGATTTGAGGTTGGTGAAGAAATTGGATTCTATAGGGGTTGTGTTGACATTTGGAAATCAGCTATAGGAGTTGAGCCTGATGCATTCTCAGTGAGGGTACAAAAGGATGTTAAGAAAATGGGAGAGCTTCTGCAGAGGTATCCATTGATGGATCCCGAAGATGAGTCTTTGCAAGAGATAATGAGTAATCTTAGGTTGAGGTTTCGAGTCATCACAACAAACTTGGGAGTGAAGATTGATTATGAAGGGTACCCCAAAGAGGACAATGTTATTGATTTTTGAGGCCCTATGTGATGACAATCCCGAACCTTTCATATTTTTGTACTGATTCTAATTTATCAGATTCGATTGCTTTGTTTGTGTTTTGTTTTAAATCACCTAAATTCTGAACTGTTTAAATTGTTGGATCTTGATATCTGAATATTTGATCTTTGTATTTATTTATTTATTTTAATATTTCAATGAATTTGTTGTACGATCGATCATGCTAACCAGGTATTTAATTAATCTTCCATAGATTTAATCCATGCGTGTTAATCATGCATGATGGTTGTTGCTTTTTTTTTTATCTCTGTAGGTGAACATGAGTTATTTTAATAAAAGTCATAATATCCGAAATTCTAGTCAAGAAAATCCCAAGGCTACAGAGTTGAGCCTTGATATGAAAAAATTAGCAGTTCAAACTGAAATTGACAAAGTAAGAATGCTTCCTTCCAACAGCAGTTACGCACAACATCGCTCTCGGGTTCTGGTTAAGCTTCTCCATCTCATGAACATTCAGGTAAGTGACAATGATTTCCATCTTGGGTCAATTCATAAATACATTTGAATTGAATTGTATTGTATCAAGTATTTTCTTCTTATTGCTAAATCTATGGTTATTTGCAGAGGAATGCATCTCAAGATGAAGAGCTTGAGCTGCTTTTTGCCGGTCTTTCTATTTGAAAAGAATTAGAAGATAGATATATGAACCCAAAATGCTGAGCAAGTCGCAAAAAATCCCGAGAGAAAAAAAAACAGTGGCTAATCATGTTATCTGAATTCTGAAATGAATGGTCTTCAATTTCCAATTCGGAAGTTGTACAATTTGCATTTGAATATCGATCTTCTTGGGTATTTAATTCCAAGTTATTTACTGTTATGAGATATTTTTTATTAAAATTTTAAAATCCCGCAATCTTATTCTCAATTTCCCAAACTACTCAACTAACCAAAGTGATTCTAGATTTCTAGTATTCTATAGATTAAGGAGCACACTCCAAATCTATAATTCAAAATCTGATAATATGGATTTATCTTCTAAACAAAATCGATTTTTGAGTTTGACTGTCTTCAAAATCCTACGCTACATAATATTTTAATCAAGAGTTTAAACTTTATATGCAAATATCCCATCTTCTTTTATAGTTTTATCCCTCAAAATCGGACCATTCCTTTCTTTTTACCTCCCATCTCATCTCCCCCACATTTCAGAAACAATCGAAACCCTCGACTCCTCGAGGATACTCTCTCGGCTTCTTCGATCTTCGTTAGAAATGGCAGCAGCTCGGGCGGCGTTGGCGAGAGCGAAATCCTTTTCTTCATCTATATCGTCTCTTACATCTCCTGTCAAACCGGCCCAGCTCATCTCTCGCCGAGGCCTTTCAGGCGGCGGCGGAGGTAATTGTTTTTCTACTTTTCGTTTTCGTTTATTTTATTTTATCCTTAAATCATAAGTTCATAACCCACCCCGATTCTGATGATCTTCCATCTCAATTCGTGTTTACCACACGCGAGAATAATCATTTTTGCTCTCTACTCCCAAAATATCACACATATTTTAAGTCTCTCTCCAGAAATGTGGGCCTTCGATCTTAAATCTTTGTTCATTTTATGTCTACAAAGTTTACATTTTAAAAATGCACATATCATAGGTTTTCTTTTTCTAGAAATTTCTCGTTTTATTATTTATTAATCTTTTATAATGTAGTTAGTTACTATTGTATTATACACATAATTGGGTGATGAATAACACATATCATTCATTCTCAATTTCTCAATCTCACTAAGCTTTATACTGTTTCATACTTTCATCGATAAAATAAAAAATTAAAAGTGGTATTTCGTCAACAAAGATTTCTTGTACCACCAATATTGTGCTTATAACAACCACGCTCAGAGTTTTTATAAGGCAATCAAGTAATTTGATTCAAGTTTATCATACACACTACTATTCTGACTCCTATCAAACTCCCAGTCAGCCACTTGAAAAGTGTTGAACCAGAAACAGAGGAGAAAGTGGATTCTTGATTGATGACAAAATAACTCTCTTCTAATATTGAAAAGAAGAATAAAAGATGTAAATGTTCAAATTGATTAATTATTTACAAATAGTTAATAGCTTGCTGGTTTGTAGCTTATATTAAGCTCTAGCAGTTGGAACCCAAATAGACGCGTGGACCTGAAATCTATCTTTAGTCATTTGTGTAATAGGTTGAAGAGTGTTGTATCTATAAATTCCTGATAGTGGTTTCTTTCTTCAGTGATAATGTGTAACATCATATCCTTATGACATACAGCGCTCTGTGGAATTGTAAATTTCATACCAGATATTTTGGGAGTTAAGTTAATTATGGAGTGGAAATAGGTATTGTCTGAGTAGTTGTCTTGGGGCACAGTAATTTACTTCATATAGCTCTTTTAACTACATATATCTCTTGCAGAGAAATATTGAGGGATGTGAGCACTGCTTATGGTGCCATACCCTATAAGAATAGCAGCAATCTTTCACAAATTGAGACTATGCTATATTCATATGGGAGTCCAACCTCTTGAGGCACCGGTCCATGCCTAACTAGCCAGGGTCTTAGCCATATAAGAGAGAGACAATTTTTAGTTTTTTACATTTTATGTTCTGCATTTAGCTTTACATTTATGTTTACATTCCCCTATGTTTGTAGCCGGGAATTGCCCTCCCTTTATTTTTAGAAATGAAATATTTAATTCATAAAAATAAAATTATATTTTTGTTCACTTTCACCACCAATTCATCATATGTGGACTTGGAGAGTAGACATTTTCTGGCTAAACCTTTTGAAGTAGAATTTGTCTTTTGCATGTTTGATGTTTTACCGTTATATTCATTATGTTATGTTTGTCATCTTTTTTCTCTTCCCCTTTTATCATTTCAGATCCTCATGGTCCTCCTAAGATTAACTGTTGGTCAGATCCAATGAGCCCATCTCAATGGAAGGAAGAACATGTAAGTAGTGATAATGATATGTTTTTTCTAAAGAAAAGTTGGTGATTGACTTCAATTGCATCGTGTATATTCTAAATATAGATGTTGACAATTTGACATCAATGTTCTGCATCATGTATATTTGATTAACTGTAATTAAAATTTAATATGATCAAAGATTGAAAGATCCAATATACTATAATATAATTTATAAATTTCATTCATTTTTGGCTTAGTATTATAAAACCGAAGACCCTTTAGTGTGAGTGTGATAAGTGATTAAACCGTAGAGTCATGCATGTTTGTCCTAGTCCTAGTTGCTTTGCATATGTATGTTTCATGAGTTTTTGATGTTTTTATGCTACTAATTGAAAATTTACGCAAACTGAAACTATTATTGTTCTTTAAGAAAGTTGTTGATTCAAAATGAAATAGAATTATGCTTATCCAAAAAAAAATACCAATATAAATTTCTGAGATATTTTGAAATGTTGTGCAGTTTGTGATCGTAAGTTTAACTGGTTGGGGGCTTGTTTTCTATGGTGCTTATAAGGGTTTCACTGGTGGGAAAAAAGAAAAGAAGGAAGAGGTATTTTATATTCCAAAATTTTTGGTGTTTCAGCTATGTTATTCTAAGGCGGTACAGTTCCAATAATTTTTTAAATTGATCTTTTGGTTCAATATTACTTTTATAACCTAGAGTTTTCTTCTAGAATTTAATCACTATTCATTGTTTCTAATAAATAATCCAAAATAAATAGATTAGTTATAACAATTGTAGATTTCTGGCAATTTATATGACATGATTCCATGAAATTTTTAAATAGTAATAACACTTATCAAAGTTTGTTGATTGAAGTTCATACTTCATACTTTATTCTATAATTCTTATCTTTCACATCTCTGCATCGTATTTAAAGAATCTTTTTGTTTTGACTCTTTTAGGACAGAATTGTTATTAAGAATTTAATATATAAATTATTTAAAGAAGCATGATTATAAGAATTGAACACGATTAGGATTTATTTGGAAGGAAAAATGATTCTATCCTTTAGACCTTTGTTCTGTTCATTTTTATATTATGACTGAGTCATGAAACTAAATCGTTAGCTCTTTGCTCTGTTCTGTTCATTTTTCGCAGGTATTGGCAGGATCTACTTAATAACTTTCTTCGTTGAATCATTTATAATAATTCAATTTCCGGAAGATGGTTTTTACTGGAAAGAGTTGTAATAATTCAGTTCATCATTTGTTTGATGACTTTGTGAATGTATTGCCCTAAATGTTGACAGTTTCCCCCCCCTCTTATCCTGATTTTTATCTTGCTTACCAGCTAGCTGCAAGTTGCAAATACTTTATATGTTTAAGCTTCTCGATCTTCTTTGTTTGTTAATACAACATGATTCCTAGTGATTGAATTTTAGCCCTGTTGTCAAAATAATTCAGTACTAAAATTCTTAAGTTTCTCAATTCTCTTAGTTTGTTACAACATGATTTCTTGTGATTGAATTTTAGCCTTGTTGTGAAAATAATTCAGTACTAAAACATAATGAGACATTTAAATTATGTTCATGTCATGTGATTTTTTACAGGTACCAATTAATTATTATCTTGTTTTCTTTAAACAATTAATTGACTTGTTTATTTACCTACTTAGGCAGGTTAAGGATACAACTACTTCTACGACTTTAATAGCCTCCATAGTAGTTGAATTTAGCATTTTAGGGCAATGAATTTATTTCATTTCACAAAGATACATAATATTCTGTAAAAAATTGGATTAAAATCGTGCAAAGATTTAAATTAAAACTGCGTGTATAAAGTTCATCTTATGAAGTTTACAGTTTTTTTGACAGATTGGTACAGTTTTTACCATGTATGATAATTGATATGATCAGTGTCTGGTGGCAGGTGAGCGCTACCGCTGCGTATCTTCAATTTCTATCCGACATCAATGTGTAGAGCAGTTATAAGATGTATTTCTTTTACTCACCGTAATTATAGATATCAAAAATCAAACTGTATATAAACCCCTGTTTATATGTTTGAGAGTGTGTGAATTGTGATCAATCTATCTCTACGATCGAATATTGTTTTGGAAATACATACGTATAATGGGCAGCAAACCCTCCTTGATTCTGGTTTGTCTCATCCTTGTTGTCTCCTGTGTACTGCCATTGGCAGTCGGCCGTGCATTCCCAGCAGCCCAGAAGGAAAAACCTGAGTGCAATGGCAATGGGGACGAGAAGATCAAAGCTGATTTGCCTATGGCCAATGTGCCCAGCAGGCATAGTGATTCGGCCGTAAGTGATGGTGGATTTTATGCTGCTACTCATCCACGGTATATTCCTGGAGCAGACGATACGTTAGTCCCAAACCCTGGATACGAGGTTGCTTTTCCTCATTTCCCGCCAAGCATTGGTGGTGGGTTTCCCTGAAATCTGAAATCTGAATCCCTCATCGATCGAATCCATGGATTTCCCAAGTTCTACATGTTGTGTGTAATCCAACAATCATATTATGATTAAGAGTAAATAAGTTGAAAAGTTGTTGCTGATTGGAAGCTTGGAGCCAACTGTTATTATATTTAATAAGTTTAGTTCAGAATTATTGAGTTTGATTAACTCTCTGTAATTGAGTAAACTGTATTGATTTATTTGATTGTTTACACAGTCGTATTTATAGTCAAAACAATTAACAATTGATTAATTAATTAACAACTCTAACTATTTTCTTCACTCTGTTTTGACCAAGTTTATTCTTCTTTGAACTTGGTCTAATCCGCCCCTCCCCATACGCAAAGAAGGGCTCTGACGAGCTTCTCCTGTAGCGTTACAAATGATTTTGGCGAAAGAGCTTTAATAAGGACATTTGCCCACTGCTCGGAGCCTGCAATGTGTGTTACGACTAGACTTCCACTTTCTGTTCTCTCTCTCTGAAGAAAAACAGGTTCAGCGCTACATGTTTTAACGGGAAATGGGCAATTGGGTTTCTTGCGATAAACAATGCTCCTAAGTTGTCTGTTAGAATCTTCATTGGGAGTGTTACCGTTTTGCCTAATTCACTTAGCATGGCTCGCACGGCTTCTATTTCCATTGTAGTGGTAGCGATGGCCCGATGTTCAACTTTTGTGTGCCTCCGAAGTAAATTAAAAATCCTGTCCTGCTTTTGCAACCGAGAGAATCGCCTCTTCAATCTGCGTCACAGTAGGCGGTGAGACCATTGTCTTCGACTTTGCGAAGCAAAATTCCATGCGAGATTGTTCCGTCCAGGTATCGTAAGACTCGTTTCATTAAAACCCAATTAATATCTTTTGAACATACCATGAATTGTGACAACTTGTTTACTGCTAGTTGAATGTCGGGTCGTGTCAAGGTAATGTATTGCAGTGATCCTATGATGCGTTTGTACTCTTTAGGATTGCTTATCTCTGCGCTTTCGGTTCCCAAATCTAGATTAGCCAACATTGGTGTAGTTGTTGGTTTTACATTTCCCATATCGCATGTTCGAAACAAATTAGTCATGTATAATCCTTGAGACATATATATGCAGACCCTCCGAATTTATTCTCACTTGAATCCCCAAAAAATACCCCAGCTGTCCTAATTCCTTGATTGAAAATTATGAGGCCAATTTGTCCATAACTCCTCGGACTTCTTCTTCGTTGGATCCTGTCACGACAGAGTCATCGAATACACAAATAAGTGAATTAGAACTACATTATTTTTATACAAAAATAATAAAGGATCCATGTGCGATTCCTTGAATCCAATTGTCTTTAGGAAATCAATAATCTTACAAACCAACATCTAGGACTTTGTTTCAGTAACAAGCAAACATGATCGGAGGCGTCTTGATTATGAAAACCAAATGGCTGTGTTAGGATGATTCGGTCGTTCTTCCAACTTCCCGTGTAGAAAAGCATTGGAAATGTCAAGCTGTTTAATTCCCCAACCGTTGGTGATTGCCAATGTGAGTACTAGTCTTACGGAGAGTGGGCGGATAATAGGACTAAACGTATCCATATAATCGAAACCATATACCTGTTTTCATACCATTTGCGACCAACCCTCGTCTTGAATCTGTTGACAAACCCATCTTCCTTGGGTTTAACCGTAAACACCCATTTAGTGTTTATCACATTGTCGCGAGGTTGTTGTTCTATCAGATCCCATGTCTTATTTTCTACGAGAGCCTTAACCTCCTTCTCCATCGCAAGCTTTCACTCTGGTATCATTAGAGCAAACTTTGCCGATTTGTTGAGTTGGAATATCGGATGCTGCGACTGGCATCACATATTTTGGGTTGGGTTTAAAAATTCCCACCGAGCTTCTTGTGATCGGTTTGGAAGATCTGGTTGTACATTCTTCCTCTTCAGAGTTATCTGTCGTCGAAATAGAGCATCGTGCGAAGGCTTCAAACAATGAATCTTAGACCGTTGGGCTGGATTGACTTTCGCGATTGGTAGAAGAACCCATGTCTGCTGTGCCACTGACCTTTGCGATTTACAGAGGAATCCGAGTTCGTCGTGGACGACTGGTTCTCGCGTTTGGTTGAGTCAGCATCGTCTTGCGATGGGTGCGATTCGGGCAGCCCAGTCTCGTGGTGAGTGCGATTGTTTAGCTCTGCCTCGTCTCCTTGCTGACTCACTGATACGCTCGATCCTCTACATTGCATTTAATATTGTATTTAACATTAAATTATTTATTTCCTGATTTCCATCCACGTTTATTATTTCTTTCCATGCATGTTGATTTAGTAATTTATGATTTGTTTTCAGATTTGTTAGTATTTGTAAGGCTATATAAAGCCACGTTAGTATGGAATAAAGAAAATCAATCTTGTGTATTATAATTTTTTTCAATTGGTAAGAGATCCGAGAAGCTCTGGTCTTCCTTCCCCTGGTACGAAGCGTATCGACTGGTACTTTCAATCATTATTCTCTCTCTCGTGCTGGTATGAACAACATCGACGAGTTTAAGAAGAGCGTCAACGAATCATTCCAACTCCAGGCGGTTGAGATCGCTGCTTCCCGCGAAGAGACGACAAAGCTCCAAGCATCTCTCCAAGAACTCCTTTTACAGGTCAAAGGCAAACAACCGGTGGCTGATGCAGAGTGTAGTAAAAACCTTGATCAGAAGGTGGAGTTTGAACGTGGTCAGAGTAAACATCGTGGAGTTTTTAGGCAGATCCGAGGACGGACTGTCTTCCGGGAGAGAGAGGATTGATACGCTCGATCCTCTACATTGCATTTAATATTGTATTTAACATTAAATTATTTATTTCATGATTTCCATTTACGTTTATTATTTATTTTCATGTATGTTGATTTAACAATTTATGATTTGTTTCCATATTTGTTAGTATTTGTATAAGGGTATATAAAGCCACGTCAGTATGGAATAAAGGGAATCAATCTTGGGTATTATAATTCTTTTCAATTGTAAGAGATCCGAGAAGCTCTGGTCTCCTTTCCTCTGGTACGAAGCGTATCACTTACCTCCTCTGTGGAAATGCTATTTTCTCGTTGAAAAATCAATTTCGTGGAATCTGGTACAGGGTCGTATTCAGCTGCGAGAATTGGGTGAGTTTTAATTTTATTTCATCTAATTTCCCTCTTTTTCTTTTATACGGATTTTTGGAGCCCGAATCCGTATGATATTTTGTTAAATCATTGCATTATGTGTCCTCTATAATATCTGTATTTAGGGAAAAATCTTGTTCATGAAAAACCACGTCCCTAGAAATGAAAATCCTTTGCTCGTTTGGTTCAAGACAGATATATGCGTCTTGGTTCATCGAGTAACCCAAGAATATACAAGGTTTTGATTTCATATTCAATTTGTTCAATCTATATAGTCATAGGCAATGATAACAACGACGTCCGAATACCTTCAATTTGTCATACTCTGGCTCTCTTCCCAATAATGCTTGATATGGTGATTTTCCATCCAGTAATTGCGTAGGATTACGGTTATACAGATAGCATACTGCCAACACCGTATAATCTCAGAACTGATGTGGTAGCTTAGCGTGATGAAGCATTGCGACCGTTATATTAATCAAATGACGGTGGCGACGTTCTATGAATCACATTTGTTAATGAGAATAGGGAGCTGGCAAACGATGAGTAATTCCAAACTCGTCCAATTTCTGACTCAATTTACGGAATTCTAATGCATTGCCAGTTTGTAACACAAGCAACTTCCTTCCACACTGTCGTTCTGCCCAAACCCTGAATTTGTTAAAAATTTCATAGATATCTGATTTGTGACCGATTGGATGCACCCAATTAAAATTCGTGCTTGCATCTATAAAATTAATATAATATGCGTCTCCCTTGATTGACTGAACCGGAGAAGGACCCCAAATATCAGCAAATACCAATTCTAGCGGCTTATAGGAGGTTCTTCGAGATGGATGGAGGGGCATGAGCTTTGTCGGCAAAGCAGGAATCACAAATTTTATTATTATTCAAAGCTGATTTAATTGAACCATTCTTGATGATTACAAACATCGATTTTGAATTCAAGTGACCTAATCGACAATGTCACTAGTAATGCGAATTAAAATCACAATTTAACGTTGTTCCCGCATATCCAAGATCCAGAGGTAATTCATAAAGTCCGCCAGATGTCTGTCCCTCTAATAGCACCTCATTAGTAGCCAGATTCCAAACATGCACTTTCTTAGAATTAAAATTAACAGAAAGATTGTTATCGACACAAAATCTGTTAACAGAAAATAAATTGCGTGTGGCTGATAGCACATATAATAAGTCTTTAAGAAAGAATGAATTATTCCTGTTATCTTTAGCAATACTCTCCCCTGTTTTCAGAATAGTCAAAGGAGTCCCATCAACTGTGATGATCTAATTGTTACCTCTAAATGATTTTGGGGACTGAATATTTTTGGTTGAAGGTGTTATATGCGACGTTGCGCCACTATCAGGAAACCAAAGTGTCATTGAGGAATCGGAAACTGTGTTCGCGGAAAGTGTTGTAGACCTATTACCACCACTTGGTCCGTCCGCCGAGAGCTCTCGAGAATGTGTTGGTTTGAATTTTTTAATATTCAGCCGATTATAACATTTGAGAGCGGAATGACCCTTTATGTTACAGATTTGACATCGTACCTCCATCTTTCTACTCGACGAATCACCGGATCTGTAAAATGACTCGCCAGATTTATAGGATGAATCGCCGGATTTGTAAGATTTTTCCGCGACGTTTACCATCGCCGATTCTCTCGATTCTTGAACCCTAACTTCGTAATCGATTAGAAATTCGCATAGTGTGACGAATGTTATTGCTGGACGTATTCATCTTCGAGAGCACCCAGAACGATCAAGATGACCACCGACTCCTTCATCGTTTCTCTTGTTACAGCAAGTGAGTCCCTTAGAATCGATACTTTAGCCAGGAAATCCCCCATCATCATGCCCCCTTTTTTATAGTCTGTAACTGCATCATCAGTCGCAACTGCCTCGCCTCCGTGCCAAAGGCATACATCCTCCTATGACCGCAGACGTCTTGCAGACCATGACTTACGGAAGAATGGATGTGGAGATCTCTGTCAAGATTCAGCTTAGAATGAGCTGATCGATCTTGTTGACGGGATGACGTCGTAGTGAGCTCAATTTCGCCCTCAACATATCTCATGAGCTCAAATCCTCATAGCATCGTCGAGAATTGGGCTTCCCATGAAAAATAGTTGTCTTTGTCCAATTGAACGCACTTCACGTGCTTCGTGACCACCCTTGTGGCAGCAACATTTCCGATGACTGTTACACCAGTGTCAGCGGAAAGAGTGTCGGTGTCGGTTACCCTTGTGTACATCAGCCTAACCAAGAATCTGATACCATATTGAGTTTGATTAACTCTCTGTGATTGAGTAAACTGTATTGATTTATTTGATTGATTACACAGTCATATTTATAGTCACAACAATTAACAATTGACTAACTGATTAACAACTCTAACTACTTCTTTACTCTGTTTTGACCAAGTTCATTCTTCTTTGAGTTTGGTCCAATAGGAAAATGAATTATGATTATAAATCAATTTCAGCAGTAGATATGTGAAATGGGTCAGCCTATATCGAGCCTATATGAATAGATTTTATGGAGCTTTAAACATTCTATCAATTACTTGCTTGCTTTAGTCCGAGAATGAGGTAAGTTGTTTGACACTAACTTATTTTTTCTCAGACTTCAGCATATTTATAACTAAATATGTTAATTACCAATGTTAGTGTCTTTATATTAAAATTTAAGTTTAACTGAATAATTAGTCACACTTATTAATTATTATTAACACTTATGTGGAGGATGAGGCGTTTAGAGGAATTAATGAAGATTGATAAACCCGGTCCCGACGATCTTGAGATTCCGCCCACGGTCCCGACGATCTTGAGATTCCGCCCATGATTTTCGAAGAATCTGTTACACCCAAGACTAAGAGATCCACCAAATCTACGTTAGATGACACCCCAGATATTGAATCTGGGTCGGCATCAGACCTAGGCTCATTCGATCCACATAAGGACTAGCAGGTCAGCCCCATGTCAGCCTAATAGATTTTGGGCCGGAAACATACAAGCCCAACCCATGAAGAGGTGACCCAAGATTTTTTTTTGATAAAGATAAACATCGAGATTTGAATCCTGACCTTTTCCAACTTTCGGAAGTTGCAGCGTGTATTAAAAACAACAACGAGCGATTCGATGAGCAATTAAACTCCCCAAATCTTTGGTGTCTCTTAGTATTCACAGACCGCAGTCATGTCAATAAATAAATTAACTGAAAATGTAGTTGACTAGGTCACTCGAATCGATATAAATGACAAATGCCCAATTGGCCGGCAATTGCACGTAAATATTCAATATCGACAAAGTATCTTAAATCTTAGATTGTTTTTATTTTCTAACATGCTGCAAATCTGCAATACATGCATGGATATTCTAAAGGATATATATTCAGCTACTCCCTAATCCCTAGACGATTAATTACTTAATTACGTAATTAAGAATTAATCACCTCCATGATTGATGAGAATACGAATTAATTAATAATTTACCGATTTTTTTTTTTAATCACAAAGATATAGATATTCTCTGACGGAAGTGTATATATCAATGCATCAACCGTGTTCTTTATGGTTATAAACCACCGCACATGGTATGAGTATGAGATTAATGAGAGTATCTTTCTATCTATCTACGGTCCACCGATCTATTTAATCAAACTTATTCAACAGGGCGGTAGTCGGTAGACAGCAACAATTCAGAAACCGCATCCATATTACTTTCTGTATATATAGTATTCAAAGAGTGAGCAATACTCAAAGGTCAAGACCAATCAAAGATTTGAGTACGACAACGACAAACGGTTTGATCGATTGATAATGGGGTTCTTTTGCTTCTTGGTGGACCGGAGACGTGTGATGACAAGCAGCAAGCCGGTGGCTGGGATATGTTCGCGGTGTGGAGCTGGTGCTCTTGTTGCAGACATGGAGACCAAGACAAGCTTCTGCTTTGTCCCACTTCATCGCAAGCTCTGGCGTGCCATTATTTGCACTTTCTGTGGTACTGTTCTCAAAACCTACCGTCACATACATATTCCGAGGACCGTAATACATCATGGCTAAAGCAGTGAAGCATCTTCTTCTCCTCCCGACTCCGATGTTAATTTAATTTAATCTTTTCTTTCATGTTAGTTTAATTTTATTAAAAGCAAGGATAAAACATACGAGGACGATAGTTTTGGCTGCGGCCGAATAGAAATGATGTTAATTTAATCAAAGATGGAACAAGCAGAACTAACAAGTTACGCTATAGCTTGTATATAGAGAGACAGACAGATGGAGCAACGCTCATTATCATCATCTTATCTTTTCAACCTGCAAACTGTAAAAGTTGCAGCAGCTGCTGCTTGAACTGTAACAATTCTGGATCTTGATTTAAATTTCGTCACAATTAATGAAATCCCATCTACCATTTACGTATTTATAACGTACTCATCAAATTAAACACTCAACATCAACAAAAATAAAATGACAAATCGTTCAGTATCACCTAGTTTCAACATTTTTTATTAAGTTTAATTTATCGACCAATGAGCTCAATTTTTTAAAGTTCAATACTTATCAAGATCATGTTTAGGTTGTGATAAAAAAAGAATAAAAAATATGGACTGGATTCAGGTGTTAAGAAATACATTATAAGGTGTTATAATTTATTTATCAAATGACAAATCAACTCTACATTCCAATTTCCAACCTGACTTTTTCACTCACCATCAAATCTTAATCATATGTCAATGATTAAAACTTCCCATTCAAACTGACTGATTATATTCTAATTACCTGATTGCAATGGATCTAGGTTGAACGCTTTTGCACAACCTACGACTATATTCAGGGAAAGATTTGACTTGTCACCTTTTGGGGAAATCTTACCCAATGAAATGTACACTGGTAAAAAGAAGCAAGCATGATGCAATTGAATTTGTTCTTGGAAGATCCACAAAACAAATTGCAGATAAACCTCTATTAGACCATCTCGCTAGCAAATAGCATACCCTCTAAAATCTGCAATCAAATTCGAGTATAAACAGTCCTTGTGTGTTGTGTGAGACAATGCTTCCGGTGATCGGCACTCCAAGATGCGCAAAACTCTTCAAATTGTTAATTTGTAAGCCAGAGAAACTTGAAACTTCAGACAAAATTCTCTTTAGTGAGTTGAGCGATTTAGGTGAGGCTCGTGAAGAATATGACATCGACCACGAAGGCTAGATGTGATAGCACCCTCAAACCACCTTGACTGTACAGTTTCAGTTCACCAGCTCTTACCGCCTCCTCCGTTAACCACGATAGGTATTCCAGAGCACTTATGACCAATAATGGGGGAGAGAGGACCCCCTGCCGAACTCCTCTGCTGACTTGTCTATATTCGTAGGGGATCCTCCATTAGCGTCGAATAAGATACTGAATGTAGACAGCCCTGTATTAGCTCTCTGAAGATTGCATTGAAACCAAGAAGTTCGAGTATGGTGTCGGCCACGTCCCACCACAACGTATCAAATGCTTTACAAAAATCAATAGATATGCAGGCTCTCCTTGATGTGTTCTTGCAATTAAAACCAATGAGAAATTCCTGGGTCAGCAAAATGATGTTGCTAATGACATCATTTGGTCCAAGGTTATGATTTATGTGCCATGATTGTGCTGCTAGGATACGGCGGTACGCATGATTGTATTCTTTGAGCGGTATGTCTTCATAGCTTTGAGTGGTGTGGGAATACTGCTTTCGAGGAACACATCAACGACATGTATATTCTGAATGCAAGGATATCTAGTGTTCGCTAACCATCAAACCCTTGATGTCAATCTAGTCAAACCTCATAATTATTAAGGTCGATTTCACCGCCTAATGTGTTTTTCTTATGAAGTGGATACTGTCAGTTGTCAAATATTGCAGAGGGTGTGAAACTGTGAATGTGCGACATTGCTTCTACATTTGAGAATTGGGATGAGAATAAAAAGAACATCTGTTTCTGTTTCCTCCACTATATGTGGTCATCTCAAAACACACTAAGCACTAATATACATAGAGGCTTGTAAATTGAAATGTCATAAGTGAAATCACAATCCAAACACAAACGAACCAGTAGCTCATCTATCTTTGGTGATCGCTTTTACCACTGCTTTTATCTCTGTTTCTTTTTTTCCACAGATTCTTCAGTTTTAAGCTTCTTGGGAGTAGGGACAAGCACGTTGATTGATCGATTGGCTCCACTGGAAGATCTTGAACCATTTTGACCATGTTTTTGAAGAACTGAATTTTCATAGATTTGCATCCCTTTTCTAATCTTTTCCAACTTGCATGTATTGCAATACCATTTGCCTTCAGGGATGGCTGCCCGAGGTGGCTTCATACAGTAAATATGATAACCTTCATCACAACCATCACACATACAGATGAGCTCGTCATCTTTATCAATGAGACAAGCTCTGCAAAGGCAAGATGGGCAATACCAGCAATTTACTGGTTGATGTTTGCTTGCCAGATGAGAATTATTCAAGCAATGGATGTGATAATACTTGTACAGGCAACCACTATTTGAGCATATAAGAAACTTTTTCTCCTCGTCTTCACAGTCTCCGCATTTCCTGCACAAGCGTAATGTAGCAGTTCTTGATGGCTCTAAGAATTCTTTGTCTTCCAAACATGAAACTGTGCATTCTTTTGAATTGCTACCACTTTCAGAATACACTTGAGGATTTTCTTTCTGTAGAAAACACCCTAACTCTTCAAGTCTATTACATACTACACAGTTTTGATGTTTGCAATCAGGATTGTCTACGGATGAAATGAGTTTGGACGGCTTTCCCTTATTTTCACATACCGAACAATACCAGATTCCTGTCGGGATATTCTGGATCGGAGGATTTATGCATTTAACATGAAACACAAATTCACACCTGTCACAGATGAGACTACTTTTTCCACATGTTTCAGTACTACATTGTTTGCAAGTCGAAATCATGTCTAAACCTGAAGAATTATTTTTCTTGGTTTCGACCGATAGTACAGTCATTTGGTCAGTAAATATCGATGCCGTGTTGCAATCCATGTTCTGCAAGAAAAATATGTTAATTAAATGGAACAGTGGAAACTCATATACTTTTTAAAATGGCTGATAAATGGAATTGTCTGATACAGCATAAAAACAGAAAAGCATTTCACTTAAAATTGCAATTTTTAGTAACGACTCAATGAAGCTAATAGTACAGTCATCAATCATCATGAACCAATAAAGTTACAAATGTAACAATAATAAAGTTCACAATAATGATAAGAAAATTTGCGGGTTAAGCAAAATTATTCAAATTATTCCATCGTAAAAAGACCTGAAAAATACCTTCTCCTGACAAGAAATTTGTGAAATGTTTGAAGAGTTGCAAGCAAAAAGGGTTATTTCTTGCCCAATCTTTCGGAAATTTTCCCAAACCTGTACATCAATGATTATCATTGTGGGATAATCTCATAATATAAGTAATAATTATGAGTGTGTAATTGAGTATTTCTAAGAAATCAATATTGGGAGCCTAACAGTGGTAAGTTTGAAAATAAAACCACGCAAACCATGAAAATAAAATTAATTAGAGGAAGAAGAAAAATGATGCTGCGCACTCCTATAATTCACTTAAGTAAAATAATTCTAACCTAAACCAATGAATTTCTTTGATAAGTTAGACACAAATGACCTAGATTAAAAAAAAAACAATAAACATACCAGAGCAAAGCAGAAGCAAACCAGTAAGCAACACAATTATGCAAAACAAAGAAAAGCATAGTACATGAAACAAATAAAATGATAAAAAAATGGAGAAATAAAAATAGCAGACAAGTCAGATCTTGAATATTTTGGGGGAACCCATTTGATTTTTCAATGATCATTGGACATTACAAAAATTATGAACTAGAAATTGCAAACAAATGTTTAATCGGTAATCGAATAAAATAGATTAAAAAACTGAAAGTTATAAGGAAAAATACCAATTGTATGTCTTTATCAAAAAGTTCAAACGAATGTTTGTAAACTCCATTGGCAAGTTTTGAGATGACAGAACAAAAGTCAAGGATGACTTTAGCGTTGGCACATTGAAAGGTCTCACACAGTAAATCACAAAGTGAAGCAAAGTTATGTGAAGTCAATACATCGAATAAGACACGTATACACTTTGCAGTGATAATGTCGTAAGACCCCCCAGGATCTATAGTTGAAAAGGCATTGTGCAAACTAATGTGTTTTTGTATTTCACTTTGAATTTTCAGATGATCCTCGTGCCCATCCTGAAGAACGTAATTGTTTAGCAGATAACCATATAATTGAAAAAAAATCATTGAAAATGTTGATGGAAAATTAAACATTAACCTTGATGGAAAATCTAAAAGGGCCAGATGATAATGCCATCTGGACACAATTATGAATAGCAGAGTTATGACTAGAATCTGTTAGGCGTGCTATTTGTTCCATTACATTTCCCCAATGTTTCACTACTCTTGCATGAGTGATATCATCATGGTGACTTCCTCCATTGCATACATTATACATGAATTCTGATAAGGTATTTTTAAATCCTACTGAATTGAAATCTAACCAAGAGTGACGGATCTACTTTGTCGCGGACTGGAGCGAACACTTCACCTCTCTTTCTTATTGAGAAATCAAATCGGTGCGGAAGTGTGAGAACTCCTCGCCGGGAGATGGGAGGCAAGTGGAAATTGCTGGGTTGAGATTTGAAGGAAAAAGTCGAGGGTTTCGTATTTTGCGATTTGGGGATTTGGGGGAATTCTTTGTATTTGATTAATCGAGGGAAAATGTTACAGACATGTACCGATGTACGTAGTTGATTTAAGCCCACAAGGAAACTCGGCCCAGGCCATCTACTGCATAATTCCCAACTCCCGAGACTTGTCTATCGGAATCGGAATAATCGGACCTTAACTTTTGACGGGAACTCCAAGACTCAAAATCTCAAATCAAGGGAGGACGGAGATGGTGAAGTCGATGGAGCCGGCGAAAGGAGAAGGAATAAGAAGACTCTTTTCTATCCAGGTATTCACTGCCATCACTCTGATGACCTTCGTCTACTCTGTCACTGTCTTTGTCTTCTTATTTGACACCTTTGGTCCTGATGGATCCGTATTACACACCGTTTTATTTACCTTCTTTGGTGGTATGAGCTTCATTTCGTTCATCGCCGCCGTGTTAATTGACCCTGGCCGTGTGCCGGATTCGTTCTACACCGAGATAGAGGATCCCGTCATTCAAAAATCTGTAAGTTCATTGACGATATCCTTTTTGTTTATATATCTACAGAATGTTGTACCTGATATCTTTTGAAAATCGTTTTTTATTCGGTCTTCTTGTGTTCGTGGAGGAGTATTTTGCTGATTTTCTTTTGTATGTTTGGGAATAAAACCAATTTCGTCATTTTCATCGCAATCATTCTGAATTCAATCATAAATTCACAATATTTAATGTCATTCTCCAAAACTTATTTTCTTTATATTTATCCATCGATTTTGCTCGTTTAAAAAAATGTTAGAATATATAAGAAACAGTGAATCGCAAAAATATAGTTTTGGAAAACCCAAGTTCGAATCCCATCCTTGATTTTTTTGGGGGAGGGACGGATGAATAATAATTATCCGTTTGCAGGTATTCCTGTTAAATTATCTAGTTATCAAATTTCTTTTTATTTTGCTCCGTGTTGAGCTACAAGCTAAGTTACATATGATCACATACTTCGTTCTGGCCCAGTTTATCTATATGATACAGATGATCAATGGAATGGAACGACTCTGATTGACAAATTAATCAATGTGCACAAAACCACAAATGTTGTTTACTTCTTGAATCAAATCAAACGAATCGCAATGCCTACAATAGTCTAAATGGAATTTACAGAGATACTTTGGAAATGAAGAATTACAATTGAACATATTGACTAAAAATGAATGTTCAGCAAGCTGTCGACAATCTCGCACAGATTGAAATTGAGAGGGCTGGAATCAATCGGCCGATGATTGTCTAGAATCTACCAGAAATTAGCGGCAGAATTGGGAAATAAGAAAGTGAGGGAACAAGAAGGAATGTAATACTTGAAAAGGGAAATCACCAACTGCCGAACTACTTCGTTCTCATTCCTTTTATCGTTGACTGTGTTGGGCGGATTCTCTAGGATGACGTGGTCAATTATTTGAACTAACTAACTAACTAATGTCGAACAATATACAATCAAATAAATAGAAATTGAAGCAAAGAGATCGTAGGCTGTCCGGGAAGAGAATGAAGCGATCCAGAGGAGAACGACAACTATAATTGGAGATTCAGCGAAGAGATCATATCTTAGGACCACAAGATGCCTGAAAAGAGGCAAGGGGAGAGGTTGGAATCTACCGATGAGAGTTCGGAATCCGCTGATAAGGAGAAACAAAGCAAGAGGAATACTTGATTATTTCAATACCTGGGAAATCAAAGAAAACAAACTATCTCGATGCTCCACCATTATTTTATATATTCCCACAACACCTGATGAAGAACGTGGAGCGGCTCAACCAAAGACTGCATTGCGTCAATTTTCTTCACAAAGTTCTCTACATCATTGTGCAACCGCGATGTTTCCATCAAATCTCCCTCGTTCCTTAGTAGCTTTCCATAAACGGACACAAAAGGCGCAACTTTGGTGGTCTTGTTTTTTGAAAAATTGAACGCGAATTCCGCCTATAAAAGGTATCAATCCCAATTCTTATTCGGCTTGTTTCCCACCAAAATGCGTAATAGGGTTCCCAATGAATGGTTGACTACTTCAGTTTGGTCCTCTATAAATTCTTGGGAATTATATGAAAACAGAGTACTCATTCTCATTCATGTATGTTCCTTATATATCTATTACAATTGAGATAAGTTCTGTAAAATAGATAACCTTATCTAAGACTAAAATAAGGTTTATCTTTTCCTTCAGGTAGAAGTTACCTTAGTATGTATTAGTAATATAATAATGGACTATTATGCAATTAGTTAATTACTTTTAACTTCTTTGTAATTAGTTAGGATATTATTCTAGAATGTTCCCACGTTTTAGATCTAACAGAATTCTGTTAGATCTAAATCACCCAAGTGTATATAAATGAATCTAATACATTTTTGGGAGGGATCGAACACTTGTTCTCCCCCATTTTCCAATTGCACTCAGAACATAACAATTATATGGTATCAGTTGCTGGAAGGATTTAAGTGTTGTTGCTGATCGGGGAGGTTAGTTGCTGATCCATCTTGCTTGCTGTTGCTGATCGGTTTCCGCTGCGCGATCATGGCAGATTCTGGCAAAGATGTGGTAAATGTCGCTCGGGAGGACTTGCAGGTTCTGGCAAAGTTGTAATCATCAAGTCTTCCAAGACTGGCATTGGATCGTGGCAATTATTTTGCCTGGAGGACGCAGTTCCTTGGAACTTTGAGAGGTAATGGTCTCATTCCTTACCTTCTCGGAGAAATAGAATTAAGTACGCCGGTGGCTGTCCAGCAGGATCAGTTAATTTTGGGCTGGATACTATCCTCTCTCACGGCATCGGTGGTGACAGAGGTTTCAAATTGTGAAACCTCATATGATTGTTGGAAAACTCTTCAGGAGGAGTTTGCATCTTCCTCGCGTTCACAGATTCTTGCGATCAATCAAAAATTGCAGAATCTCAAGAAGGGAGGTAAGAATTTTACAGAATACATTGCTGAAGTTAATACTCTTGTGGAGGCTCTGTCGGTTGCTGGAAAGAAGATAGATGATGCAGATCTTGTTCTCCTAGTCGTGGCTGGGCTAGGAGATGAATATGAGTCATTGGTTCAGATTATTTCAGCAAGAAGAGATGATATTACGTATAGAGAGGTGAAAACTATGTTTATGGATGTGGAGATCAGAAAATCCAGATCCAATACATCAAATCCTCTGAGCATCGTTGAGACAGAAAGAAATCAGAAGCAAAGGAAGTCTAAATTCAGCACTGTTCCATGTCAGATATGCTCTGGAAAACATGGTGCGCTGAATTGTTATAATAGGCTGAATATCACCAAGTATCCACCCACACACAATAGGACACTCTCACCTAATGGGCCTACGGGCAAGATGTCTGTTAATGCTGCATATAAAGGTTCTGGATCTGTTTGGTATCCTGAAACAGGTACAGTTGATGAACCTACTGTAAATCTGGTGGCATTGCAGGAGGATTTCGATGTTGTGACCATGGTGTCCAGTGAAGAGGTGCATCGGTCAGTAAATGGGGCTGTAGTAGCAGAATCTGATCTCGGGTATTCAGATTCAGGAGCTACTGATCATGTTACAAAAGCTCAGCAGAATATTCAGCAAGCTGTGGAGTGTGATAGGGCAATCAACACAGCAGATGGAAGGCCCATGAAGATCACTCATTATGGTAATTCTGATTTTTCAGTAAATAATAGAATGTTTAAATTGGATCAACTTCTTTATGTTCCATCAGCATCCAAGAACTTGATCTCTGTCAAGAGATTCTGTATTGATAACAGGGTTTCTATGGAATTTGATCCACAGAGGGTGACAGTGAAGGATCTGGTCACTAAAGAGGTGTTAATATCTGGACCTGAAGGAGACGGGCTGTATGAGATTCCTATGAATGTAAGGAGTTCTGAATTGCAGGTGAATCATGTGGAGTTGGGGGAAAAGGCTAATGCAAGGACCTGGCATCTGAGGCTAGGGCACTTGCACTCGAGAGCAGTGAAAGATTTAAATAAAAATAAGATGATTGTTGTTACAGATTTTAAACACATTCATGTACCATGTCAGAATTGTTGTGTAACAAAATCTAAGAAATTAAATCATTCTAAGAGATCCACTGTTTACAGTAATCCACTTGAGCTTGTGTTTGCGGATGTTTGGGGTCCAGCACCTAGGGATTCTTCAGAGGGCTATAGATGCTACATAAATTTTGTAGATGCATCTACTAGCCATAATTGGTTATTTTTGATGAAAAGGAAGTCTGAAGTGGAGGACTGTTTTATGCAATTTCAGAAATTAGTGGAGAGGCAGATGGAATATAAAATCAAGGCAGTTCAGAGTGATAATGCCAAAGAATTTCTCATGCTCTCCACTTATCTTAGAAAGAATGGTATAATTCATCGCCTTAATTGTCCACACACTCATCCTCAAATGGGTAAGGTGGAAAGAAGGCATCGACACATAATCGATACAGGGCTGGCCATGCTCAATCATGCAAGGATTGAGGAGCAATTCTGGGATTATGCGTTTATGACTGCTGTTTACATTTATAACAGGAATCCTACAAGTGTCTTGGGAGGAATCTCTCCATATGAAGCACTGAATCATAGGGCACCAGAATATTATAAATTGAGAGTATTTGGTTCTATTTGTTATCCTAACATGAGGGCCTATAGGGAGAATAAATTGGTTTACAAATCTCAACAGTGTGTGTTTATGGGATATCCTGCAAATTGTGATGGATATATATATTCATGAACATGGAAGATGGAAGGACAATACTATCGAGAGATGTAGTGTTTCATGAGAATGATTTTCTTTACAAGAAAAATATGAATCCAGAGAATACAGTTCAGTCAGATTGCAGTTCAGATGATGAAGTAGAGCAAGAAATAGTGCATACATCTGAAACAGAAGCTGCTGTGAGGTCAGAAAATATTTCAGATTTTTCTATTTCTTCTATACCTGCAATTCAGACTTATACTAGAAGAAAAGAGGTTCCTCAGCCAGTAGTACATCCCATTGATACAGTTGATGAGCAACAGGCATTGGCAGACAGTTTACTAAATGATGAAAGTATTTCAGAAAGTTCCAAAACCTCTTCAGATGAGGATTATCATCCTGATAAGTCTGAGGAGGAGGAGGATGTGGTGCATATTCCAGTAACAAGAGGAGCAGCAAAGAAAGAGAATTCTAAATATGTTTTATCAATTACTCCAACTCAGAAAGTTGCACCGAAATCTGTGAAGTTGGCATTGGCAGATCCTGAATGGAAGGATGCAATGCAACAAGAATATGATGCCCTAATGAAGAATAAAACATGGGAATTGATACCCAGGTCTGCCACAGATAATGTCATAAACAACATTTGGTTGTTTAAGGTCAAAGAAAAATCAGATGGGACAGTTGAAAGGCTTAAGGCTAGATTGGTAGCTAATGGGACCAATCAAGTGGAGGGACAAGATTATGGTGAAACATTTAGTCCTGTGGTGAAACCCAAAACCATAAGAATAGTCCTCACTATTGCAGTCTCTAGAGGATGGGAGATGCAACAGATAGACATAAGCAATGCTTTTCTTCATGGGCAGTTGGAAGAAAGGATTGTCATGAGGCAACCTGCTGGCTTCCTTGATGAATCAAAACCAAGGTATGCGTGTCTTTTAAAAAAAGCACTTTATGGGTTGAAACAAGCGTCTAGGATGTGGTTTAGACGTCTGAAACAGTCCTTGGACAGAATGGGATTCAAAGCATGTTTTTCTGATGAATCCTTATTTGTGAAAATAGATGATGAAATTATTTACATATTGGTCTACGTAGATTACATGGTCATCACTGGTTCAAGCTCAGAAAAGGTGAAGGAGTGCCTGGATATTCTAAAGTCTGAGTTTGCAGTAAGATTGTGTGGAGATCTTGAATATTTTCTAGGAATAAGGGTGAGAAAGCATGTGGATGGAGTGTTCTTAGACCAACAATTGTATTTGGTCAATCTCTTGAACAAACACAATTTTCAAAGCCTAAAACCTATTTCTACTCCAATGCAACATGATCAACCTCTCTTCTCTGATGCTGAAGTGATTGAAAATGCAACTGATTTTAGAAAGATTGTTGGTTCATTACAGTATTTAATAATGTCAAGGCCGGATATTGCATATGTTGTCAACAAGCTGGCTCAGTTCATGGAGAAACCTAAGGAGATTCACTGGCAGATGATGAAAAGAGTTCTCAGATATCTGACTGGAACTCAGTGTATGGGAATTGTCCTTAGAAAATCCAGTAATTGCAACATTTCAGCTTACAGTGATGCTGATTGGGCTTCAGATGAGACAGACAGGAAGAGTCAGTCTGGTTACCTTGTGTATATGGGTAAATCTCTGGTGATATGGTGTTCTCAGAAGCAGACAACAGTGTCCAGATCAAGCACTGAGTCAGAATTCAGAGCTATTACTGCTGCAGCAGCAGATTTAGATTGGGTGGCAAATTTACTGTTTGAAATGGGTATAAAGGTTGATAAACCTTACAAAATGTGGTGTGACAATTTGGGAGCCACACAACTTGCTGCCAACCCTGTTTTCCATTCAAAAATCAAGCATGCTGCTGTGGACTTCAACTTTGTGAGAGAAAGAGTTGAGAATAAAACTCTAGAAGTTATTCACATTCCAAACACCAAGCAGAGGGCAGATGTGTTGACCAAAGCATTGAGGCCAACACCATTCATGGAGCTTAAAGCCAACCTCATCGATAGACATAGACGAGTTTGAGAGGGGCTATTATTAATATAATAATGGACTATTATGTAATTAGTTAATTACTTTTAACTTCTTTGTAATTAGTTAGGATATTATTTTAGAATGTTCCCACGTTTTTATCTAACAGAATTCGCTTAGATCTAACAGAATTCGTTCATACTATGAATTCTGTTAGATCTAAATCACCCAAGTGTATATAAATGAATCTAATACATTTTTGGGAGGGATCGAACACTTGTTCTCCCCCGTTTTCCAATTGCACTCAGAACATAACAATTATAGTATGTAAGTTATCTAATGGATATCTATCCAATAGATTTTTACTGTGGGTCTGATACCGTGTATTAGCCTATATTTTATATAAGTAGGAAATTATATTAATGATTTATTTATTATCATTAATATCCTCCGTTTGAGGATGGCATGTCGAACTGAAATTCAACGTTGTCCCCAATTTCTTCCAATACTCCTTGCAAAAGTGTGACGGGAACTAAGTTTCGATCCGATGTAATCGACCACGGCAACCCATGGATGTGGACGATTTCATTGAAGAATAAGTTTGATATGGCGTTGGCATCGTTAGTTTTTCTACATGCCAAGAAATGCGCCATCTTGGACAACCTGTCGACGACGACAAAGACAAAATCATTACTTCGTTGCGTTCTCGGAAGGCCTAGCACGAAATCCATGGAAATGTCACTCCAAGGTTCCTCTGGTGTTGGTAGCGTTCCGTGCTATTCCTTTGTGAACTTGGCAAATTGGACAACGTTCCACATGCTTGGTAGTGTCCCTCTTCAAACTCGGCCAATAATACCTATTTTCCATCAACTGAATTGATTTATTCTTGCCAAAATGTCCGCTCAACCCCCCACCATGGACTTCATTAAGTAGTTGCAACCTGAGTGATGAATCAGGAGCGCACAACCGGTTATAAAAAAATAGATAACCCTCTTGAATGTTGAAATGATCCTGAAGTAACCCATTTATCAATTTTGACCAAATTTGGGCGAAATCTGGATCAGTGTCATACAACCCTTTTAACGACTCAAAGACCAGTACCGTTGATTTGAGAATAGTTAAAACTTTGGACCTTCTTCTAGGCGCGTCGGCCGTCGGCCACTAAGTTCTTCACGTCGGTCTGATGTTGAATTAAGAAATGAAACCTCTATAAGTATGCGAACCAGCGAGCATGCATACGATTTGTGTTCACCGGTCAATTGATTTGGTGGAGTGCTAGATGATCAATGAGTAATGCTCCCATACCTGATAGACTCGCATCAACTTATATAACTCATGCACGTAGGTTGTCCAGTTGTGACGCCCTTCCGATAACTTATCACTAATTGTTTGTTTTTAATCCTTTCAAGCAATCTGGCATCAGAGCTGCAGTTGAACCAAAATTCCGAATGAATTTTCAATAAAAAGAGGTTAAGCCGAGGAAACTTCTAACCTTGCTTGCCGACGTCGGAACTGCCCAACTCATTAATGCATCAATTTTTGTCGGATCCATCTTCACATATCCTTCACCCACGATGAACCCTAAGAATGATAATTCCGAGGATGTGAATTTACATTTCTTCACATTAAACCTGATCTCATTAGCTTGTAATTCTGTTAAAACTTTCTGGAGGTCCTTCAGGTGAGAAGAATAATCTCGATTGTAATTCAACACGTCGTCAAAATAGACAACCATGCAAATACCCAGAAACCTCTGTAAAACTTGCGTCGTCAGTCGCATGAACATACTGGGTGTGTTCGAGAGCCCAAAGAGCATAACCATCCATTCGTATAAACCTTGCCGAGTTTTAAAAGTAGTTTTCCTCTCATCTCTGCCGATCTGGATTTGATGATAACCGCTTTTAAGATCTAACTTTAGAAAAAATGGTCGCTCCTGTAAGTTCATCAAGCACATCATCGATTCTTTGTATGGGGAATCGATACTTAACTGTGATCTTGTTGATTGCTCGATTCTCCACGCATATCTGATATTCTTTGCTCTTTTTGGGTACCAATAGTGCGGGTATCAATATCTGGGAAATCAAGGAAAATGAACCAACTATCTCGATGCTCCACCGTTATTTTATATAGTCCCACAGCACCCGATGGAGAACTTGGAGAGGGACGTGGAGTTCGTTAGTCTTGGTGAGAAACTCTTCTTAGGGCAGAGCTCTCACATGCAGCGGTTGGAGGCACGCGCACAGCTACATCACTAAGACACTAACTGCTCCTGATCTTCAGTTGCTACATCACTAAATCTTGATATATTGATTACTGTTCTGTGTCTTAACTGATGTCCATTTTATTTTGTAGTTCAATCATGACGATAATTCATTATAATTTACTGATTTGGTTATTAATCTAAGCGTATATCACTATATTGTGGCTTTGGGTGGACAGAAAAAATACTGTGATAGGTGTTTAACTCACAAGCCTTCCAGAGCTCACCATTGTCGTGTATGCAAAAGATGTATCTTGAAGATGGTAAGGTACCTTTGTTTTTATTATTCATTCAACTCGCTATTCCATTTTATGCAATGATTTTTAAATGTCTAAGGCTTTAAGCTCACATAATCTTTGCATCCCAGGATCATCATTGTGGGTGGATTAATAACTGTGTGGGATATCGAAATTACAAACCTTTCATTATTTTCGTGCTATACGCAACAATATCATTAATCTATTCTCTGGTGATAATTAATCTCTTTGTGCACAAACCCTAAAAATATTACCAAAAGCTCATCATTATATATTTAGCATCTAATACTTACCAAATTTCATAGGTGATATTTGTGCTTAACCTAAATCAAATTGACCGCAGTTTTGATCGTTCCCAAACAATCTTATATGTAAGTATCCTGTAAATTTTCATCAATGTTCATATTCCCCCTATCATTGGTCAGAATTTCATTCCATTGGACAAGTTCTTTTTTTACTATTTACATTGAACAATTGATTATTGATTAGGTATCTTTTTGCTCCATTGATGTTTTATTGATCATAATCTTGGGGACTCTACTTGGTTGGCATATCTATCTGATCTCTCGAAACCTGACTACAATAGAGGTAAATCCTTAAATATCGGTAGACGTTTTCAGTGGCAAATTAAAACCAATCAGATGTATGTTTGAATCTATTTTTTCTAGTATCGTGGGGAAGTTAGAGCGATCTGGCTGGCTAAAAAGAGTGGTGAAAAATATAAACATCCCTACAATGTCGGAGTGTGGAAAAACATTACAATGGTGATATTTTGCAGATCTGATTTCAGTTTCTTCTCAGTTCCCTCAGCTTTTGCTTTAACATTTAAGATTATTTTTCTTCAGGTTTTGGGATCAAGTATGCTAAAATGGTTCTGGCCGTTGGCAGTGGACCATCTCAAGGATGGAACGGAATTTTCCATCTATCACGATTGACTTCATTCTCTTCTTATTCATGGATGCATAGGTGATGGGTGTGTTTTGCATATTTTATGTAAATTCTATATTTTTCATTTCTATTTAAACTAATTACGAAAGGTAGTTCATGTAAACATGTAAACATTTTTTTAAATGTGGTTTTTTTTACACGTTCATTGCTAAAGTACTAAGCTAGAGTTTTCATGTAAATACACAGACCAGCAAACCGTAATTATTAAAGTAGTTTTCGATCAATAAATAATATTTCATTTTAGAGTTTTTTATTTATCAAAGACAAGGTGGATTACAATGGAGAAACAGATGTTTCCCTTGTATTAACAGATACCTAAATGTTGAAGTTTAGAGATGAAGATAATAGTTCAAGATTCTTAACTAGCAGATACCAACAGACTGAATAAAACCTAATCCATCTACATAAAAAATCCAGTGTTGATTTTTTTATCCATTGCACAAAACGTCAAAACCGTGACCCAATTAGATCTAGAATCTAGATGCAGTTTTTCAGCACACCTTTTGTTTCGGTACCAGACCCAATTCAAAAAATATATTAAATAAAGATCTATATTGGGATTATTGGCAGCAAATGAGTAGTTGCGTCATTACTGCGCCGCATTGTCGTTATCCATCTCAAATCAGGTAGTACCTACTAAAATACTGAAATTCTCAGATCCAAATATCTCATGATCAAAACCAACTCGCTTACAACCCCCATTGCGTCTTCACTCTTCTTCAGACCTAGACTTCTTTCTTCGTCGACTACTACCAACAACTTCGTCCCTGCACCCTCTTTCTTTCCCTCCGCCCCTCTCGTCTCCTTGTACCGAAGACGAACCGTCAACATAAGGCCGAAGGCATCGGTGATCGAGCGTAAGACCCAACGATTCGTCAACATGGGTACAATATGATGCTTTCTTCTTCTTCTTCCTTTTTCTCTTGTTTCTAGTGTTATTGCTTATTGATGACGATGATGTGGATCTAAATTGGGACGATGATGATTTATTTTTAGCTGCGGAGAACGCATTCAAGGAGATCTTGACGGTGTTAGAGAAGCCCGACGGCGGGGTATTTGGGAAATACTACAGTTTGCCCTCTCTTAACGATCCTAGAATCAGTAATTTTCTATTCTCTTAATGGTCCTAGTATTTTGTAGATTGGATTTTCTAGTGTTCTTCTGATGGTTCCTGCTGCTAAATATTTTTTTAATGATGTTTGGGATTAGGTGACTCGTTGAAATCATAGTTTTTGTTTTAGATTTATTTCAGCATCGCAGATCACAAAAGCAAAAAGCTAGCTAGTTTTACGATGATTTTGAAATCGATAGATCAGCAGTGATATTCTTTAGTTTCAAAAAAAAAATCCTTTTTGATGATTTTTATTTATACCTATCTATCCATTTGAGTGACAGAATCGGCCATAACTGAGAAAATTCAGGTGCAGAATCAATCATTGATGTAATGACCATATGGACAATCGTCTTAATTCTTATTATTCAATAATTACTTAAACCTTTAATTAAAACGGTATATGCTGTTTATTAGGTTTTTTCTAGCACACATGGACTTTTAATAGTGAAATTCTTCAATGCTGGCTTCATTATTCAATAACCATCCTCAATCACTTTCAATTCCTCTAAGTCTCTAACAATTATGCCATTTCTGATTCTATTTTTGCACTCGACTATTTCTCAATAGATTCACTGCCATACTCAATTCGCATTCTTCTTGAGTCTGCAATCCGTAATTGCGATGGATATGAGGTTACTAAGAGTGATGTTGAGAAAATTATCGATTGGAAAAATACATCTCCAAAGCAAGTTGAGATTCCATTTAAACCCGCACGTGTCCTTCTGCAGGTGGGTACTTTATAAATTTAGTAAGGTGAAAAATTAAAGATAACCCAATATGGGTTTACATAAGGGTTTACTTTTGTCAATAACCCAATATGTATGTTTTTGTTCAGGATTTTACTGGTGTACCTGCTGTTGTTGATCTGGCCTGCATGCGTGATGCTATGAATATGCTTGGAGGTGATTCTAATAAGATTAATCCTTTGGTTAGTGTTGTTTCCACCCAATCTTTGGCTTTTTTATTTTTCATAATGTTGCTGTTTAAAAATATTTGACATTAAAGCTGTGCAAATAATAAATTATTTTTATGAAGTTTGGACAATATTTTCTCATAAGGAATGATCATTTTGTATGATTTAACATCATTTACAATGAAATAATTTTAATAGCATCAATTTCAACCTTTTTTGTATTCCTGTTTTTTCCTAATGTTTCTCATGCTTTCAACAGTTTTATGTATTCCACATTTCCACTGTTTGTGTTGGTAATCTCCTTTGATTTCAATTTTCTATTGGAATAGATGTCTAGTATGATTCCAGTGTTCCCTTCCCCAACATCACACATTTCAAATTAAGTAGTTTTCTTCTTCTTTAATAGGTATTTCTACCATGTGATTGGTTTTCAAGTGGTGGTGATAAAAAAATATGAAATATTTTTATGTAGGTTCCTGTGGATCTTGTCATCGATCATTCAGTTCAGGTTGACGTTGCAAGATCAGAAAATGCCGTGCAAAGAAATATGGAACTTGAGTTTCAAAGGAACAAGGAGAGATTTGGTTTCCTCAAGTGGGGATCCTCTGCTTTCCAAAACATGCTTGTTGTTCCTCCTGGTTCTGGTATTGTTCACCAGGTGATTAGGCATTGGCTTATTTTAAATTTAGTGTCGTATATATTAATTATTATAGGTAAATAATTTATATCACAGGTTAATCTGGAATATCTTGGTCGTGTTGTTTTCAATACCAATGGCATTCTTTATCCTGATAGTGTTGTTGGAACTGATTCTCACACCACTATGATTGATGGGCTGGGTGTTGCTGGTTGGGGAGTTGGAGGAATCGAAGCAGAGGCAACGATGCTTGGTCAGGTAAATAAATTAAGGATCGATAAATGAACGTAGAATTACAGTGGAAATATACGTTTATATGGATTAACTTATACCATTGTAACATAGATAAAATGTAACTTTCTAATTGACAAATAATGGACTAAAATGCAACTTTCTTATTCTGTTTGTCATCATTATTCATATTTTTAACAGCCTATGAGTATGGTCCTGCCTGGTGTTGTTGGCTTCAAATTATCTGGAAAACTGTGCAATGGTGTAACTGCCACTGACCTAGTTCTGACCGTTACCCAAATTCTGAGGAAGCATGGTGTTGTTGGGAAGTTTGTCGAGTTTTATGGTATACTTTGCTACCTGAACTTTCAAATTTTCATTGTGTTTCTTGGTTATTTAACTTTCAAATGATTCACATACAGGTGAGGGTATGGGTGAATTATCACTGGCAGATAGAGCAACCATTGCTAACATGTCACCTGAATATGGAGCAACTATGGGTTTCTTTCCAGTTGATCACATCACTTTGCAGTATCTTCGATTGACCGGAAGAAGTGATGAAACTGTATGCATTCAAAATTTCAAATTATAGTGGCAATAATTGGATAAAATATATATTGTTCGTTTTGACTTTCTTGTTTATATTATTATAGGTTTCCATGATAGAAGCCTATCTCCGGGCAAATGAAATGTTTGTTGATTACGATGAGGTACATGTGTTTCTTGAAATTTTGTATACAGATTCATTTAAAATAATGTGGCCTCTAATTGACTTTGCTTCAATGTGTAGACTCAAATTGAAAAAGTGTATTCATCTTACTTAGAATTGAATCTTGCTGATGTGGTGCCATGTATTTCAGGCCCAAAGAGGTATATTTTGATTACGTTTTGGTATATCTGTTTATTTTACTTCTATTTAATTTTCAGTACTTAAAATTTTATAGTTTATGCAGTTTTTTATTTTGCAAATTATTATTCATTATTTTCATTTTCACATTGTAGACCTCATGATCGAGTTCCCTTGAAAGAAATGAAAACTGACTGGCATTCCTGTCTAGACAGCAAAGTTGGTTTCAAGGTACATCAGTGGTTCTTTTTTTCTCTGTTTCTCATATGAATCCTATCCTTAGTCAATAATTAGTACACATTGTTGTTATTTATAGCAAGATTTCAATAGCTTCCATGCTTCGCTTCGCATTTTTTAAAGGATTTTAAAAAAAAATTATAGGTCTCGCTTTTAATCTTTTATTGGCGATTGCCTCTGTATTTCAACTTAACTATAGACAAGAGAAGGTTATAAGATACTAGTAGTGCCAAATAATGCTAAATAGCAGAACATCTCAGTGACCAAATAAGTCTAATTAGATTTTTTTCTTTCTATTCCCAGTTGGTGTCTCATTAAATAAATCTATCGCAGGGGTTTGCAGTGCCAAAGGAATCACAGGAGAAAGTTGCAGAATTTTCTTTTCACGGGCAACCTGTTGGGCTCAAGCATGGGAGTGTTGTGATAGCAGCCATCACAAGTTGCACTAACACTTCAAATCCCAGTGTCATGCTTGGGGCCGCTCTAGTTGCAAAAAAGGCTTGTGAATTAGGCCTTGAGGTATGTTATGATGGGGTTTTCCCATTTATTTTGTGACATCAAACTCTACATGTATTTAATTATTTATTAAAATTTCTGTCTTTGGATATTTAAGTGTATGTTATATTACTCAAATTTCTAAATAAGGTTAAACCATGGGTCAAAACCAGTCTTGCTCCTGGTTCAGGAGTTGTTACCAAATACTTACTCCAGAGGTAGAAATGTAAAAAGTTTTTTCTTACAGTTTCCTTAAAATATCATATAATCTTTCGTTCTTTTTTACATTATTTATCTATCACAGTGGTCTGCAACAGTATTTAAATCAGCAAGGCTTCAATATTGTTGGTTATGGCTGTACTTCATGCATTGGGAACTCTGGCGACCTTGATGATTCAGTTGCTTCTGCAATAACAGATAATGGTAACAGTGTCGCACTTCTCTATCCATACTAATCTCATTATAAATGATTTTTGCACCTGAATTTAATACTACTACTATATCTTTATCTTTCTTTGCAGACCTTGTTGCTGCTGCTGTACTTTCTGGAAATAGAAACTTTGAGGGCCGAGTACATCCCTTGACTCGAGCAAATTATCTTGCTTCACCCCCTCTTGTCGTAGCATATGCCATTGCAGGCACAGTAAGTTACACTGATTCTATTTTATTTACATACCATTTTACTGTTTTCTTTCCTTACCCCACATCTGTTTTATTGAAGAAAAAAGTTACATCTTACACGTAGCTTACCCTTCCTCATGAAGAAATGCAAGATTATTTTACGTTTTTACTTTGTACATGAATAAATATGTGATCCAAACATTACAGGGCACTTGCAATAATTATTTACTTTTTCAAATAAATATGCAATCACCTAATCTATTATTAAAAATGTCACATAAGTTATTCTTTAATAAAACATTTATAATTATGTGATTTATCGTAAATTATAATTTCATCCTAAAGCATGATTTAGGTGGACATTGACTTTGATACTGAGCCAATTGGAACTGGAAAGGATGGAAAAAGTGTATATTTCAGGGATATTTGGCCTTCAAATGAAGAAATTGCAGAGGTTTGCCTTTGTTTCGTAACTCCATAAGTGCACTGACATATCTACAATCATGTTTATGTGTGTATATATATCACTTTTTACTGTTTACATTTTTTGTAATGTCAAATTATTAACCAATAATTTTTCTAATCTCAATTGTTAATTTACAAAACATGTTTGTATTTATCTTTGTAATTTTTTTTTTCAAAATTCTCTTTTGCATGTAAATATATAATATATTATTGATTTAATGTTTTGGAAGAGATGATAAATGATTAAATGTTACATGATATATATATTGATATTGCAACTGGAAATCTGATTTTTCTTATAAGATGGTTTGGAATTTGTTCTTTTCACCTCTTGCTCTATTTGTTCCGTCTATTGGGCATTGGTTGGCTAGTAAACAATAAATGTTATATATTTAACTTGATTTTTTTTGCATATTTAGGTTGTACAATCCAGTGTTCTACCGGATATGTTCCGGAATACTTATGATGCAATAACAAAGGGAAATCCAATGTGGAACCAGTTGCCTGTTCCTGAGTCATCTCTTTATTCTTGGGATCCTAATTCAACTTATATTCATGATCCACCATATTTTAAGAATATGACTATGTCTCCACCTGGTCCAAATGGAGTAAAAGATGCCTATTGTCTTCTCAACTTTGGTGACAGTATTACGACAGATCATATCTCACCTGCTGGAAGCATACACAAAGACAGTCCAGCTGCAAAATATCTCATTGAGCATGGTGTTGACCGCAGAGATTTTAATTCATATGGAAGTCGTCGTGGAAATGATGAGATTATGGCTAGGGGAACTTTTGCAAACATCCGGATAGTGAACAAATTAACGAAAGGTGAAGTAGGACCAAAGACTATTCATATTCCAACAGGCGAGAAGCTTTCTGTATTTGATGCAGCTATGGTAAGTAACGGGTTTCATAGTTTCGTGCAGGCATGCCATGATAATTTATTTCCTTTACTCTTTAATGGTATGTTTATTGTTTTAAATATATTTTTAATGAATTGATTTTAAATGAATTTTGCATCCTTCTAAAGTCCAATCTTACATTCTAACATAGTTTTAATAACTTTTTTTTTAAAGCTGTTAAATGTTTTCATTTAATGAAAAATGAAGGGCATTTCCCTGAAAATACAATGGAAATAAGCATAAAATATAAATATGGATATTGTGACACTTCTTTCCACACAGCCATATTGCCTAAAGAAAACTCTAGACTCTGCCTCCGGAGGTTGGTCTCCCATATCTGCATCGTGCTAGTCTCCAAGGGATGACAACAACATTTCTTGAAGCACTCAGGCTTGAAGGATAAGCTGATGTGATTACTGCTGATGTCCTTGAAGTACTCAAAAGTTTTAATAACTTTTGATAACACAATCTTGATGATAATAATTTTTCTCGCGGCATAATTTATAATTTTTAACTTTCAATTGCGTACATACCCTACAAGACAACTATATGGGTTATTGTAACCATTTTTAAAATGAAGTTCGTGTTTTATTTTATAACTTATATGATGGCTTTATATGTGGATTATCATATAATTTTATTTAACATTATTTTAATTTAGCTGTAAAATTATTTCAGAGATACAAGAATGATGGGCATGAAACCATTATTCTGGCGGGTGCTGAATATGGAAGTGGAAGTTCTAGGGATTGGGCTGCTAAAGGTCCAATGCTTCTGGTGAACCCTGTTTACCCATAGTTAAATTAATTAAATTCTATGTTTATATTTCATTTTTGCGTTCTTTCATTTTTACTTAAATAAATCTATTTTGCATATCAGGGTGTCAAAGCAGTTATTGCCAAAAGTTTTGAGAGAATTCACAGGAGCAATCTTGTTGGGATGGGTGTAATCCCCTTGTGTTTCAAGCAGGGCGAGGATGCGGAAACACTCAATTTAACAGGATATGAACGATATTCAATTGATCTCCCGTCCAATGTAAAAGACATCCGACCAGGGCAGGATGTTTCAGTTGTCACAGACTCAGGAAAGACTTTCGTCTGTACAGTTCGCTTTGACACTGAGGTAGTTAACCATATTTCTTACTCTTCTACCATTATGTTCTATGCATACCAATCAATTATGAGAACCATTTAGAAAGTGAATCAAATGTTTTACATTTGAAGTTTCAACTAATGATAAATGTTCTCATACTTCAATCAATAGGTGGAGCTGGCATACTTTGATCATGGAGGCATTCTTCCTTTCGTCATCCGCAATCTTATAAATTCCAAGCAATGAAAGTTTGAGATGCGTAAACTCCGTTCGTCTGTGTTATAAGACTCACTTCCATTATCTTTTTGATGCTCTGATATAACTTTGGGGAAAGAGAATGAATGTTTGGTCAGGTAATTATTCCCTATGCAGCTGGACATTGATTAAAGACATATTGTCGTAATCTAATATAACTTTTAGTAATCTGAAATGTTTTCTGCTTTCCTTGGTTTTCTTTTCGAGTTATTCCTTTAATCTCTTCCAAAGTTTATAAACATTTCTGCTTCAAAAAAAAAAGTTTATAAGCATAAGTTATATAAGTGATGGTTGATATAAGAAAAGTTCGTTAATTTATATAGAACAAGCTTCTAATGAACATCTATTTTTAATGTTTTTTGTCAACATCCTCAACGAGATTCTGTCAGCTCATTTTTCACTTAGAGATTTAAAATTTATGTTTCTAATGTATCTTGTATCTCAATATGTCAACATTTCAATGTATGAAAAACTCAAATAGTATTAAAAATAGTTACTCACTAAAAGTGACAATTTATATATTGGTTAATTGGTTGTGTATAATTTGAAATGGAGTTTGAACAATGAATCAACCTCTCACATGAACTGATGAAGAATGAATTAAGGATTTAGCGATTTACTATCCCATTCGATGCTAAAGCAAATGGAAGAACAAGATCAAATGGTATTGCTGTATTGTACCAAAGTGATTCCTTCCTTCCGTCCGACCATAATAATATGATGCACCTCACTTAGCTCGCTATAAATGGTTCCCACACCCCCTTTTCTGTTCACATTAGATGGAAATGGAAGCATAGTTTATCACAAATAGTGGTGACTGCCGGCTGGTGTTGAACTGATGATTGTATATACTTGTTTTACCATGGCCACTGACCAGTGCTATGCACCACTCATCAGACGTCACTGAAAGAAGAAAAAACAGTGACTCAAGTCAACAAGATTTGAAATAAATAGTGTCGGTGTTTGCCGTGTCTGGGTTGGGGTTGTCGGTAGCCCTGTCAATCGAACGAATTCGAACCGGATACCCCTATATCCGAATTCGAATTCGACTTGCATATGGCAAACAGTAAAAGTCCTAAGCACATGAATTCGGATAGTATTTTCAGTATCCGAATTCGTATCCGAATTCGATTATCCGAATTCGATTAGGCTTAAACGAATTCGAAATCGAATTCGAATTCGGATTTCGGATATCCATTGACAGGCTTAGTTGTCGGTGACGACGGTGAGTTAGTTCTTGAGAAGAATAAGAAGATGTAAATTGTCTGAAACTTGCATATGGCAGACAGTAAAAGTCCTAAGCACATGAATTCTAACGTATACACGTATTTCTAGATGGGCGGCAGACAGTAACAGATTATTACACGTGAATTCTGAACTACACACATTTCTAGACACATATAAAAAATATAATAATAGACACTAAATTAAAATATATAGATTATAGAATTACCCATTTATCCTGTGGTTAAATTAAAGGCTGAAGGGCTGAACCGCTAACTCGAAGGCCTAATGACTGACTACTAATGTAAAGCTTTTAAGTGTTATATTTAAAAATATGTATATCTTCTATATTTTTAAATCATTAAATCTATTATTTCAAGTGATAAAATTATAAAAGATAATTGAATCACCGTTGTTTATTTTAATATCATTATTGTCTCAAACATCCGGATGATAGATTAATCGAAATCTCATGATAAAGATAGCCGAACATTATCATATATCTCATATTGTCTAATTATCCATTATTGATTCTAATTCTATTTTATTTATTTTAATTAAAATTTTGAATTTCTTTATTTTTATTTAATTTCCAAAAATGTAATAGTTAATCATTTTTTATTAATGATATTATTGATAGATATACTTTGGTGATTTCAATTTGAATAAGTTTTTTTAATATTTAAAATAAATTTAATAGAGAGGATTTAAAAAAAAAAGAGGATGTGTTCTTTTAATTTTAAGATAACGATGTGTAAAATCAGCAAAAAAAAATGTCAAAATCGAGTGTGTTTTGTCAACACTCAACAATACACAAATATACATTTTGTAAATTTTAAAAATAACGACGAAATTTAGAATATAATTAATAGATTTTTTAATAACAAAAATTAACCTACTTCTCTAGTTATTTCTTCATAATAAAAAGAAGTTGGACCATTTTTTATATTTCCTGATATTTAATATATTAATAGTTGACACTTGACAACAAATATCAAAATAAATCGAACCGCTTTTAATTATGAAAAAATTGTATAAATACTAAAAAAAATAACGATGAAATAAAAATAGAAAAAAATTAATTAATTTTAAAAATGATATATTACATCATTTACATGTCGAATTCTTATTTGATTTTAGAATTTACAAAATTAAAATTATAAAAAGAAGTGTATAAAAAGTAAAAAAAACAATAATTTTCTATATTTTATTATTTAATAACAACTTACAAATTATACCTAATTACCTAAAGTTCATCATCTTAAAAGAAAATGGTTTTAATTACAAAAAATTCAAATCACTTTAAATGTAACACATATACATCTAATATAAAATTCAAAGTTCAAATTTATAATTGAAAAATGAAAATTCTATTTTCAGCAAAAATGTATTTGTTTTGAAATAAAAATAAAGTCCCAAATTATAATACCACAATATTTAGTATTAAAAGTTAAAACTAATATATTATCAGAGACTTGACTCATCAGAAGTTCAGAACGGACCATAAATACACCAACGCGCCTAGGTTCGTAGTATTCGTGAGATTTTGTTGCCGGCTCTGCATTTTCTCAACTTGTTACTAACATCTGAAGCTTTAGCTCGAATAATCATGGAATCCAAGCATCTTGTCCTGTTTTTTTTCTTTTTTGCCACAATTTTACTCGAGGTTCGCATCTTTATTTTTATTTATTTTTGTTCATGTTGCTTAACATTCATGGAGCATTGCATTGGAGTGGTTTTAAGACTTCTTTTAATCTGGGCACACTTGCGTTTCATGGATGCAGATTTCTGCTCAAAGCTCCTCCTCCTCCGACATTAAGGGCACTGAGGTTAGTAAGAAGAAATGAAATACAAACGAATCCACCCATCACCCATCCTTTTCTTCAAACTTTAGGGGTTTCGTTGTTTGGGTTTTGACAAATAACTTTTCTGAGCAGGCGGATGGAGTTGACGGAGGCAGGAAACTTTACCATATCCGTTATCCCCGTGGCCTTAAACCTTGTGCGTGCCGTGCTGTTCTTAATTAAATCTCAATCACTGAATCATCCATCTACGATTTTTTATTTAATTTGTTTTTGTTTTTTGTTTTTGTTTTTTTATGCAGACTGTGATAAGAGATGTTGGGTTCGATGTACTGGAAACTCGAACCATAAAGCATGCTTGCGAACATGCGGCACTTGCTGCTCCAGATGTAGATGTGTGCCGCCGGGAAGATACGCCAGCCGTAACAGCTGCGGCGCATGCTACGCTCGTATGACCACCCATCACGGTTGGCTAAAGTGCCCTTGAATTCAGAATACATTTCCAGACTTCCAGCTGATTTTATCATGTCTTAAATCTTAATTGTAAAAATAATTAGCATTCCATGTACCAGTAATTTCATTTCTACGTCATGAATGCTTTGCTGCCTTGTTGAATCTACTTCAACTTGCTTATCTCCGTTTCTTAAATGTATGTTTCTCAGTTGTTCTTCTAATCTTCTGTCGATAAATTTCGTTTTGCACATCATTATTTCTCGCTCATGGATTCATGGGCCTGTCTGATTAGTCCGGCCCATATGCTTATATTTAGCAACTTTAAGAATAACAAAAAAGTCCAAAATCCTAAAACCTATTTAGAGAATCATATTTTAACATGAAAGATCGAGATCTGATCTATCTGAGTATCTGTTTTCTAATTTCTCTCTCTAAATTTTATCAAACTACCCCTATGAAATTAGTTATATGTATACATGCAAATAGTCCGGTTCAAGTTGGATCTATACAACTCTGAAGCTTCTGTTGGACTACATGGAAGCTTCTGTTCATGGACTTTGGGCTTTTTTCTCTAATTTGAAAACTTGAGAATCAAACTTAATGATACAATCAGGACCGACCCGGCTCAATATCCCCTTAGCCGGGTCCGTCTGGTCCAAAAAGGTTTCGAATTTAAGAGTGTCTGTATAAATATCTTTAGAAGTAAAACTTAGAAAGGGTACTAGACCCTTTATAAGAAATACATTGTATATAAAAAAAGATTATATAGTATAATACTTACTCTTTATACTACACAATTAAAACTTGAGAATCAAACTTGAAAATTTTATTTAGGATGTTTAGATTCGAGTTCAAAATCCAAATTGTCACTAATGACTAAGCAAATTGGGCATATCGCGTGGTAAAAATTAAAATATACATGTTTCAACATAAATATGCGATTAGAGTGTTTGTTAATCATTAGAGTTTAGCTTAATTTGTTTAAAAATAACAAAGTTATATAATATATCATCGATTACTAAGTTACATCATGTTGAAAATTAACTGAAAATTATAAACACATTTAGATTAAAATTTCCAATAATCTTAATAGTTAACTTGATTAATTAAACTAATCTCCCCGTACTCACTTCTCAAGATTGTTAAAAAAAAAGAATCATTGGATCCTTGACCGTTACAATCGCTATTGAATACATATTACAAAGGGCCGCAATTAAACGTAGGGACCAAGAACACCATGATTGAGTCACATCGCACCTCATTATGCGATCCAACTGGATTTACAATATAATGCATTTTATTTTTCTAAAATGTCCCTTTATTTTTGTATGCGTGCATAGATGCCTTATCTTTTTTTTGGCTTTAATTTGTCTCATTACAATGTTTTCTTTTCTTTTTCTTTGCTTTTGTATGCCAAATATTTTAAATACTTTTTTATAATAATTTTGTGTGCGTGCTAGCCTAGAAGACTGCTGGTCATTTGAAAAATTAAATAGAAACCGAGTTGGAAGAATCATGTTCTCAATTAGGTCGGGTGCCTTGGTGGTTCACGCCATTTGCTTTGTTTGCCACGTGCTAAAGGAAGATATCAGATCCTAAACCCAACTAAACGGAACCGAATCGAACCGAACCGAATCGAACCGCCTTAGGTTTGTTTAATGGAACAAGTTTGAATCGAAGAGGTGATGTGTGCTTTTAGGATGTCAAACAAAACTCGGTCGCGTTAAATTTGGGTTCAAGAACCCAACGAGCCGAACTCGAACTTACACTTTTCAAATTCGACTCGTCGTTAAAGATTTTTTAATAAATAAATAAAATATAAATATTAAAAGTTATAGATATTAATTAATAAAAATTATTAAATAAATTAAAAGAAAACTTAAATAAAAATTTAAATCTAAAAAAAAAAAAAAACAATTTGTAGAATTTCAAATTCGAACTCGAGAGTCTGAGTCTTGACGATTTAATCTTAATGAATTGATTCTTAGCATGAACAATTTTTTAACGATTCGAGTCATAACCCGACTCAATAAGTAAAGACTCGGCTCGATTTGTTCGTTTTATTAGGATTTAACAATAGATATAAGTTTTGCGATACTTTAAATTATAATTATATGTATAACATTTTTAAATACAAGATATGTTATGTTATAATTATCGTTAATTATAAGGTGTAGTCGGATATATTATGCGCTTGTGTAGTATATGTATGTATATAAAACTGTAATTAATGTAAGTGATCGAGTGTCAGAAACTGAAGATCTAAGCAATGACCGATGGAGATTATAGAAGACGATTCGTTTTGGGCTTATGTGGAAATAGAAATATATCATTGGTGTTATTGTGTGTTGTATTGTTTATTTATAGATATTGTGTGTTTGGTAAATAAGTGTAAAAGTAAGGGTAATTGTATAATGTAATTTAATACATTTGAGTGTTTGACACACTAGGTGCTATAAATAAGCAAAGATCAACAGTCTTAATTCTGAGATATGCTACTCATCGAAGCAGAATAATATAAAGATAGAGTTATGGATAAGGCAGAAGGTCGCCATCTGGTGTTCATCTCCATCCCAATTGTTGGTCATTTGATACCAATGGTGGCATTTGCCAAACTCCTCACTCCTCGATTTCAGATCACTATACTCACCATGAACCCTCCTCTTCCTAATTGGGCAGCTCCTTCCGCCGCATACCTTGCATCTCTCCGTTCCGAGAATAATAATAATACTGATCATGACCTTTCCAGGATTCGATTTCTCCAACTCCCTTCTGTGGACTTCCAGGTTGATCACACCAACCATGCTTTCACCACCATGTCCCGTTTTATCGATGCCCATAAGTTTAACGTCAAGGAAGCCATCTCAGACCTCCAACAAACTCCTAATGTGCACGTTTATGCCGTAGTCACCGATTTCGTCACGTCGATGATTGACGTCGCCAACGAACTTCGTATTCCGGCATACGTCTACTTCCCTTCCAGTGCGGCGTGTCTTAGCATCATGTTGTACCCTCCGTCGCAATCGCAGTTGACGGACGACATGGTGGATGTCGTCGGTATCTCGCCTGTTCCCGCAGACGCCATGCCGGGCTTAATTACCGATCCAGATGGGTACGACACTTTCACGTACCATGGTCGTCGGTTTAACAAGGCGCAAGGTATCATAGTAAACACATTCAAGGAATTAGAACCCGCGGTAGCCGATGCCCTTTCTGCCAAATCTGTACTCGGAGATGCTACTTCCGATGATGGCCATTACGTCGACGTTCTACCGCCGGTGTACACGGTGGGACCTGTGATATCAATACCTACGGAGACCTCCCAACACGAGTGCATCCGTTGGTTAGACGATCAACCTCCACTGTCGGTGGTTTACCTCTGTTTCGGAAGCATGGGGTGGTTCGAGACCAAACAAGTACGACAGCTAGCACATGGGTTGGAGAGGAGCCAGCATCGGTTCCTCTGGGTTCTCCGTTGTCCATCCAACGAAGATGGGTCACGTGGAGACACGGATTTGGAAAGAATCGGGTTGCCGGATGAGTTCTTAAAGAGGACAAGATCGAGAGGATTGGTTTGGGGTTCGTGGGTCCCGCAAATGGACATCTTACTGCACTCCTCCGTCGGTGGATTCGTGACGCACTGCGGATGGAACTCATGTCTGGAGGCGGTGTGGGCTGGAGTTCCGATGCTGGCATGGCCTTTGTACGCGGAGCAGAAGTTTAACAAGTGTGAGATGGTGGAGGACATGGGTGTTGCACTGCCGATTATTAGCAAGGACGGTGAGGGAGTCATGGACGCGGAGGAGGTGGAGAAAGGAGTGCGGTGTTTGATGGGTGAGAGTGAAGAAGGAATCAAGGTAAGGATTAGGGTGACGAAGATGAAAGATGAAAGTAGAAAAGCGGTTCAAACTCGGTCTGGTTCTTCATATCATGCCTTGGAGCTTTGGATCCAAAATATCCTCTCCTTCTAATTAGCAGCACCCTAAACCTTTTTTTTAATTATAATAATCAGAAGTTTCTAAACTACATATAATTAACGCAACAAAAAGAAACTTATATTTTTTATTATATTTTATTATTTTATATTTATATTAGAAACTTATATTATATAACTTATATTATATAATTTTTTATTATAAACTTATATTATATGTTTCATAAATTATGTATAGTTTTGCTATTTTTCATTAATATAGTATATTAATGATGGTTTTTAATCAAAAAAAAAAAAAAAAAAACTAAGTATTGACTCAACAAAAGAAAATAGACTATAAACAATGTTTTTTTTATTGTTTTTTTTTTAAAGATGATCAGATGGACATGTTTATTTTTAGGATGATGTAAAAAAAGTTCAGTATTCGACGGTTCAGATTCGATTATGAAACGAACCGAATCCAAATCCAAGAGTAGACTAGTTTATTTAAACGAATCGAACCAAATACAGACTCGAGTTGCAAATACTTAGTTATTCTTAATAGCAACGTGACATATAATGACATAATGATAATCAACTCCTAAACTGTGCACTGTGCAGTCACAAACACACAGTTCACCAACACTTACAGTACCATTGGATCAAATGAGTAAAATGATACAACTCTAAAATCTAAATAAGTTGCTAAATGTTATTAGAGTGAACAAAGTAAGGTTGAATCATATACTTTAAGGTTAGACTAATGAGGTTTTTGAGGTTTATTTACTCATATACTTTATCTAAATTTTTTTATTTTTTTCCTTGTAACGTCTAGTTTGTACTTTCTTATAAATTAAACTTTTAATTGCGTGCAAATTGCGCATATGACTTTTTTAAAGGTAATTTTGATTAAATTAAAATTACATTTGTCAGAACGCTTGAAGTTTGTCGTGATTTGAACATAAATCTTAGGCTCGACAAACATGTTGAGCTCGACTCGTTTAGTTACATGAGCGAGTCCAAACACCTAGGTGTTAGGTGTTCGGCTCTGGTCATTTAAATATATGATATATTTTTTAATTTTAATATTTATAAGGTTATTACTAATTATAAAAGTTCTTGCTCCCGCCCAAACCCCCTCGGACAACTGGGTCTGCGACACTGCCCACTTGGCCCTATTATCTATTATCATCATTCTCGATTCATTGTACTCTTTTAATAATACTGATAAATCTGATATAGGTTCTTCTCAACCTTCACTACATTTTGAGGTTGAGATCATCTTGATTTGTAACATTTCCTATATTTGATGAGGCATCTATCTACCCAAGACACCTACTACCACACCCCTATAGTCCTATCCTATCTGACTATCTTGTGTTGAAGAAGGTTTACTAAGGCTAATCAATGTTCATCACTTTGGTAAAAGATCTGCTAAATCACTTCTTTTATTTATGCTGATTTTCACAAATACTTCTATTGATTATCATTTCAATGCCAATTCCAAGATCTGCTATACCTATTAACATTTCATCCACATTAATTACAAGGATCACATAGCAACTGCTTCTGTGCTTCATTTCCCATTCATAGCAGAAGAAACCTGCTTACCTGCTCCGCACCTTCTCAAATTGAAAAGGCTCATAAACTTCTTAGAGTATGTTTAACATGTTCATCTCTAATTTGCAAACAGACTTAAGTTAAAAATATCTTATTCGAATCTTCTTTCAAATATCTACATCTCCAATGCTTAATAAGATCCTGGATTGCTGTTTATACCTGCGCAAGATGTTATTATTTCAAAAAAAATCAAAAGCTTGATACAACTGATGGAGAATTAATTATTTTCTGCCAATGAAATCACGAATCTTAGCATATTAAAAAGGAAAGGTTATTACGATTTATGAATCAGACAGGTAGTCGGAAGTCGAATTGTCATTCTCAAGTTGCTCTCTTCTCATTTTTTCTTTCGCATACATTTCCAATCTCTGTTTCATCTTCTCCTTGTAACTATTCTCAAGGCGATGCATCACATAGAATCCCAGGGCACCCCCGGCCAATGTACCTGTAATAATGCGTAAGTATCCCCATTTCAATGAAGGTGGGGGACTCATTATCAATTCTCCACCACTTCACTCATACAAAAATACAATGTCCTGCAAATCACGAAATCTTGATTCTTTCAGCTAAGTGAGCACCTGTAATAAAAGAAGAAAAATCATCATTTTGCAGTTGTTCACAACACCAAGGATTTGAATTTGAGTTGACGTGGAAATTATTGAATTATAGTGTGTAATCCAGCGACCACCAAAAGCAAAACAAACATAAACAACAGGGTATCGCAACTGCATCAAATATCAGGGACCGGATCGGAGACCTAATGGATTGCAATTCTTTACTCCAACATAACTCAAGGTTGGGAGTCGACACACCAAAACTGAAGGTGTTCTATGAAGAAATCAAGCCAAACGATACACCTGACCCTTTCGCAGAAGGCATCTGGAGCATAAAGATATCAAAAATGTCTATAGCTTTATGAAATCAAGCCAAACGATGGCACGGAGAATACTTTCAGCAGGCTTAACAAATGGGGGGCACTGACCAGAATTGATTGTGTGCTATGTCTACATGAACCAGAAACAATCGCACATCTATTCTTCACATGTCAATACAACAGAAAGTTGTAGACTGACTTCGTAGCAGGCAACTTCCTAGCAAGCAAACTGCGAATTACCGTGCAACATTAATGGATAATTGGAGATATATTGGAAGGGCTGAATGGGCTAAGGAAAGGATCAACTGAGGACTGCACTGGGCGGCATTCGTAGCTGCAATATGGCAACTCTGGAAAGAACGGAATACTAGATACATGGAAGATAAGGCGCAACCAGTCATAGTAGTATCAAAGGATTTCATTAGAAACTTGGAAATTGTTGTTAGGGGTAGTAGTTACAACACGTCAAATCGCAATTCATCCGAGGAACAAACGGTAGCAAATTGGAGAAGACCAACACAACCAAGGTTAACATTGAATCACTGCTGAGCAATTAGGTTAGGTTATAAAAACTCTTATGACCATCTTTGGTTGTATTTGCTATACTCATTTTCATTTTCAATCTTCTATAAAGCCTATTTCAAAAAAAATATAATAGTCTAAAACTATACACTGTAAAAAGAATCCACATACGATGAAATTTTGTTCCTCAAAAAGGAAAGAGAGATATGATTAGTCTATTCACGATATCCCATATAAGAAATGCAAATGAACTTATTCATATCATATTCATTATAAACAAATAATGGGTTTTTTTATGAAGAACAAATAATGGTTTAACTAACAGTAATACCAAATAAAATTGTTTAATTATTCTCAAAGTAGACTTATTGGCTATGAGAATAAACACTGAATATTAGCAACATGTACTGGATTTCTGCATATCAAAAGAACTCAAATGAGTACAGTATCGGTAGGCCGGTAAATAGTATACTGGAATCCGTATTCGTATCCGTTTTCGAATTCGAATTTCGCATTCGAATTCAGATTTTCGGATACGGATTCGTATACCGAAAATTATCTAGACGGATTCGAATATTTGCAATATCCGCCGTTAAAATCCGAATTCGAATAATATTCAAATAAATATATAATAATAATATTAGTAGTAGTAATTAATAATTGTTATTTATAAACTTATATTATTATTTAAGATTTTAGGGTGATTAATTGACTATTAATTAACTTTATTAAGAGTGATTTTATATTTTTATAATTTTATTTTAGGGTTTTCTATAAAAAGTTATCCGAATTCGGATTTTCGGATATCTGAAAATTTATCTGAATTCGGATTCGAATTTTCCTATCCGGATATAATTTTCCTTGGTATCCTAGTTGAATCCGTCCGATATACAGACCTAAGTATCGTTATTGGGAACTACCTGAGCCGTACGATTAGTGACACAAGCAGATCCACAAGGGGCGGGTGGGAGCTCAAACCCCTATATGGATTTATTTCCTCTTCTTCTTTTTCATAGGAGTATAAGCATTCCATTATGCTCCACACTCATTGATGATTAAAAAGTATAAAACACAAAAAGAGAAAGATACAAAAGGAACCAACCAAGATCCAAGAATTCTAAAGTTAAACGATGATAGAGGAGAAAGACAGTAAGGTAATACCGATGATGAAGATAATGTCTGGAATGCAAGGCGAGGTCGGCGATTATGTGAGATCGACGATTAGGAGAACGGCTGCATAAAACAACTAAAAATTTGATATGCTAGGGTTAAGGTCGTCGCCTGTCGACAAAACGAAACAGGGATTTCTTTTATTTTAACTTTTAAGAAATAATTATTATTTAATGAGACTATTTTATTAGAGTGGGTAGACCCGGAATTATCCTATTGCCTGTTGCCCCTGTTGGGGTGGGTCTGAGTCGACCAAAGGGAGAATTTTATCCCATACCCTGATACCCTGCTGTGGGAGATAGTTGAGGTCCGGTTTTATCTTAAATATCCCCGACCCATCTACGCCCCGTTTCTTCCAGCAGCTCAATCTTCACCTGCTTCGTACCCACTCCTATAGCTCTACTTGTGTTCAAGATTTCTTAGCAGATAAAGAATGTTATATACGAAATGCTACTATTTGTAGAAGTAAAATTTCAAAATCGACTGTTCAATTAATGAAGTCCTATTTTTGGAAATAGAATGGTGAAATCATTGATTGAATTTTCAAATACATGACGAATTTTCAGGTGAAAACCTTATATTTGAGACACGAATGAAAACAACGATCTTAACCGTCATTGATCGAAGTTCTCAAATAGTGGATTTCATCTATTCTCATTTTACATACATAATGATCACCGTTAGTTTAGATCATTCTCATTTAAACGGAACTATATATATATAGCTACCTCAATCTTGATGATTTATATAAACTCACTGAATATTTTTTGCTGACACACCATTTACCAATCACCATATATACATGCATCGCATGATCTACCTAGCTAGCTAACACTCCCATTGCAGTTGTTCCATCACGGCACTCACGTCTCCATAATCACCAAATTCAGCTTCACAATTCATCAATTCAGTTTCCACGAGATCAAGATCGAAGTTCCAACCTATTAATGGGATATCGAAATCTTGACACTTTTGATCCAAATTATCCAAATTGGCATCGACAAAATTCGTTTTGGGCACTATTGGATCTTCGTGCACTTGTTGCTCTAGCACCGATGCCCCATTATTGATCTCCTTCATGGATGCAGGTAAGGGTACCTCCCAAGTTGAACACTCGTCCAGAATACCTACATCTGCAGGTCTATCCAAAGAGGAAGAAGAGAAGATTGCATGGCATAGAGAGGAATTTAAAGATGATGTTCTAAAGTTAATGTTGTCTGTAAGGCTTGGAACAACAGTAAAATGAGTTTCATCTTTGAAGCTCACAAAACCACCAATGTTATTTGATTGGTCTGCTGGGTTATAGTCATGCAGATTGGGAGCTGTTCCATGAGCATTATCTGCATGATTTGTCAGAGGCAACGTGAGGAATGATGGGTGGTGGTTGATATCCAGAGATTTAATGGTATTGCGGTTTGAGTTGTTAATGGTGAATAATGGACTTGGTGTTTCCGGGAATTGAGAAAGATGTTTCGTGCTGCTGGTAGTAGTAGTATTATCAGCAGGTGTAATCGAACAAGAAGAAGCTAGAATAGGAAGTACAGGAACAGTAGTGGTAGATGATGATGCATTGGTACTTGTAGAAGAAGACTTTAGATTATGGGTGGTTGGATCAAGACCTTGTGCAATGAGTTTTTTCTTGATACATGAATTCCAGAAGTTCTTGACCTCATTGTCCGTTCTTCCTGGCAGATACTTGGCTATCTGAGCCCATCTACGATCAATCAGCATGCATGCATTGGATGAGTCGATGAATTAAACTCAGATATATGTACAATATTTATTAGGGTTTGAACAAGCACCTGTTTCCCAGAATTCTATGGACATCGACGATGACTCTTTCTTCGTGTGCAGTGAAAGATCCTCTCCTGAGATCAGGTCTGAGGTAGTTGATCCATCTTAGCCTACAGCTCTTCCCACATCTCTGCAGATCTAAATCAAACAACAGCAATATTGGCCGATTAGGTAGACAGATTAGAAAGACAGACAGACAGACAGACAGAGATGGATATATATATATATGACCTGCTTGTTTGGGGACAGAACTCCAGCAACCATGTCCATGGGTAGTGATGTAGCTGCTAAGCTTCTCATCTTCCTCAGGAGACCAAAGACCTCTCTTAACTTTCTGCTTTGTGCAGCAGTGATGACCCATTCATTCAATAGACAATTAGACAGTGATAATAAATATGGCAAGCTTAAGGTATGGATGGAGTCCTATAAGTCCTAACTATATATATACATGCATGACATATATGAATCTACAATAGATATATAATAATGAAGAAAATCTTCTAACTTGAAGCTCACGACCTCTCCAAAATCCAAATCTGTTTTCTTGCGAATTCTGATTTCGATTATATATTAATTTATTATCATGCATGCATGCATGCTTCGAGAAGGATTTTTTCCCCTTCTTGATAAGTCTAGTAAGTATGAACACCTTGTTTATGCAAGAAAATAATAGCATCTATCTATATATATGTGTTCAAGAAAAATAATGGATGGATTAATAATTTAATTAACACTAGTTGTGTTCATATTTAAATGCATGTGTAGTTTAAGCGATAAATTAATTAATTGGTCGTAATAATCATTCGATTGATTGCATTTTCAATTTTGCATGTATATTGTAGATTAAGATTGAGAAATAAAAGATTGATGACAGAGTGACAATTAAAAGTGATTTAGGTACAAAAAGGTGGGTACGAATAATTGAAAAAACATGTTTTTAATTGTAACTCGTTTTATTTAACAATGTGTTTAATATTATTAAATCTTATACGTACCCATCACTACTCAGATCATAATCTCGCTGATTTGAGATTTTGAAGGAGGTCATTATAATTATTCATCCATCATTGTTCGAGATTTCAAGTTTTCAAACATGTTGCTGTCTAATTATTTTATTAAAATTCGAGTATTTTTGATAATATACTGTACGGACATGTAACTTTCAGGTCACGGTGACATAAGACTGATGACGTGATTTTCAGAAATCTCTCTCTCCCTTTCTCTCACTCTAATGTTTACTATAGACTCGTTAATAATTTAATTTCTACCTTAAGATAAGCAGTATTAATAACACCGATGTCTTGTTAATGGGATCAGGTCTGGCTTAACCGGATCTTGGTTAGGACCCGAGCTTGAGCCGAAGTCGGATCAGACTCGTGTCCTGATCTGGACCAGATCATAGTCGGGCTTGGGTCGTGGATCGAATCACTGTTGTTATCCTTAAACTATTTCAGTGGATCGAAGATATTATCAATAATCACGAACCAAAAAGGTTATATTAATGTCGGAATGGTTTACAATTTCCATACACATTAAACTGTCGGCATGGTTTGAAAATGTCACGAATCAAAAAGAAAAATCAACAGTTTCCTCTACACACTTTCTCGGAGTTGTTGGAAATTGAGGAAAAAGTTGCCAAACCTTACGTATGTAAATCAGTAAATGTGTCCAAGCAGGATCATTTAATTAGCCCCGAATGGTTGGGTCCAGTGAACAGTGCGTCTAGATGAAGGATGGGTGCAAATACTCAAGCCTCCTAAGTAGCTTTGTAGGATGTTGCTTATACATAAACTCGGTCCAATCAACCGTCGGATTTGAGGCAAGCTAGACGTCTAGTCTGACCTCGTTTACATTTTTAGTAGTTAGGAATTAGTTTAGGCCGTAAAAAGATAAATAATTAAATGATCTATTTTCACAAGTGGTAAAAAATTTAAAATAAAATGATAACAACCAGTGAACTAGATAATAAAAACAAACATGGTCATTAATCATTATTACTTACTAGATATATAACTAGAAGTTTATTATAATTACGTTTAAGATTAAATGTGAATTAAATTCCCAATCAGATAATTAAATCGATCGATCAAATATTAAATGAAGAAATCAAATAATTAGTTTAATCCAATCAAATAATAATTGAGTTTGATCAATCTAATCAAATAATTAACCGTTAATTATAAACATGGATGACGTCTATCACATATAAACATCGGGAATGACTTCTTAAATCTCTATTAGAATTGCTACTGAACTTGGGAATGATATTATTTATAATAGTCTAAGAATGACAACAGTTTATAAATGATGATATTGAAGATAAATGTTTATACAGATTTGATGATTGCAGCAGAGATCTGGAGATGATGAAGATGATGAGCAGATCAGATGAAGAATCTCCAGATGAACAGATGATTTGATTCAATTCCAGAAGACTGATTCCAGAAGACAGATTGAAGAACCCGGAGGACAGATTAAAGAAGATGGTGATTTAGGAACAATGATTTGATTCCAAAACCTAAGGTTTGAATTGTGTTGATCTATATTTATGGAGGTGATTACCAACGGCTATATGGGTTTAGGTAAGTTTGGTAGATATCCTTAATTATGGTAATAAATGGGATTAGGAATGTTTATATTGGGAATAATGAATTAAGGATTGGGAGGATATTTGAAAAGATATTGTTGGATATTGAGTAATAGGATATATGTGTTTTTGTAAGGACTTGTATGATATTTTCACAATAATTCTAGTATTCTAATAGTCCCCCTCGAAGATAAGGTCATAAACTACTAGGATTTGGGCTTAATACTTGGGTTATGGGCTTATATTCGGATGATGTAGATATTTGATTAAATAGATGGTGTATATGGATATATAGGTATTCGGATATGGGTATTCGGATATGGGTGTTTGGATGTGGATATTTGGTTTAGTGTATTCTTATAAAAAGGGTGTATGTGGGTTTTTCATTTGATTGGTGGCACTAGGGTTTTGGGTTTGGCGGGAGTTGCTTCGTTTCATAGGTTTGCTTCTCTTCCTTCTCCTTCTTGCATTTTGTTTTCTCCTCTTCCTTGATGTATGTTCTTCATTCCGAGTTGCATCAGTAGTGTTTTGTATAGTGTTCCTGTTACTGGTTTTGTGAATATATCGGCTACATTCATTCTCGAGTCTACTCTGTCTATTTTCAAGTTTTTCTCCATGATTTTGTCGCGCACTGTGTGAATGTCAATCTCGATGTGTTTCGTTCTTTGATGTAGTACTGGATTTTTTGCTATTGCTGCTGCAGAGTTGCTATCTGTGTAGAGTATTGGTGTCTCATTTTTGTAGGTTCCGATTTCTTTTAGTAGATTAATGATCCATGTTATCTCGCAACTTGTGTATGCCAATGCCCTGTATTCTGCTTCTGCTGATGATCGAGCAACTGTGTGTTGCTTCTTTGTTTGCCATGATATTAGGGACTCTCCAAGAAAGATGGCGAATCCTGTTGTGGACCTTCTTGTTGAAGGGCATGATGCCAAGTCAGAGTCTGAGAAGGCTCTTAATCCTGAAGTTTTGGATCCTGAGAAGACAACAGCAAAACCAGGTGATTGTTTAATATATCTTAGCACTTTATGTGCTGCATTTAGATCCTTTTGCCTTGGTTTGGACATGTTTTGGCTCAGTGTATTTACTGCGTATGTTATGTCTGGTCTAGTTACTGTTAGGTATACCAATTTTCCTACTATGCTTCTGTATTGTGTTGCATCCTCTAGTTCTTTTTCATCATTCTCTTTTTTGTTATTTTCTTGTGTTTTCTTTGCTGGTGTACTTGTTGGTTTTGAATTTAGATATTCAGTTGATTCTAACAGATCTAGTACATATTTTCTTTGTCCCATGTATATTCCTGTTTGTGCATAAGTGAATTCTAGTCCTAAGAAGTATTTTAATTTTCCTAGATCTTTGATGTTGAAAAAATTTGCCAATTCTGTTTTTGTTTTGTTTATCTGATTAATGTTGTTCCCTGTGATTAATAGATCGTCTACATAGGCTAGTATGAATGTTTTTGAATTTTGTTCTTCTTTTATGAAGAGTGCATAGTCTGTCTTGGTTTGTTTAAACCCTATTGTTTGTAGTGCACTGTTTAGTTTATGAAACCACATTCTAGAAGCTTGTTTAAGACCATATAGGGATTTTTTCAGTTTACACACTAGGTTTTGTTCCTTTTGGTTTTTGATTTTCAAGCCTTGGGGAATTTTCATAAAAACTTCTTCTTCTAGATCTCCATGTAAGAAGGCATTTTGGACATCCATTTGGTGTAAATGCCATCTGTTTTGGGCTGCTAAGGCTATTATTGTCCTTAGTGTTGTCATTCTAGAGACTGGTGCAAAGGTGTCTGTATAATCTATTCCTTCAACTTGGTTATATCCTTTTGCTACTAGTCTGGCCTTGTGCCTTTCTAGTGTTCCATCTGAGTTGAACTTTGTTTTGTATACCCATTTGTTTCCTATTGCTTTCTTTCCTTCTGGTAATTCTACAATTTCCCATGTTTTGTTTTCTTTTAATGCTTTCAATTCTTTTTCCATTGCATCACACCATTTTGATTCCTTTATTGCTTGTGTGTATGTTTTTGGTTTTTTTTCTTTGTTTATTTCAGTTAAGAAAGCATTGTGTTTTTTTGATAGATTATCATAGGATATGTATTTTTCTATTGGGTATTTTGATTTATTTGCATTGTAGCATATGTAATCTTCTAGATTTTTAGGCCTTTTTGTTTCTCTGTTAGGCCTTTGTGTTGTTGGTTCTGGTTCTTTTCTCTTGCTTTGTGTAGTTTGTTCTGTTGTTTTGTTTGTTGTGTAATTTATGTCTTCTATTAAGGATGGGTTTATGACTTCTTTTTCTTGTTTATTTTTAAATGGGAAGACAGTTTCGTAGCAGGTTACATCTCTATTTATAAAGATTGTTCCTTTTTCTAAGTCTAGG
>LFYR01001248.1:93923-108342 GCA_001185155.1 Zostera marina
ATTTTATTGTTCTTTGCATAGCATAGGCATCCAAAGACTCTTAGGCTGTTATAATTTGGTTCTTTGTTGAAGAGAATGTTGTATGGTGTTTTGTTTTGTATGACAGGAGAGGGTGTCCTGTTTATTAAGTAGCTTGCTGTCAATATGCATTCTCCCCAGTATTTTATTGGTGTTTGGGAGTGAAACATTATGCTCCTGGCTACATCTAGTAGGTGTCTATGTTTCCTTTCTACAATGGAGTTTTGTTGGGGGGTATATGGACAAGTCAACTGATGTCTTATACCATATTTTGCTAAAAATGTCTTGAATTCCTGGGATTGAAATTCCGTTCCATTGTCACTCCTTATGGTTCCTATTTTTGTTTTGAATTGATTCATTGCTTCAAATGTGAAATTTTTGAAAATTTCATAAGTATTGCTTTTGTTTCTCATTAGTATTGTCCAGGTTGCCCTAGAAAAATCGTCCATTATGGTCATAAAATATTTATGTCCTTTGTGGGTTGGTTCTTTGTATGGACCCCATAGGTCTATATGCAATAATTCAAAAATTTCTGATGTTTTAGAATTGCTAGAAGGAAAAGAGAATCTAGTATGTTTTGCCATAGGGCATTCATTACAAAATATATTCTCTAATTTTGGAAAAAAAGTACTGTTTTTCCTAATTAAATCATATCTAATCTGGGATGGGTGTCCCAGTCTTTTGTGCCAAATATTTGCTGAAGGTGCTTTGTTGACAGCATATGACCTTGGTTGTTCCAAAGCTTCTTCTCTTCCATTCAGCATGTATAGTCCATTGATCTTTCTACCCATAGAAATCAATCTCATCTTCGAATCCTGTATCAAACAATGATCAGGATGAAATGAGAAGCTACATTTTAATTGTTTTGTAAGTTTTGTTACTGAAATCAAATTCACATTGAAGTCAGTGATCTGTAGTACATTATACAATGTTAACAGATCGTCTATTTTGTAATTCCCCATGTATCTCACAGTTGTTGTTTGTGAGTTTGGGAGGTTTACAATAATAGGTTTTACTAGTGCCCTTTTTTCACTTAGTGTGATGGTTGGTCCACACATGTGATCCGTGGCTCCACTGTCTATTATCCAGTCAGTGGTGTTCTTAGTTTTTGTATTTAAACAAAATGACTCTTGGGACTTACCAGTATGATTTGGGTTCATTTCTGGTTGTATTTGTGCTCTGCCCATGTGTACAGAATGTTTCTCCTCTCCTGTTTGTTGTATTTGATTTTGATTAAGGAGGGATCTCAGCTGTTACATTATATCTTGGTTGTTTTGATTTCCATTCTGATATTCAGGTTGAATGAGGTTGTTGTTCTGATATCCATTGTCATTTTCAGTCATGTAGTATTCATGGTTTGTATCTTTCATTGTATAGTTGTTTTCATTCTCTTGCCAATGTTGGTTTTCAACTTCCTCAGAGTAGCTGTTGTATGCTCTTGTCTGTGGTCTGAAGTTGTTGTTTAAATTTCTACCTCTTTGGTAGTTGTGGCCTCTAGTTGGTTGTCCCTGTGGCCTGAAGGATGGTCTCCTTTGTTGGTTGAATTGTGGTTGGAAAGATGGTCTGGGATTTTGTTGATTGTTTCCATATGTTGGTCTTTCTGCAGGGTAACCATGCAATTGATAGCATGTGTTAATTGTGTGTCCTGGCCTTTTACAGCCAGTACAGTATGGTCTTTCACTCTGTGGTCTCGGTGGCCTGTAGGGGCCTTGTGCTAGTAGTGCTGTAGCTGACTCTTTTGGTGTTTCCATATCCTTCGTTTGTTCATCTTGAATCACCATTGAATAAGCTCTGTTTAGGTCAGGCTGGGGATCCATTTGCATTATTTGTCTGCTTAACTGTTTATATGTCTCATTTAGCCCATTCAGAAACTTTATGAGTCTTTCTTCTTGTATTACTTCTACACTTTTCCTGCTCATGTCATATTCATTCCATAGTTTTGTCAGTTTTGTGTAGTAGTTGCATACTGAATCTTCTCCTTGTGTAAGATTCATGATCTTTACTTGTAATTGGAAGACTAGTGGTCCATTTTGTATATGGAATCTTGCTTTCAGCTCCTTCCATAGCAAGTGGGCTGACTTATAGAAGATGAAAGCTGGAGAGAGTTCTAGGCTCAGTCCGTTTAGTATCCAAGACCTCACTAGAGCATCAGTAGCTTTCCATTTTTCATATTCTTTTTCATTTCTTTCTTCAGGAGTGGGAATTTCACCTGTTAAAAACTTTTCTTTGTTTTTGGACTCCACAGCTATAATAAACTGTGCACTCCAAATGTTCCAGTTATTTCCATCCATCTTGAATGGTACTAACTGAATTCCTGGATTGTCTGAATATGTTGGGATAACATTTTCATTTGACATTTTTGTTTCTGAAAATAAATCAATAAATGCAGATGATCAGAATGATGCTGGAAAATATCAGGATATAGGTGGTGCTACTATGGAGTGTATTGATCACGTGGTGGTGCCAAGACAGTTTCCTGTTTATCAACCCCCTTTTGATCCTGTGGCTTGGAAGAATGCAGCTTGGGCTGGGAGAGTGCTTGAGGATCCTAGAAGTTGGTGGGTTGAATATATGAGGAATAATGAAGACCCTGATTTTGTGGATGATGATCCAGATCAGGGACCACAGCCACTTGATAGTGATCCTGATGATGAAGAACCTGATGGTTTTGATGAGGACTGGAATGTTGATGAGGGAGCTGGTGGTGTTTATGTACTCAGTGATGATGAGAAAGCTAGAGAGAGTGAAGACTACTGTATTTTCACTTGTGAGGAAAAAGACTGTGTGAGGATGCTGAGACGTAAGAGGATGAAGGCAAGGTTGAGAGCTCACTATAAGGAGAAAGCTCTGGACCTTGGAGTTTGGGATGGGGAGTATCCTCCTCGTCTAATGGATAGTCCTTAAAAACTTTTGACAATTTGTAAAAAACTTGAATGAATATATTATGAAAGGAGAAAATACTGATTACTTGTGAAAAAAAATGTGCTTGATATTATGATGTATGTATTATGCTATGATGAATATCCCTCTTTTTTTTCAGGTATGAATGCTGATCAGATGAATGATATGAATCGTCTTTTGGATAGTATGAATGATGTGTGGAGTGATACTTCTCCTATGAGTCTGGATAGTGTTAAACAACTATCACAGGAGATTATTGACAAGATGAAACGTGATGATGGTGAGATTGATCCTGATTATGGACTATTTCTCTTGACAAAGCTAAAGAAGGAAGCTGATCTTTAAAATGACTGATTATGGACTGATCTTTTTTGATCAGTGAGTGAAAACAAGAGAGAAAAAAAAATGTGAAGTTAAGAATGAAAATGTTGTTGTATGATTAGCAAGATCTTTTACTGCTCTGATACCATATTAGAATTGCTACTAAACTTGTGAATGATATTATTTATAATAGTCTAAGAATGATAATAGTTTATGAATGATAATATTTGAAGATAAATGTTTATACAGATTTGATGATTGCAGCAGTGATCTGGAGATGATGAAGTTGATGAGCAGATCAGATGAAGAATCTCCAGATGAACCACTACAAGAAAAGAGGTCTACAGCGACGATTTTAGCGACGATTTTGGATCGTCGCTAAATTACAAGAAGGATTTTGAAGAAAACCCGCGATATTAGCGACGATATGAATATATCGTCGCTGATTATCTTTTTTTTTGTTTAATTAGCGATGATATGTTGATGATCGTCGCTAGATATAACATTTAGCGACGATTTAAAATTTATCATCGCTAATAACACTAATAACACTAATAATTTAAAATAAAAAACTTGGGACATTGTCAACAAGCCCCTCATTTAAAATAAAAATTATTTTAAAACTAAGTTTTTTTAAAATAAAAAAAATAAAAAACCCCCCAAATCGTGTTATCCCCAAAACGTTAACTTATTTCCCCAAATCCTTCCTCATGTTAAAACCCCAAATGCTTCATCACCTCCAGTCCAACGAGCGGCGATCTTCCTGTCTGGCAAGCGGCGATCTTCCTGTCCGGCGAGCGTCTTCCTGTCCGACGAGGCTTCCTGTCCGCCGACGAGCAACTTCCGTTCATTCCAGACAACTTCCGTTCATGTAAGGTGTATTGGAATTTAAAGAAAAAGAAAAGAAGGCAGAGGCAAATCATGTTGGTTAGATCATGACCAAGATTGGCAGACATCAGGTAAGAGGTTAGATCATGACCATGGGGAATCCAGTTTAGTTTTTCGTAAGATATTTGCAGGCACGGAAATTTAAAGGTAATTGTATTATTTGCAATTTCATTATCTTTGCAGGCTGATAGTATACGTGCAATGGGGGACAAATCAACTGCTAGAGACACAATGAAGAAAGCAGGAGTCCCAACAGTACCTGGAAGTGATGGACTATTGAAGGTACTCTTGTAGTAGCTGTGGGCTACAAAAATTTATTATGTGATTGAGTGTTAATCTAAAGTCTAAATATTGTATTTGTAGTCCACAGAAGAGGCTATTAAGGTTGCCAGTAAGATCGGTTACCCTGTGATGATCAAGGTATACATTCTATTGTAATAACAGTATAATATATCATAATATTACACATGCTCTCCATTTTAACGTAAAAATGATTTTTAGGGCACTAAGGCTATATGCTTCTATAAGTTATTTTCTACAAAATTATAAAGGAAATTTTATTTAGGGTTTCAATTGCAATCAAGAAGTTAGAGAAAACATGGGAAATCACTATTAACAAATAAAATTTACTTTCAGGCTACTGCTGGTGGTGGAGGACGTGGAATGCGTTTGGCAAAAGAACCTGAAGAATTTGTTAGATTGTTACAGGTATGGTACCGATTTTAATATAAACATGTAATTTATTGTTTATTCTTATTAGCAGAGACCTCATTAAGAGGGATGAGTGATCTGTGACTTTTATTATTAGCAAACTTTCTGAAGACAAAATGTTATCATTTAACTTTTAGAAAAAGCAATCCAACGAATGAAAAGGGCTCTCAACGACACTATTATTACAGGTTTATTTTATGAATCATAATAGAATCAATGTTTGGAAATAGTGAAATATGAAACATCTATTCAATATTTTAGGCTCCTTGGACAATTTGTATGATGTAGTAGCTAGCTCATTAATGTTCCTTTGTTTTACAGGAGTTCCTACAACTATCGACTACCATAAACTTATCCTTGAAATAGAGGTAAAATGTTATATCATCTTTTCCAGATCCTACCCCTGATGCATTTATCTCATATCATTTTGTCTCATTATATGTATGTTCATGAATGTCAGGACTTTAAAACAGGCAATGTAGATACAGCATTCATTCAAAAGCATGAAGAAGAGTTGTCTGAGGTTAGTGTTTTGATCATGAATTCCCCTGATCACCTATCATTTTCTAATAACAAATATAATCAGAGTAAAAATATCTCAGTTTAGTGTTGATAAAAAATGATAACATTGGCACACATTAATTATCCATGTGTTGCTTTTCTTTGTAGCCTCAGGACATGGTTGTTTCAACTCCAGTAACTGAGCTCGTTGCAACCTGAAGTTCTTAGAAGAAGCTAGCAAGTTTATAAAAAACAATGAATCTGAATGCCAACTTCAGCAAACAGACTTTGATTCAACAATTTCTTACCTATTGTCTTTGTTTGTTTGTTCTGATATACTAGATTTAAAAAATACCTTTTTATCAAGAGAGATTTTGAACATATGAAGTGATAATAGCATATAACACACTCTAAGATTTTAATTTTTAAATATATTTTTTTTTATAACATAACGAGACTCGAAACTTGGACTTTCAATGTATGAGATTGGTGTGAATTGAATTATATTTGCAGGTATTGAATTGTATTTATGGTTGAATTGTATTTGCATGTATTTACAGGTGTGATTGAATAGTAAGGCTCTAAATGAGCACCCATATAAATAAAACATTTTTTTTTATTGTATTATATTTTAGCGACGATTTAGCGACGATAAGTCGAAACAGGGAAAATTAAAATTTAACAAAAGCGACGATTTAGCGACGATTTAGCGACGATCTTTTTCAAATATTAGCGACGATTTAGCGACGATCTTTTTTCAAATATTAGCGACGATTCATCGCCGATTTAGCGACGATGCTATTTTTTGGCGCCAAAAAATAGCGTGCGTGTGGGATTACATCAGCGACGATGACACATCGTCGCTGATACTCGCTGATAATTAGCGACGATATCCAATATCGTCGCTAAATTTTTAGCGAGGCGACCTACAGCGACGCTTTAGCGACGATCAAAAATCGTCGCTGAAACCAATTTAGCGACGATTTTTGACTTTCAGCGACGATTTCTGATCGTCGTTGAATCGCAGGAATCTTGTAGTGTCAGCAGTTCTCTATCGCTCCTCTTCCGGAGTACGAAAGAGGGAAGCGAGCCTGGCAGCAGCAGGAGACTGCGCAGGAGAAGTCCCCACAGGTACCTCCCCTTCCTCAGCTTGTTGATCTTCTTCAGGAGGATTAGGGGTGGGCGCCTTTGTATAGGCGTTCTCATGAGCACGGCGCCTCAAATGTTGGGCATCAGAAGATTTAGAGGCAGATGCATAAACCTTCGTACCCGTCTCATTTTGCCCCACGCGTTCAGGGACACCTCCAGGGTTATGCATATAAAAATCTGCGAGAAATAAAAACAGAGTTAGTAAAAATGCATACAAATAAAGAATAGAAAGAAAAAACAAACAAAGGAAGGCCTTGTCGGTTAAAGGTATCATCAATCGCGTGACCGACAGACACGTCGATGGGGTGTAGGAAGGCCAGTCTTTGTACAAAGTCGGACCACAGTCCAAAGGGGAACAACTTCGAAAAAGGACCAACTTTCAGAAAAGTCGGACCCCAAGGAAGTCGAACCCGGTGCAACCTCAGAAGAGCCCGACGACAAAAGTCGGACCCTAGAAAGCTGCACCTCCAAGGCTCAAGTCGAAGCCTTACGCGCGCTGAAGTCGAAGCGGAGAAACTGAAAGTCGATACGCAGAAAGTCGATCAGTCGGAGCGAAGGAAGTAGGTGGGAAACAAGTGAACCCCCCTCCGCTATTTATAGGGTAAAGTCGAAAACGAACTGTCGCGAGCACTGTTCATCCGGATTCACCCGTTGGGCCGAAAAACCCACGGGCCCGGTGTTGATACACCATGTTTCTTGTGCTCTCTTCAGGGGGGAGTACTGGTGAGACATGCCTGATTACACCAGTCACTACCCATCAACGCCTCTCAACAAGGACTAGGGCTCCGTCGCTATGACAGGACCCCCGGAGAGCTCCCACGGTGTGGAACACGTTCATCGTCCAGATCGCCGAGTTAGCCCGTAAAGTCGCCCGATTGGACTATCAAGTCGCCGACATACAGGATAACTCGCCGAGTTAAGGCAAGATCGGCAGTATGGTAGACTGTACATCTTCGCCCTAGAAACTCGCCGAGTTAGCCCTTAACTAGGCGACTTCCATACCTGAATCGGCGACTTACGACCGTTACTCGGCGGCAGCCAACGTCATAAATGTTACCATATATGACCATAGGCGCGATCTCCGCCGATGAGTGCGCCCTCCGAGACCCTATAAAAGGGGTCCCAAGGGGACATTCAAAGGCACGATTCAAGTTCCACTCTCACACCAGAGCACTACACTACGAAACTTGGCGAGTCTCATTAGAATCGCCTAGTTTCACTTGCAGGTATTTTGACGTAGAGCGTGCGTCGTTGACTCCAAAGCCTCCGGCATCAACCTCGCACCACCGCGAGCCCTGGTAGCAGATTCAGTGCTTCATCAGCTGGCGCCGTCTGTGGGACTACCGAACCACCGGTATCCCGTCGTAATTGCGATTTTTTAAAAATCCGGCTCGAGCTCTCCCAAGAGTTCGCCGAGTTTGTCAAAAAATCGCCGACTTAGATCGTCCGATTCTCGGTTAACGTCCGATTTAGCCTTAAATCGCCGACTTATCCTTGAGAATCGTCCGATCCGGAATATCGTCTGCTAGCTAAGAGTGCTGTCCACGACCTTGTTCGGGAAAACCCCTAACTCGCCGAGTTAACACTTAACTCGCCGACTTAGCTCTTGTTTTCCCAACAAGCTCAGTCAGGTACCTCTCTGCTTTGGTACTTCCTCGCTTTTGCTTTCATGGCAATCATCGAAAAGCAGAAGCACCCTTACGCCACAAGAAGTAAGGGAAAAATGCCAGCAACTGAGCTGGAACAGGGTGAGCAATCCCGACCTAAGGGACCCATCAATGCTCAACCTGTGGAAACAAACTCGGTTCCTCCTCCTGTCGTGGAACACATTGTACCCAAGGCTCCACCCACCTTGGAAGAAAGGTTGTTCAGTTTCATGGACAACATTGAAAGAAGGATGACTAACCTCGAGCAAGCGAGGAGTCATAGGACCACCACCATCCGTGAAAGAGCGGATGAATCTGGGACCATCTATTCTCCATCTGCGGAGAAAAAACAGAGTTCCCGTCCCAAGACGGGACCCAGTAAGAGTCGCTCCGAGAGGACTCTTACTACTCGGTTCGTAGAGGATCTTCGGCGGAAGTTGGCCACCGACCCAGCTGTTGGCAACCTGCACGAAATCCTGAGGGTTAAAAGTGCTCCTCTTAGCGAGGACCTTTTAAAGGGAGTTTTCCCACCCAACTGGCGGGTACCAAGAATCGAGGCATACGACGGTTCAAGTGATCCAGAAGATCACATGAACCTCTACCTCAACGTCTTGAAACCGCAAACCATCGATGATGGGCTGCTGTGTCGGGCATTCCCCGGCACTCTCAAGGGCAGCGCTTATCGATGGTTCTCTGGTCTGCCAGCTGGCTCAGTCACCAGCTTTGCAGACCTCTCATCCAAGTTCATCGCCCAACACGTGGGGATGATAAGGATTAAACATAGTGCCAACGCACTCCTGGCACTCAGACAGGACAAACTGTCTCTGAGGGATTATACGGTCAAGTTCACCACTATGATGACAGAGGTGAACGACCTAATCCCGAGTGTGGCCATAGCGGGATATATTAGAGGATTAGTCCCCTACTCCCCTCTGGCCCAAAATCTGACTCTCTACAAGGTGAGTTCTCTGCCCGACCTCTTCCAACGCGCTCAATTGTACATTGAGGTGGAAGAGGAGGACGAGAACAAGTTAGCTGAACTTGGGACTCCTAGCTTCAAAAAGCCTAAGTATGAGAGGAAAGGGTATAGCGGAAACAACAATTTCCGCGACACCTCTAACAGGTATACCAGTAACAAGGCCGAGCCTTCCAAAAAAGAATGGAAGCCTAGGCATGATAACAAGGTATACCAAACCTCAACCAGCAAACCGCCTAAGGGTGCAGTTCCACTATGGAAAAAGAACACCCCGCTTATAATAAGCAAGGGCGAGCTGTTTGAGAAGCTAAAGGGTCGAGCGGACCTACCTGTCCCTCGCTCTTTAGAACCTGCAGGCAAAGAGGGCCGCACGCAATCTGGGAAATTCTGTAAATTTCACAACGACTGCTGCCACTTAACAGACCACTGTAGGGAGTTCTCGACTTTCGTCGAGCAGCTGATCTCTAAGGGAGAACTTGGCAACTTTGTCAAGAAATCCCGAGGACGGGACAACTGCAAATCTGACGCAAAGGGGAAGCGTCCACGCTCTCCTTCGCCAGATAGCGACAACAGCGAGAACCGCCAGCGGAAGACCATCAATATGATATTTGGTGGTGGATCCGTTGGCCAGAATAGGGGATATTCCCGAAAGTTGCTGATGTCACAATCAACGCCTCGAGACAACGGAAAGCGGGTCCGCGAGGAGAAGTCAATATACTTCTTCGAAGAGGACCTGGACGATGTCTTGCAACCTCACGAGGATCCACTCGTGATCCAAGCAGACATCGGTCCTAATTCCCGAGTCGAGAGGATGATTGTCGAAAGTGGCAGCTCTAAGGATATCCTCTACATGGATACTTTTACCAAGATGGGCTATAAAAGGGAGGAACTATCTCCCTGTAAGGAAGCCATCTACGGCTTCACTAACATCGCCGCCCCAGTGGCCGGTGTTATTAACCTAAAGGTATCCATCGGTTCCAAGTGAGGAAGGGTTAGCCGAACATGCCGCTTCATAGTAGTGGAGGTAGAATCTACTTTCCATGGCATTTTCGGACGCCCCTTCATCCACGGAATCCAAGCAGTCCCGTCTTCTTATCACCAATGCATTCGATACCCAGTAAACGGGTTCGTTGCGACTGTCAAAAGATCACAAAAAGATTCTGGACAAGGGTATAAGAAGGCAACCCAGCTGACAAAACTCGACAACATGCTCGTCCACGCCCCGCCTAACACTGAGGAAAGGGAAAAATTACAACCTGTGGACGAGACCGAGGTATACCAGCTGGAGGGGGGACATGTGGCACTAGGGAAGGGGTTACCCCCTGACCTAAAAGCCAAGCTTGTGACTGTCCTGGAGGAGCACCAGGACAGGTTCGTTTGGGAGGGTGAGGCACCGACACAGATTGCGCGTCAGATCGTGACGCACAAACTGAATGTCGACTCATCCATTCCAGCTCGACGCCAAAAACGTCGAGTACTCACTTCTGACAGGCGAGAGGCAGCCAATGAGGAAATATCGAAACTCTTGAATGCAGGGCACATTCGGGAATTTCGATACCCGACTTGGTTGGCCAACCCCGTTCTGGTCAAGAAGCCCAATGGCAAATGGTGCATGTGCATTGATTTCACGGATCTCAATAAAGCATGCCCCAAGGACATGCAGTTACCCGTTGCCATCCATCGACGAACTAGTCGATGGAGCATCCGGTAATGAGCTCCTCTCTATGATGGATGCCCACTCAGGATACAATCAAATCCTGATGCATGAGCCTGATGAGGAAAAAACATCCTTCATCACGGACTCAGGGACTTTCTGTTATAGGGTAATGCCATTCGGTTTAAGGAATGTTGGGGCTACATTTCAACGCTTAATGGACAAGGTTTTTGCAAACCAGATCGGGCGCAACGTTTCCGCTTACGTCGATGACATCCTAGTCAAGTCGTCAAGCATGGAAAAGCACCCTGATGATCTGAAAGAAACCCTTGAGACATTAAAGCAATATGGAATGAAGCTCAACCTAGCCAAGTGCGCATTTGGAATCAAGGAAGGCAAGTTCCTTGGTTTCTATGTAGGTCAGCACGGGATCAAACCTAATCCCGACAAAATCCAAGCTATCCTTGATATGGAGCCCCCCGCACAATCCGAGAAGTATAGAGGTTGAACGGTCGAATCAATGCGCTCAGTCGTTTTATATCGCAAACGGCTGACAAGTGCAAACCGTTCTTCCAATTGCTAAAAACTGCGGCTAAGGGTAGTATCACTTGGACACCATAGTGCGAGGAGGCATTTGCGAAGTTAAAGGCGCACATGTCCTCACTCCCAATGCTGACATCACCCAAAAAGGGAGAGGACCTGTACTTATACATAGCGGCCTCAGAAGAGGCCGTGAGTGCAGTCCTCATCGCGCAGAGGGACAAGGATCAAGTCTCTATCTACTACCACTAGAGGCGACTACAAGGTGCTGAACTGCGATATTCTCCCATCGAGAAGATCGTATTCGCAGTAATCCACGCTTGTCGTCGTTTTCGAGCCTACTTCTTAGCGCACACGATTGTTGTACTAACATCGTGTCCTCTACGTCGTCTACTTCACAAACCCGACATCTCGGGAAGGTTAACCAAATGGGCAATTGAACTCAGTGAGTTCGACTTGGACTTCCGACCAGCCACTGCCATCAAGGGGCAAGCTGTAGCGGATTTCATTGTCGAACTCACACAGCCCAGTTTGACACAACCTTGGATTGTGGAAGTAGACGGCTCGAGTTGTAGCACAGGCTCAGGTATCGGAGTAAAAATCCATAGCCCGGATGGAAAAAACTACGAACACTCGGTCCGACTTCACTTCCCGGCTTCTAACAACGTCGCGGAATATGAAGCGGCCATACATGGCCTGAAGCTGCTAAGAACTCTCGGTGCTGAGAATGTCATGCTCCGCACTGGCTCGGCAAACCACTGGTGAATTTGCTTGTAAGGAACCACAAATAACAAAGTATGTGGAAGCAATGGTAGATCTCACCAAACAATTCGCCGAGTTCAAAATCGAGCAAATCCCTCGAATTCAAAATTTACCCGCTGACGCTTTAGCACGTTTAGCGTCAGCTTGGGAGGGAGGACAGCGCGAGATTTTAGTGGACTCTATACTCCAGCCCACGTGCCAAGTATTGGCTGTCACTTCCGACTCTCAAGAGGACTGGAGGCAACCAATACTGGCATTCATTCAAAATGGAGTGCTTCCTAGCAACAAAGGGGAGGCCAAAAAACTAAAACACAGAGCAGCAAAATACTATGATGTCGGAGGGGTACTTTATAAAAAGTCCTTCGATAGTCCTTTGCTACGCTGTTTGGCCCAACCCGATACTAGTAGGGTGCTTCAGGAAGTACATGAAGGCTCATGCGGACTCCATGAAGGAGGAAGAGCATTGGCCTTCAAAATCATAAGGCTCGGGTACTACTGGCCCACTTTAAGGTTGGAAGCTCGCACTTATATCCGCAAGTGCCGAGCATGTCAGCTGCACAACCCTATGCAGCAGAAACCATCCGCGGAAATGACTCCGATTCTGAGCTCAATCCCGTTCGCAAGGTGGAGGTTGGACATCGTAGGCCCATTCCCCCCCTCAACATCACAGGCTCGATTCATCTTTGTAGCAGTAGACTACTTTACAAAGTGGGTCGAGGCTCAGGCTGTGGTGAAAATCACTCAGGATACGGCAGTCAAGTTTATCTACCGCTCCATAGTCTGTCGATTCGGCATTCCCCAAGACATTGTCACGGACAATGGCTCACAGTTCACGGGGGGAAAATTTTCAAGAATGTGCGAGGACCTAAACATAAAGCTCCACTTCGCCTCCGTTTACCGACCTCAGGCAAACGGGCAAGTGGAGGTTACCAACAAGGCCATCGTACAGGGATTGAAAAAGAAAATCGAATCAGCCAAAGGGGCCTGGGCGGACAAGTTGTGCGAAATCCTATGGGCATATCGCACAACGAGTAAGAAACCCACGGGCAACACCCCTTTTGCCATGACCTATGGAGTAGAAGCAGTCGTACCAATCGAGATGAGTATACCAACGTATCGAGTCTCGAAGTACGACCAACAAGTAAATGACCAAAACCTAGCCACAGAGCTAGAGCTAAGGGATGAAACCCGTGACGAGGCGTACTTGCGAAACGAATCGTACAAGGCTAGCGTATCAAGATACCACAACCGCCAAGTACGCAAAAAAGTTTTCCTGCCAGGAACTCTCGTCACGCGGAAGGCTAGCATAACAGAAAGGAATAGGCCAAGAAATAAACTATCTTCCAACTTCGAAGGTCCCTACATCGTTGAGGAGGAAATAAGGCCAGGAACTTATCGCCTACGACGACAGGATGGAACAATGGTTCCTAACACCTGGCATGCGGACAACATGCAGCAGTACTACGCATAGTACTCACAAGCATCAAGTTTATTTTCTTTAGTTTTCCTAGTATGTATGTTAGCTATTTTATAAATTGACGCATTCTAACCCGTATGGATACCCTAAATCTATTGTGTCGCTTTGGCCTCAGTAGAAAAAAGATCATTCCGTCGCTACGGCCCTAATGATCCTATCCAATCTTGTCGCTAAAAAGCCTTGATATGGATCAACAAGTCACTCCCTCACTAGGAGTCGGACTAAATCGTCAAGGGTTCAAATCCAGGGTTAGAATAAATAGGTCCAACTCAGACACGCGTTGCGACCAGAACTCTTATTCGCACGAGCGAATCAAGAACTAGTGGATATCAAACCACTTTCACCTATCGAGTTTAGCTACGATTCATACGTCCTAAGTGACTAAGAATCTAACTTACGTCCAAAAGCGACTAAGTTACGATTTGGGAATTTAGTTAAGTTGAGTTTTTCCAAACTTACTTCCTAAGTGACTAAGAATCTAACTTACGTCCAAAAGCGACTAAGTTATAATTTATGAATCTAGTTTAAGTTCAACTAAACCTACGTAAGTGGCTAAGTAAAGTTGAAAGAACCTAACTTACGTCCAAAAGCGACTAAGTTACGATTTATGATTCTAGTTTAGATCCAACTACGATTCGTACGACTAAACCTATGTCCTAAGAATCTAACTTACGTCCAGAGCGACTAAGTTACGATTTATGAATCTAGTTTAACTCTAAAACACAACCTCGCCGACTTAGAACATCATACAGTATCTTAGGGGGAAAATCACAAGCCCCCTTCCACAACCTCAGGGGGGAGTATCACAAGCTCTCCCGACATTTCTATCGCTTTGGCTAGAGATCGTCGAACTTCAGGGGGGAGTATCACAAACT
>LFYR01001249.1:0-15663 GCA_001185155.1 Zostera marina
CTTTTCTTAGAAGGAGTGTTCGACTTTTGCTTGGAGAGAAAAGTCGATCTTCAAAAAGTCGATCCCTAGTGCACTTGGAGGATTCCTTGGAAGCCGATGTTCGAAAGCCTAGCTCCTTGAGGGGTCGACTTTTCTTCGGAAGAAAAAAGTCGATCTCCTGAAATGTCGATCCCTTGCTGGCTGATTTCCTCGCAAAACTTTCTAGCTGGCGACTTGGAAAAAAGTCGATCCCTTTTTTCGAAAAAGTCGAGGAGCTTTTGTCGTGAGTATCTTTGAATCACAGACGGCGCCAACTGATGGGGGTGAAACCCGACCTTTGGGATACGACCTGGATCCTCACCAGAATTGTTTTTTGAATTGATAGATTAATGATATTGTTAGACGACACATAATACCATAGTTAGTTTACCTTTTCTTGTAATAATTCCATCCTATATGATGATTAAACAACTCTGTAATGATTACGCATTCTTAGTGAAAATATTGGATTCTTTGACAATCACTTTAGCCATTCATTCTCTAACATGGTATCAATTCAGATTGATCTTCCTCAAAGTGCTCGTCTCTATGATTAATCTTCTTATTGTAAATCGTTTTTTCTTTCTTCTCCAAATCGATTTTACAAATTGAAATTGTTTGATGTCTCTTTTCAAGATTGCGATTTCAACTTTTCAAGAATTCAAGATTTCTCGTCTACTACTGATCCTCTCTCGTCGCCTACTGATCCTCTCTCATCATTCCTCGCTTCTTGATTGTCGCTTTTCATGCTTTTAGATCGTGATTTCATCTCTCATGATTGTAGATTGCGATTCCGATAGATTGTGATTTCCATTTGAGTATTTTGGATTTGGACCTGCGATCTGAGATTGCAGTTCGTTGTTGCGGTTTCTCAACTGCGATTCAGCTAGCGCTCGTCGTCGCTGCTCATCTGCGATTTCCGTTCTTCAAATCGGTTTGCGTTGATTTATGATTCTTCAAATCACTTCTAATCATTTGGGTTGGTTGAATTCAAGAGAGAAATTCCATTAAAGCTGACACTGAGCAACTGAAGAGTTCGAGCTGATTTTCCCGTCGAGTTTCCGGCCTGGCGTTTGTTCGTAGCATCATCTAGCACCGATTGAGTTTCACTTTCATCAGTTGGCGGTGTCTGTGATTTCAAGATACTCACAACAAAATCTCTTTGATTTTTTCGAGAGGTCGTCACCCAAGAAAATTGCCGGAATATCGAGTCCCAGCTCTCGGAATCAACTTTCTCAGACAGGTCGAATTTTCCAGGTCAATTTTTTTTCTTCTGAGATCGACTTTTTCCAGGCAATTCAACTTCTCTCCTCTAGCTGAATTTCCCCTTCAACCATACAAGTCAACTTTTTCAGGTTGACTTTTTCTTCCAAGTTGACTTTTTTCAAGATCTAGTTCGACTTTTTTGCCAGTCTAATTTATTTCTACGAAAATGGAGAGCAGAAGAAACAGCTCTCGTGCAAATTGGGACAATAACAATATAAGTCTTACTTAATAGTTGTACTTGAGTCATCGATTCCCAGGCGTTACTTGACTTGACCCTCGTCATTATGGCACCATCAATGGGACGCCATAATGACGTGGGCCCTAGGGACATTGAATGAGAAACGCCCCAAGGACTCTATAAAAGGGGCCCTTGAGGGGTCCTCATTCTCATGTCATCTACACTTGACACACCTCACACCAGAGCAAACTAAGGAGCCCGAGTCGCCGACTCCCACATCTGAGTCATCGATTCCCCTCCTCTTCTGCAGGTATTTGAAGTAGAGCGCGCGTCGTGGATTCCAAAGCCTCTGACCCTCCTCGCAACCCCGCGAGCCTCCTGGTAGCAGATTTCTTGCTTCATCAGTTGGCGCCGTTTTTGGGACTATCGAACTACGATATCCCGTCGTATCGCGAAATTTTCTTCGCAAAGTTCGGCTCGATTCCCTTGGCGTGAATCGCTGACTTTGTGTCAAGGAATCGTCGTTTCATACCAACAATCACCGACTCCACCTAGTGAGTCATCGATTCCGGGATTATTCTGCTAGGTAAGAGTGTTGTCCACGACTTGGTATAAAAAGCCCATAAGTTGAATCGTCGATTCCACCTAGGGAGTCGCCGATTGCTTTAGCTTTTTGCCTTTTTCAATTCCTGTGATTCTGCCCGACCTCTTCCAACGAGCTCAATCATTCATTGAGATAGAAGAGGAGGACAATGATAAGCTGGACGGATTCGAGTCGCCCAGCCTGAAAAAACCTCGCTATGTTGAAAAATATACATATGAGGATACAAGTTCCCAGTCCGAAACCTCGACTAGTCTTTCTCGATACAGAGAGGAGTTTCCGAGCAGCAGTTATGACCACCAAGGTCATAACTCATACTCTCAGTCTGATAACAGTTATGGCCACGAAAGCCATAGCTCACACTCTCGGCCCAGAAATAGTTATGGCAACCAAAGCCATAGCTCACGCTCCCAATCCTATAACAGTAATGGCGACCAAAGCCACAGTTCAAATTCACAATCAAGTGCATCACGCTAGTAGTGAGGAACTATCATCTGTTTGAAGGAAGATAGGATTGGCCAGAGTAACCAGGAAGGCTATGCTTCTGTCAGTGGCAACAAGCGGCCAAAACACGTTGATTCTTTTGTTTGTCGCCTATATTATTCTCATATATTCTCAATAGTGATATTATTCTAAATAAATCTCTCTTTAATCCATGGAGATACTATGCAATATGTATGCCATATCATATTTAGAATAATGACCTATCGCTTCAGACGAATCAATCATCCATCGCTTCGGCTGGATGGCGTCCGTCACTTCGACCTCATATATCATCCATCGCATAGGATGGATGATACCCGTTGCTCAGACCTAGCTTACGACCCACGAGTCTAAGTGATGGTTACAAAATCCAATTTACGTCCAGAGCGGCTAAATTGTGATTACAAGCCTAGTTTACGATTTATGAGTCCAAAGTGCGACTTAAGAATCTAAATCAGGCTCTCATTTATGAATCTAGCTCCGAGATTCTAAATTTACGACTACAATCAATGATACCCTCGTTTTAAATCTATTTTGTCGCTATGGCCTTAATAGACCAAGGATCATTTTGTCGCTTTGGCCTTAATGATCCGCAAATTTAACCGCACGCTGAGCTACAATTCGTACGGCTAAGTTTACGCCCAGAGTGGCTAGCAATAGGGTTAGCAGAGTCTAATTTACGTCCAGAGTGGCTAAATTACGACTTATGAATCTTTGTTTCGGGCCTTAGTTGCAATTTAAAGGGTAATTTATATGAAAGATAAGCAAAGAAAAAACAAAAGATAGCCCATCGACAATCAAAATCAAGTATTTCGAAAACTACTCATTCCAAAGGTTATGTGCCACAATGGCACGACATTTGAGGGGGAGTATCACAAGCTCTCCCGTCACTTCTGTCGCTTCGGCCAGAAGTCGTCACATTTCGAGGGGGAGTATCACAAGCTCTCCCGACACTTCTGTCGCTTCGGCCAGAAGTCGTCACATTTCGAGGGGGAGTATCACAAGTTCTCCCGACACTTCTGTCGCTTCAGCCAGAAGTCGTCATATTTCGAGGGGGAGTATCACAAGTTCTCCCGACACTTCTGTCGCTTCGGCCAGAAGTCGTCACATTTCGAGGGGGAGTATCACAAGCTCTCCAGACACTTCTGTCCTTTCGGTCAGAAGTCGTCAAATTTCGAGGGGAAGTATCAAAAGCTCTCCCGACACTTATGTCGCTTCGGCCAGAAGTCGTCAATAAATTTAAGCATGCTAAAATCTGTCGCTTCAGCCAGATTTACCAAGGATTAATTTGAGCAAAGGAGAGACAATGCGGAAGGTAAAATCACACGGTAAGTTCAATAAGTTAATAATAATATGCGTTTTGGACTGATCTAATTGTTTTGCAGGATGTTTTCTTTTTTGCAGGTAAGATTCTCATAGTGAATCAGGTTCTAATAGTGAACCAGACTCTGATAGTGAGTTAGACTCTGATAGTGAGTCAGTCTATCTTGTCGCTTTGGCCTTGATAGACCAGAGGTCATTTTGTCGCTTTGGCCTTAATGACCTGAAGGGGAGAGTATCATAAGCTTTCCCCGACATTTTTGTCGCTTCGGCCACAAAGTTGATCTCTAGGAAAATCGATCCTAGAAAATCGAACTAGAACCAGATCTGAGCAGTTAGGTGGTTATAACCCTAATAGTCACTTCTACTCATTTTGGCAGGTTGAATTCTAGAGACAAATTCTAGCTAAGCAGAGCCTGAGAAACTGAAGAGTTCGAATTGAGTTTCCAGCCTTATGCATGTTCGAAGTATCGTCTTGCATTAATTGACTTCCACCATCATCAAACATCAATGGTACAAGCACCATTGATGGAAAAAAAATAGATACCAAAGTATTGCAAGAATGAGATCGGCAGAGAAGAGTTTTTCTTGGGACGTCAGCGAACAGACGTTGCGCAAGTGGGAAAAGATGTAATGTAGATGAGACAAATGTGGAAGAATGTTTTATTTGAATCTGATATTCGGAAAATTTTACACTGCAGATTGATGGAGATCTCCGTACATACGGCATGCACTACAAAAAACCAGAGCAGTTCTGGCGCCCATCCCCCGGCGGCCAGGCCGCCGGTAGGTACGACTAGCGGCCAGGCCGTCGGAAATTTAGACTTGTCCGCTGGCATAATTTTCCCTCGTAAATGAGAAAAATGAGCTGGCAGCCAAGCCGACGGTATCTTTTTTTTTTAAGATGCCAGCAGCCTGGCCGTCAGCTCCAATTTCCCTAACAGTCGGGAGAAAAATTCCTGACGGCTTGGCCGCTGGATACTTTTTCCCGCTTGTTTTTTACAGCAGAATTTTTTGGAAACCCTAAAATTACAACTTTCGCCGTCGTGATCCCTCGTACAGTCAAACCTAGTCAACTCGAACTTAAGTATTTCCCGACGGCCTGGCTGCCGCGAATTTTTTATATAAGAAAAAAATTTCCAGATTCCTTTCATTTTATTTCCCCCCAAAATCCTCTCCACTTCTCCCACTCCTCTCTAACTCTCCCCAAATCCCTCCGTCGATCTTTGATCCACTTCTCCGGTGATCTTCGAAGTTCCCTCAAGGTATGTTATTCATATTCCTTTGGTTGTATTTTTTTTTTGTTATCTTCTTCATCTTCTCTTCATATAGTTTTCCTCTTCTAATCCGTCGTCCGGTCATTTCTTTCCGGCCATCCTCGAAATTATCCTCAAGGTATGGTTTTCATCTTCTATTAGTTATATTTGTTATTTTTTGTTATGTTCTTCATCTTCTTCTCTTCTTTTTTTTGTTCTTTTTAATTTGGGGTTTATGATTTGGGGTATTATTATTTGTGAATGTTTTAGTTATTAGGGGGTTTATATTTAGGGTTTTATAAAATGGGGGTTTCTAATTTAGGATTTTATGAAATGGGGGTTTTTTAATTTGGGGGTTTGATTTGTGTATTTGATCTTATGTAGTTAGGGTATGATTTTGTGGATGATCTTATGTGTTTTAATGTTTGATTTAGTGTGTTGGTTTTAATTTTTTAAATGTTTTAAGTGTTAGTGTTATTTTGATTTATTTACTGTTTTGATTAAGTGTTAGTGTTAGTGATGTTTTGAATAAGTGTGTGTTACTGTTTTGATTAAATTTTAGTGATGTTTTGATTAATTTTTTTTTGTTATATGGTTTTTTGTATGGTTGTTAGTGCTGGAATTTTGTTATGGTTGTTAGTGAAATATCTGGAATTTTTATGGTTGCTGGAAATTTTAATTTTTATGGTTAATTTTTTTATCTTATAAAGTTTTATTTTTGTGTTTTAAGTTCGTTTACTTGAATTTGTGTTTTTAAGGTTTGCTGGAATTTTATTATAGTTAGTTGATGGAATTTAATAATTACTATTTTAATAATGTTGTTAGTCTTTTATTGATTTATTTTAGGTAGTTGATATTTCTGTCAATGATATATATATGTGTGTTGTGTATTGATATTGTTTTTTGTTATATGTGGTATTTTTTGTTGTTAGGATTTGCGGAAATTTGAATTGTGATTTTCTATAAGTGTGATTGTTAGTGAGTTTTTAAATAATTGTTTAATAATCAATTATAATTGTATGTATTTCAATTGCATGTCTGAAATCCCGGTACCCGATAAGGCTGGGTTAACTTTGAACCCATGTAGCCAAGAATCCAGAGATGGCCTGACGGCGTTTGTTCAATATGTTTACGAAAATGCATGGTTTGTATAAAGAAGGATATTTACCATGTCCATGTAGAAATTGTACTAATAGAAATGTGATTTCAATTGCCGAATTACAACAATATATCTTCATGAATGGTTGGTTGACACATTATGTTATATGGACGAAACATAGTGAGTGAACTTACGATTCATAACCAAATATGGAAAATGTAGTGGTAGATGGACCAAATGAAATCCGTAATTTGGTTTGCGTGGCGATGGGTAGATCTGATAAGATTGATAATATTTCAGATACTCCAGATATTCCAGATATTCCAGATCATAATGATGAAGATCTTCTAGAACCGAACGAAGATCTTCCAGATTTAAATTATGATTCGACTTTTGTTAATCGGTTGAAAAACGCCGAACAAGAATTATAGCCCGGTTGTACCGAATTTACAAAGATCTCTTTTATTTTGAAATTATTTCAATGTAAGTGTATCAATCAGTGGTCCGATAAATCATTTGAGACGTTGTTATCCATTTTACGTCGATCTCATCCCAATGGAACGGAAACGATCCCGAAGAATATGTATCAAGCTAAGTCAGTTGTTCGTAATTTGGGGTTACGGTATGAGAAAATCGATGCATGTCGGAACGATTGTATCATTTATTGTAAAAAATATAAAGATTTCAAAAGTTGTCCTACATGTGGTGTTTTATGGTGGCTGAACGAAGCTGATGATGTAAAAAGAAAACGGATTCCCACCAAATATTTAAGACATTTTCCGTTGATACCATGACTTAAAAGATTGTTTTTGTGTAAAGATATTTCTAAAGGAATGACTTGGCATAAAAATGATCGAAAAAAAGATGGAATTCTTCGTCATCCGGCAGATTCATTTTAATGGACACAATTTGACGATCGATATCCCGATTTTGCTTCTGAACACGTAATATCAGATTGAGACTTGCAAGCGATGTATTTAATCCATTTAGTATGATGTCAGTTTTTCATAGCACGTGGCCAGTCGTTCTTATGCTTTATAATTTTCCTCCGTGGATGTGTATGAAACAACCCAATTTCATTTTGAGTCTTCTAATTTCCAGACCTACATCACCTAGAAATGATATAGATGTCTACTTACAACCACATATTGATGAGTTAAAAATTCTATGGACCACTGGTGTCACGACATATGACGTGGTTACTCAGAATAGCTTTCAAATGCATGCTGCAATGATGTGGACAATTAACGATTATCCTGGATATGGTGATCTTTCTAATTGGAGCACGAAAGGAAAATTGGCATGTGCAGTTTGTTCTGAAAAAAGGAGTAGTGTTCGATTGAAATATGGAAAGAAAGAGTCTTTTCTTGGACACCGTCATTTCTTGGAAAAATACCATCCGTATAGACGTAATAAGAAGGATTTCAATAGCAAAATCAAAATTGAAGAAGTGCCTAAACGACCCTTGGGAGAGGAGGTATTTCTGAATTTGATTTTTTTTAGAAATTCTATTATTTTCGACAAAAACGATAAGAAACCATCAAAGAAGAAGATGAAAGTCATGTCCTTACCTCCTGGATGGAAAAAAGTTAGTATTTTCTTTCAATTGCCGTATTGGAAGACTCTGTTGATACGTCATAATATCGACGTTATGCATACTGAAAAAAATATTTGCGATGATATTATAAACACTTTATTGGAAATGGATGACAAATCGAAAGACAATTTGGTACCCGTTTTGATCTTCAAGAAATGAAAATTTGTTCCGAGTTACATCCACTAAAGATTAGTGATTCTGAATGGAAGATTCCAAAGGCGATATTCAATCTCAATAATGAAGAAAAGACGATTTTCTGTAAAGTGTTTCATGATCTCAAATTTCCGGATGAGTATGCATCCAACATCTCACCAAAAGTGAAATTGAAAGAAAGGAAGTTTACAGGTTTGAAAAGATATGATTGTCACATGATAATGCAACAATTACTTCCAATTGCATTACGTCGATCAATACATCCAAAGGTAACATCTGTTTTAGTTGACATATGCAAGTATTTCAACGCGATTTGTTCGAAGGCGATTGTAGTTGACCATATGAAAAGATTGGAAAAAAGCATCGTTATTACATTGTGCAAATTGGAAAAAATATTTCCTCTGAGATTTTTACAATAATGGTACATCTAATAGTACATCTTCCAAGTGAAGCGAAAGTGGCTGGTCCAGTTCATTATCGATGGATGTATCCAATTGAAAGATATCTATTGACTTTGAAAAAATACGTTCAGACCCGTAGTCATCCTGAAGGGTCGACTGCAGAAAAATATCTGACCGACGAATCTATGACATTCTGTACACGTTTTTTACATAACATTGAAACTAAGTCAAATAGAACAGAAAGATATATCGATGGTTACTATGGTGCATCAACTCACACTTCACTCACTAAACTTGAACATGGTCAAGTTCATCGATATATCATTTTCAATTTGAATATTATTGAGATATTCTGAAATCTTCATATCGACGACCTAAAACAAAGGTACGTATATCATATCGATATATCATTTTCATATTATCGATATATCTTTTTCATATATATCAATTTAATATTTACGTTTGACATATTAGGTATCCGACTATTACTTCCTTGCGTTTGCAAAAATTAAATTTCAAAGAATTTGCAGACTGGTTTGAAAAATATGTTCAGAAAAATAGGGGCAAGGACGAGAATATTTCAGAAGATATTTGTTCGATATCAAGAGGTCCAAATTTCTTTCTAAAATCGTACAACGGTTGCATCTTAAACGGTGTGAAATTTCTTTCGTCTGAAGTGTTAAATTTACAAAAGACACAAAATCACAGTGTATTAGTCTCCTCCACTACATCCACATACTTAAAAAATTCGAATGACGATCCGACAATTGATGATCTTTCGTACCATGAAACTCTTCACAAAGTTTTCGAAGTATGTTACGGACACGATATGTTGAAATATCTGATATTTCACTACAAATGGTATAAAGGATATAAAAAAGACGAGTTCGGTCTGGTTAGTGTGAAAACGTCAATGCCAAAACACAGGGAAGAACCGTTTATTTTTGCCGAACAAGCTAAACTACGTTTTTATTCAATAGATCCTATTGAATCTAATAAGAGTTTTGTATTAAACAGACCTCATAGACAAATATTTGATGTAGACGATGTATAATGAATTTGAATATTATCTTTCTTTTATATTATCTTTCAATTAATTAAATTATCCTAATTTTATTTAGATGTATTGGTTACTAGTCGCATTCGTTCTTTTGGTTTTCATGGTCGTCACGACTCTAGATCAGAGTGATGACTCTGATAAACAGAATTATGATCATCCTAATCTACATGACATGAACACGGCTGGGTGTGGTAGTCAAATGAAGAAAAAAACAAGAGAACAAAACCTAGATCATACAGAATATCATCCATCACAAGGACAACGGTTTGTAATAAAATTCAGAAATATCCACGATAGCGTAGGAAAAAAACTAAATAAGAAATGAGCAAGGAACGATTTCAAGTTACTACCAATGGACGTACCGTGGCTTGAACAAGACCAGAAAAACATAGATGAGGAGATGGCAACGATACAGGTTTCATTAATTTATAGTTAATTATTATTATAAATTTTATAGTTAATTAATAGTTAATTTTATAATTATTCATCGAACAGAGAGAATTTGATTACAGCGGGTCAACCTATGGTTATCGACGTGTCAATGAAAGGTTAAATAAATTATAGAGAAGCGCTTATAACGCTTTACTAGATAAATATAATAATGAAGATCTAACACTCGAAGAGGTTATGAGAATTTTACCAGACTACATCATCAAAGATCAATTTGTAAATAAGCTGAACGAGAGAAGATCGCCGAGGGGAATAGTACGTATTAAATATTATTTCTTCTTTTTAATGCAATAAAATTAAAAAAAATTAACTTAATTATTTTATTTTAATTTAATCCAGAAAATTTCTAAAATTAACAAAGACAATCGGGCAAAACAAACATTACACAGTTTAGGTTCGAAAAGTCTAGCAGAAAAAAATTACGAAGCAATAAGTAAATTATTTAATTTCATATATACTTTCAAATTCTTTTTTTTCTCCTAATTTTAATATTACATGAACAATAGGGATTAAATGATATTGAAATTTGGAAACTAAATATGAAGGCAGCTTAACATAAAGACCAACGAGTGGTACGTAATCTTTTAAATTAATTATAGTTAATTACTATTTGGTTGACTACTTTCATTTGTTTTTTAAGGATAAAGCGATTCAATGGATAGACAGTGAAGAAGCCAAAAATATGGCTCAACAAGAAAATATGGCTCAACAAGAAAATATGACTGACACGGTACGTATTTCATATTTTTTTCAATATAACTCATTAGATAAATTTACATTTATTATTTTCATCTTTTCTTTTTAATTAGGTTCTAATCCAGTTTGCTATAACCGAACATATCGGTAGAAGCTCGAAGAAAAGTAGAATTTGAGGAACAACTGGTTCCTCATTGAGCAAGAAAACAACGCATCGGATGAATATGAGGAACTTTTCCATGGATAAAGGAAAAGCTCCCTATGACCGAAGTTGAGGTTGAGGATAAGGTCAACGAGGCTGTCGAGAGGGTGATGGCTCGTCAAAATGAAGCGATGGCTCGACAAAATAAAGCGATGGCTTGTCAAATGACGTTTTTCGAACAATACAACACCGCAATGCTCGCTCAAAATCCTAACCTGCGCTTACCGGAATTTTCGCCAATCTTCAACAACACTACGGCGCATCCCGCGGGAGGGTTCAACATCAATTCGCACTACAAAAAACCAACGCAGTTCTAGCGGCAAATTCCAGCGGTCAGGCCGCCGATATAATGATTCCTGGCGGCCAAGCCGACGATATTCCATCGCCGGAATTGTGAAATACCGGCGGCAAAAAATTGTTGATTCTAATTTTAACAGAAATGGTCCCGGCGGCTTAGACGTCGCCGGAATATTTTTTTCAAAATTATATCCCTGCGGCTTGGCCGCCGGCAGTTATTTTTTGGAAATAATTTTCCGGCGGCCTGGCCGCTGGTAGTTTAAATTATTAAAAAAATTCCTGACGGCTAGGCCGCTGGTCAATATTTCCCGGCAGGAAAAAAATTCCCCGGGAAAAAAGTTCTGGCAGTCAAGCCGCTGGTTCACTTTTGAAATTTTTTTAAGAAAAAATTTGTTTTTTTTTTAAATTTTGTTTTTTAATATAATTTTTGTATGAAATTAATAAATTAAATTTGAAATTGAAATTGAAGTTGAATATTGAATGTATGACAAAAATTAAATTTGGTAATTATTAATTTAATTTTTTTTTTCCGCTCTTCTTCTTATTTTTAGTTCCGACTACCTTTTTTAGTTTCCAAATTTCAATATCATTTAATCCCTATTGTTCCCGTAATATTAAAATTAGGAAAAAAAAGAACTTGAAAGTATATATGAAATTAAATAATTTACTTACAGCTTCGTAATTTCGTTGTGCTAGACTTTTCGAACCTAAACTGTGTGATGTTTGTTTTGCCCGATTGTCTTTGTTAATTTGAGAAATTTCCTATATTAAATTAAAATAAAGTAATAATGTTAAAATAAAATAAAGTAATTAAGTTATTGCATTTAAAAAGAAGAAATTAATTAATACTTACTAATCCCCTCGGTGATCTTCTCTCGATCAGCTTTTTTAGAAATTATTTTTTGATGATGTAGTCGGGTAATGTTTTCATAACCTCTTCGACTGTTAGATCTTTATTATTATAGTTATCTAATAAAGCGTTATAAGCGTTTCTCCATAATTTATTTAACCTTTCATTGACACGTCGATAACCAAAGGTTGACCCACTGTAATCAAATTCTTTTTGTTCGATATTAACTATAAAATTTATAATAATAATTAACTATAAATTAATAAACCTGTATCGTTGCCATCGCCTCATCTATGTTTTTCTTGTCTTGTTCAATCCACGGTACGTCCATTGGTAGTAGCTTGAAATCGTTCGCGACCATTGCGCATTTCTTGTTTAGTTTTCTTGCTACGCTATCGTGGACAATTTGATCATTTTTGAATTTTATTACAAACCGTTGTCCTTGTAATGGATGATATTCTGCATGATCTTTGTTTTGTTCTCTTGTTTTTTTCTTCGTTTGACTACCGCTAGCCGTGTTCATGTCATGTAGATTAGGATGATCATAATCTTGTTCATCAGATGAATGATCATAGTCATCACTCTGATCTGGAGTCGTGACGACCATAAAAACCGATAGAACGAATGCGACTAGTAACCAATACATCTAAATAAAATAAGGATAATTTAATTAATTGAAAGATAATATAAAATAAAAATAATATTCAAATTCATTATATATCGTCTACATCAAATATTTGTCTATGAGGTCTGTTTAATACAAAACTCCTATTAGATTCAATAGGATCTATTGAATAAAAACATTGTTTAGCTTGTTCGGCAAAAATAAACGGTTCTTCCCTGTATTTTGGCATAGACGTTTTCACACTAACAAGACCGAACTCGTCTTTTTTATATTCTTCGTACCATTTGCTGTGAAACATGGGATATTTCAACATATCATGTCCGTAACATACTTCGAAAACTTTGTGAAGAGTTCCATGGTACGAAAGATCATCAATTTTCGGATCGTCATTTGGATTCTTTAAGTATGTGGATGTAGTGGCGGAGACTAAGATACCGTGATTTTGTGTCTTTTTTAAATTTGACACTTCAAACGAAAGAAATTTCACACCGTTTAAGATGTAGCCGTTATACGATTTTAAAAAGAAATTTGGATATCTTGATGTCGAACAAATATCTCGTAAAATATTCTCGTCCTTGCCCCTATTTTTCTAAACATATGATTCAAACCAGTCTGCAAATTCTTTGAAATGTAATTTTTGTAAATGCAAGAAAGTAATATTCAGATACCTAATTAATATGTCAAACGTAAATATTAAATAGATACGAAGAAGATATATCGCTGATATGAAAATGATTAATCATGTCATATACATACCTTTGTTTTAGGTCGTCGATATGAAGATTTCGGAATATCTCAATAATATCCAAATTGAAAATGATATATCGATGAACTTGACCATGTTCAAGTTTAGTGAGCGAAGTGTGAGTTGATGCACCATAGTAACCATCGATATATCTTTCGGTTCTATTTGACTTAATTTCAACGTTATGTAAAAAATGTGAATAGAATGTCATAGATTCGTCGACCAGATATTTTTCTGCAATCGACCCTACAGGATGACTACGGGTCCGAACGTAATTTTTAAAGTCAATAGATATCTTTCAATTGGATACATCCATCGATAATGAACTGGACCAACCACTTTCGCTTCACTTGCAAGATGTACTACTAGATGTATCATTATTGTAAAAAAACTCGGAGGAAATATTTTTTCTAAGTTGCACAATGTAATAACGATGCTTTTTTCCAATCTTTCCATATGTTCAACTACAATCGCCTTAGAACAAATCGTGTTGAAATACTTGCATATGTCATCTAAAACAGTTGTTCTCTTCGGATGTGTTGATCGACGTAACACAATTGGAAGTAATTGTTGCATTATCATATGACAATCATGACTTTTCAAACCTTTAAACTTCCTTTCTTTCAATTTCACTTTTGATGAGATGTTGGATACCACCTGCCGGGTGATGGTCCAATAGCAATTCAAAACAGTTCGGCGCGACGGGGAACGGAGATCGGATATCGGAGACACAAAATCCAACAACAATTCAACCTAAAAAATGACATAAATAGTAACATAAATTAAAACAGAAAATTTAAATAATTAATTAAAACATAACATTTAATTACAATTTTAAAACAGATCGTTGAATTAAAATTTTAAAACAGAAATTAAATATTTAAATCAAGATTAAAAGCCCAAAGACGCCACTTAACGAGTCCGAGCCTGGCTTTATAGCCCAAAGATCAGCTTGGCTCAACTCATTTGCATCCCTTAGTACCAAATATAAGTATAAAATATTGAATCAGATGTAAATATGTGATCCAATACCTATATAAGTGGGAACGATTATACAAATGATGGAACAAGAAATGAAGAATGTTCACAGAATACATGGGGCATTCATTTCTTTTAATTGAAGTTTGTTATAAATTGATTTCAATTCTATGGTGGTTTCTTATTTTATTTCACTTGGAGACTTTGAATTTTTAGTACATAAAAATGACCTTGATGAATAATCCTTGCAACGTCTAATATGAATAATCTTTTAAAGGGAACATATATAAAGTCTGCATACACTACAAAAAAAAGGACCTTGTATGGCGGCCTTTAGATGGCGGATGTCCGCCATCTATTCATTGAATCCGCCGAGGAAAAGTTTTGGATCGACGGCGGTTCGAAAATACTTTCGATGGCGGTGTTTAGATGGCGGTGTTTAGATGGCGGATTTCCGCCATCTAAACTATCCCGCCCAAAATTTCGAATGGCCCCCAATTTCCAGCCCGATTACCCGATTAAATTGACTTAACATGGCGGATGTCCGCCATGTTATGTTTTCGGGGAATCGGGCGGAAAAAGCCCGCCCAAATTTCGATTGGGCGGACTTTCACTTTAGTGCTGGCGGCACTTAAGTGTACTTACATGGCGGAAATCCGCCATGTAAGTTTTGGGGTTTATTAAAAACCCCAAATCAGAACAGACGCGTTGTCTGTTCTGATTTTTGCTACCGCCTATTGTCTCCCTGCTGCCGAGTGTCTCCCCGCCGCTGCCTGTCTCCCCGTCGCCGGTTACGCCGCCGCGTTGTGGTGTCGTCGTCGCCTGTCTCCACTCCCAGTCGCCGTGATCTCCACTTCGATCTCCACTTCGCCGTGGTGTCGTTGATTGAAGGTTTGTTTTTTATTTTCTTTTATTTTTTTATGGTTTTTTGTTTATGATTATTGTGTTGATAAGATTATTGTGATGATGGGTTTGATATTGATTATTGTTATGGGGTGAATGGGTTTCGATTATTGATTATTTCATTATTGATTATTGATTTATGTTTATGTTTTTTTTTTATTATTGATTATCGATTTATTTATTATGTTTATGTTTATGTTTATTGATTTATGTTTATGATTATGATTATTGAATGGGTTGCTGTAATGTTTATGTAATGATCGATTTTATAGTTTATATTATATGTTTATGATTATATGATTTATGTGTTATAGTTTCTACTCTTAATGATTTATGTGTTATATCGGCTTCTTGTTCTTCAAATCGACAGAGTCGCTCCTGCCGAATCGTCGTCGCCTCCTCCCGTCTTCGTCGTCGTCTCCTCCCGTCGGTCACGTCTCCGTCGTCGGTCTCCACTTCCACACACCTCGGTAATATTTCCTACA
>LFYR01001249.1:17953-32327 GCA_001185155.1 Zostera marina
CTTTACAAATGACATATAAAGGAAGCGATAAAGTTGTAAGGATTTTTTTAAAATTATTTATATTTTATAATTTCTATTTTCATTGTTTGATTTTGTTATTCTTTCAGCTTGAAGCCACGGAATTTATCAAAAGTCCAGAGGCAAAATCGTGGGCTGAATCTGAATCAATGACTCCATTTGTAAGTTCCATTGATTATTTTAATTATATTTCGTTTTTTTTTTTTTTTTTTAACGCAGCAATTTATTGAAGCGACGGTCAACAAGACTTTCGGCAAAAATAAAAAGAATCGAATAATAGGAATTGGAGAAGCTGCTAGTATGGTGAGCACAACAAACGAAAGATGGGCTGCTCCAAATTGGAAAGGAAAAGACCCGATCTCAGAAAGCACGACTGTTGATGCAACACCAGATGCAGTTTGGTCGGAAAAATTCAAAGCATTGGAGGTATTTACAATATATTTCAATAATTTTATTGATTACCGAACTCATTTTTATTTTCATTTTCAGAACAAGTGTAACGAGAGTCAAAAAGACGTCTCCAAATACAAGAAGAAGTTCAATGCTATGAAATCATATATGAAGAAACTGAACAAGACTTTGAAAACTTCTGGACTCGACATGACGCAGATGGCTTCTACTTCAAAGTCAACAATACCGTCTGCATTCAGATCAGATGATTCTGATTCTGATTTAGAAGACTCGCTTTCAGACGAGTGTTAATTAAACGATTTTTTTTTTCTTATTAAAACTTCGAATGTTTAACGATTATGTAATTTAATTTCTTTTTAATAAAAAACATCGATTTCAATTTCTATTACGAAATCGTTTTCTCAAATATCGATTTTATTTCAAAAAACGACGATTCGAACGCACAATATAGAATCCTGTTTTAAAAAAAAAATGTAACAAACATTGTATGGCGGATTTCCGCCATCTAAACTCTTCTACTAAGTTTTAGATGGCGGAAATCCGCCCTTTCCGACGAATAGATGGCGGATATCCGCCGTCTATAAACTAATGAAACCGACTGCGTAACTTTAGATGGCGGAAATCCGCCATCTAAAGTTCCAAGGATAGTCGGCGGACATCCGCCGTCAATGAAATTAACCGCCATCAATGAATTGGCGCCAAACTATTCCCGCGACATATTTTAGATGGCGGAAATCCGCCATCTAAAACTTTTCAATTCGCGCCAAAATTTTCAGATTAGATGGCGGATTTCCGCCATCTATACTATTTTTGGTGGGAAATGGGGATGGATAATAGATGGCGGTCTTTAGATGGCGGTTTATGGGTTTTAATGGCGGTGTCCAAGATGGCGGGCTTTAGATGGCGGATTTCCGCCGAGAATCACTTTAGATGACGGATTTCCGCCATCTAAAGCCCGCCATACAAGGTCGGATTTCTTGTAGTGATATATATTAGAGTATTAGACAATAAGTAAGAAGCAGAAATTCCACCATCCTAAATGACCATCCTAAATTCCAACCCTAAATATAAACACCCAATTAAAAACAGAAAATCCCCCACTTTTTAACACAAACATTAGAATTTCAAAACCCCCAATTTCATCGGATTTTCCCCATCTTCTTATTACTTCTTTACTACATGATAATCCTAAATCAATTTCAAACACTACATGATAACATAAATCAATCAATAATAACATTCAAATAATAACTTAAACAACACATAAATCAATAATAACAAAAACTAAAAAACCCTAAACTTAAACAATCAATATTCAAGACCAATATTAACAAAAATGGAAATTAAATGAACTAGAAAATAAAGAGAAGAGACGAAAAATAGGAAGAAGAAGAAGAAATGGAATAAGAAGAAGAAGAGGAAACCAAGAAGGAAGAGAGAAAGATGAAGAAAAAGATAAAGAGAAGAGTTACCTTCGATGACCACAACAAAAAGAGACCGGAGGAAGCCTAGCTCGTCGGAGGAGAGTTGGGGAAGATTAGGGAGGAGTGGGGAGGAGTGGGAACGATTTTGGGGGAAATGAAAGAATCTGGATATTTTTTATTTATATCAAAACTTCCCGACGGCCAGGCCGCCGCAAAACAATTAAGTTCAAGTTGACTAAGCTTGACTGTACGGGGGACCACGGCGGCGCAAGTTGTAATTTTAAGGTTTCCAAAAAATCCTGTCGGCCAAGCCACCGGCTACTGGAAAAAACAAGCGGGAAAAAGTATCCAACGGCTAAGCCGACAACAATTTTTCTCCCGACCGTTGAGGGTTTTAGGATGCCGGCGGCCAGACCGCCGGCTCACTTCTTCCCGACCGTTGGTGAAATTGGAGCCGGCGGCCTGGCCACCGGCTAACTTCTTCCCGACCGTTGGGGAAATTGGAGCTGGCGGCCAGACCACTTACATTTTTTACAAAAAAATATACCGTTGGCCTGGCCACCAGCTCATTTCTCTCATTTACGAGGGAAAATTATGCCGGCGGACAAGTTTAACATTCCGGCGGCCTGGCCACTGGTTATATCTACCGACCGCCGGGAGATGGGTGCCAGAACTGCGCTGGTTTTTTGTAGTGTCTTCTAGAGCGTCGACTTCTAAAGGACCTCAAGTTCACCAACAAGAAACTACACCTCTTCAACATACAATGCAACAAGAGGAGCATACTACTCCACAACCGCGCAGAAGAAGAGCAATAATCTTCACAACAGAGGCATTACGAAAGGTTGTCGGAACTTGAAAAAAAAAAAGAACAGCAAAAAATAGAACTTCCTGTCGTACTTTCAATATCGGGAAATTAATTTGAAATTTTAAAAAAATTAATTTTTTATTTTTCAAAAATGAACCAGCAGCGGCTAGGCCGCCAGAACTTTTTTTAATTGCAGGGAAATAACTACCAGCGGCCAGGACGGATGTAATTTTCAAAAAATTATGCCAGCGGCTATGCCGGCGGGACCATTTCTATTAAAATCGGAATCCACAATTCCGGCGACATTACTTCCAGCGATGGAAGATCGTCGGCTTGGCCGCCAGGAACCATTATACCGGCGACCTGGCTGCCGGAATTTGCCGCCAGAACAACGCTGGATTTTTGTAGTGATGGTGGACATCATCGGACGACTGTAGGACGGAATGGTGTTCTGACGAGTGTCTGTCGAAAATCGGGAATCAACAAGGACGGCGAGGAATTCTTCAGTCAGGATGAACGGCTAGATTCGGATACTGCATAATAACCGTTCTAGCAGGGAACCTCACCAAACGCGCGTCCTATATATATACAATGGGTTTCAGGTACGGTTGTTCATTCGACGATAGTGATGAGGAATCGCACCTCACCACCAGCGGGAACCACAGTGGGCGCACATCTAAATGATAGTTTTAAAAGGCTAAAAGCGCTCCAAATTTTCAAGGAGCGTTTTGGTGCCCTTGAGGCGAAAAAAGCAGAAATGGCATTTTCGTTATTATTTGCAATTTTTACGAAAATTGCATATATATAACCGTGAAAATTTTATAATTTTTTTCAAAACCTGTAAATAAAGAATAATATAAAATAGAACAAAATATAAATATTCAAATCATTTCACATAGTAACATACACATCTAAAAAAATTACATCCAACTCATTTCACAAAATTTAACTTAATTACAACGAGCACCTATTATCCGGAGGAACCCTAATATTTTCTTCTATTTCATCCATGACCATCTGAAATTAGGATTCAGTTCCCATTTCTCTAAATAAGGTCCTTATTCTCTGATATGAAAATCCACGGGCTTGCCCACTCCTTGTAGACGGTCCCGGTTCTTCAACAGCTTCAGAAACTTCCTCCACTTGCGCCCATGTTAGTCCATCTGCCTTAGTGTAGATAAACTCGTCTTCTGTCCCATCTATGCCTGTCATTCACTTACTATTCAAGTTCATTGAATCGACTCTTATTGAATCGTATTTCAGAGATGCTTCCAATTCCAAAAGTCTGTGTCGTTAAGTACATTCATCTAATTTTCAGTTGTACGCTATACATGTACACCAAACGATCCAATCTTTTTTAATTCAATCAATTCCTTATCCTTGAATGGATTTGTAAATGGTAAGTTAGGGTTAGGGTAATAACCTATTTACAATTGACAAGTGAGGTCTTACATTTTCAAATAAGCTCCAATTTCTCTCACAACTTGAAGCAGAGGCACACAAAGCTAAGATTCACATTGCATATCTTTTTAATTGTATGGTTGAAGTCCCATAAGTATCTCACCACATAACTGCAAAGATAATCATCATTTGTCAAACATGATTAATTTTCAAACAAAAGAAAAAAAATTCGATTGTATACTTGGTTCGCAGGTGTCAACTGCCAATTTAGCAATTGACAAGCCGAATCTTCCAACTCTAGTCTTGTACAAGCAACTATCCATTACGAACTTCATTCTGACTTGATCACCATCAATCATCTTATAAATGCAATCTTAAAAAGTCTCTTCATATGACGCTATTTCTTCAGTAGAGCAAGAACTACAATCGATAGAGAATGAATTTAGTGATAGTGAAGCATAACTCATAACTATCGAGAATGAATGAAATACCTTTTATCTTGTAGTAAACTCCTGGATTGAGGAATGTGTCTGCTTTGAATAATGGAGACTGAAAGTGCTTGGACCAATGACTTGCTAAAATTTTAAAAATAGGCATATAATCACGTTCAATGTTTTCGAAGTTTGTCATTATTGCATCCTTAGCCTTCCGAAATGCAGCCGCTAGAGATGACAAATTTGGTTTTGATTCACTGTCTATCAGTCTCAACACGACGAATATTGGTTCAGATGCTTTTAGACAATCTTCTACAGTCATCCAGAACCGAGTGTTGACGACTAAATCTACAACCTTTAGACCATCTCCCTTCCTTACCCATGGACGCCAATTAAATATCCTCAAGACTTCAGATTGTTCGTGCAAGCTCTTCAATGTAAGGTACGAGGTGGCAAATCTAGTGACCCCCAGCCTAACCAATTCTTTTCCTTTGGTCGCTTCTAACCATTGGCTATGAAGGGCTGCATGGTTATACACGTGATTAGTGATTCTCACAGCATTTCTTATTGCATTCTTGTATTGTTGTATCTTTCCTATGTCCTCAAGAATAGGATCCATAACGTGAGCGGCACATGGTGTCCAAAAAATATGATTGTATTTCTCTGTTAGATGTTTTTCAACACGAACGTAGTTGGAAATCGTTATCCGTGCAAATCTGAAATTTTAGAATTATTTGAAATTAACCAAAAAAAATGGAGATGAACTCAATAGTTAAATACCTACACGGCATGCTGAGGCCCTATTATTTTCATTACATTCTCAAGGCCGTCTGCAATAAACTCAACCGTCTTTTTCTTGGCTAGATGCATTGATTGAATGTAGATAGAAGGTTCCCGCAACAGAATTCACCAAAAAATTAATAATATTCCTCTTTCAATGATCCGTTCATCCATCAGACATGAGGATACAACCACTCTCAATCCAAACTTCCTCATGTCTCTTTCTAATGGCATCAATAGACTTCATTTCGTTGTTGAATAAGGGAGTTCCAAGACTATATGGAGTTGGTGGTCTGCAATTTCTACCATATCTTCCAATTGCTTCCATCATACAATACAATTCAATAAAACAATTGAAATTGTTTAATAAAAGATAGTGTAATATATATTGAATGGAATGGAGAATGATAATTATTTTACCTCAAATGATTCACTTTGGGCCACATGGAATACAATTGAGTTGATGTAAAAGAATTTGGCGACGTACTCGTGTACGCCTTTCTTTTCTTCTTTCTTCAAATGATCCTCCATTGTAGTTTTTTTTTAGTTCGTCGTTCATGAACAATGCTTTAAATAATTTGTCCTTTTTCTAAGCCCAACGATCCGTATACCTTGATGGAACCCGCAGTAGATGTGGATCCCACTCCACTTGATAGCTTTCTTTTCTTGGTCTTTTTCGGAGATAGTTCAACGTCAACAATCGTTGTCATTGGCTTCTTCGACTTCATATGGTCGACTAACTCTCGAAGCACATGGTATGGAACTTTCAGACATTTGGTGACGTTTTTTTTTGCATTTGACACACCGATCAAGTGCGTCTTCAACCTTGCTACTCCGTCGTTGTACACTAGACCGCCAAATAAGCATTTTGTCGCATTATTATTTTTTGTTGTGTCAGCAAGGATCCCATACTTCCATCCGGGATCTGTACTAGTCGGTCGTCTAGTTTTGTGTATCAACCATACTGGATCAATGGAATGGTGGTATAGCAATTCGTTACTATCCACTGCCGGAGGTGGTGGAGGAGGCGTAGGCTCTTTTGGTGTTTCTTCTTCCGAACCAACTTGTGTTGCGTCGTCATTACTGCTAGCTAGAGTCATTAAGGTCGCATTCAGTGACGACATATACTTCATCGGACGACATTAGGCCTTATAAGAATATATTGAAATATAGGGTAAAATAGCAATTTTACCACAACACTGAGTTCAAGACCTAAGTGTAATAAAGATAATCAAAAGGTTATAACAAAACAGAATAAACTGTTTTCTTTATAACTTAAAAGGGGTTATCTATAAAAGTTTCAATAAATCGTTTTTGGACTGAAATGCAATTAAAAGAAGTAAAAGGTTATTTCAAAAGAAGTTGTAGAACTATAAGAATTTGATATATGGATCAAATCGTAAATATTACAACTATTTAGTAAGTCTGTGTTATATAAGAAATATAATTAATCCAAGGACTACTAAATAAACATCACAAACTAAAGTCAAGGACCTATTTGTCATTACTAATAAATTTGTATGTATGTGCAGCAATTATTACAATTAAACCCAATCGGATCTGGATCAAGGCCCGATTAAGACCAATCCAGGACCCGATTAAATTAGACTAATCTTGATTAATTAGTTATTAGTTTAATTGTAATAATTAGTTGTTAAACTTGTATAAATATTCAAGGATTAATATCAATTAAAGCACTCAAGTTTTTACACTGATCAAATTGAATGTCAAAACTTGAAATTTCTTTTACAATTTTCCCTTTCTCCCATTCGTTCTTCTTCCTCCTCACTGATCGGTAAATCGGTTTTTCCTCAAAACGCTTGGGCGGAAAACCCTAGAAGAGAATAAGCCAAATAAGTGCTACCAGTGGCTCTCCGGACTCCCGACGAACCCACATTCTTGCCGGCGCATCTTCCCCTCCAGAAATTATCATGGTATCATCGGACAACCCACCTGGCGACCATCCTCCGGCCAGCAGCTTCCGCGATTATTCCGGTTGACAATCCTGCAGCCTCCGTTGCTCGTCCCAGCAATCCAATTCAGACTCCGGCAGCCTCACATCAATCGTCATTAGGTTGTACTGGAAAATCAATAACAAATTATTTTGATGAAGGTTTATATAATTCAATTTTTAAATGGCACAAAACAGAGAGGTACGTTTCTCCACTTCAAGACCCAGAGTCTCCTTTTCTTCTGACCTCCGATGATCACTCGGGGGCTATATTAGTGCCTGGTAGATTGGTTGGAGAAACCAATTATATCACTTGGCCTAATGGGATGAAGGTCTCATTAGTATCAAGACGAAAAGAACCTTTCATTAATGGACAGATTAGAATGCCGGATGACATTGATAGTAGGGAATACAATATCTGGAAAATTGTGAATGGCTTAGTATTAGGTTGGATTCTGAATTCTATTTCTCCTCAAATTCAGTCCACACTAATGTATACATGTGATGCTTACCAAGTTTGATTAGACCTAGAAAGTAGATATAAACAAGGAAATGCCCCTAAGGTTAATCAAATCAAATATGAATTGTGCTGTTTGCAACAAGGTTCACTGTCCGCTTCTGAATTTTATGATAAATTCAGATCAATTTGGGACCAATTAGTCCAAATTGATGAGATAAAAGAAGAATTTTGCAAAACATGTAAAAAGCTATATCTACAAAAGGAAGAGAGTGAGATGATTCACCAATTCTTACAAGGTCTGAATGAGATTTTTTAATCTAAGAACTCAGATTCTATCACTAGAAAATCTGCCAAATATGAATAAAATCCTTGGGGTTAGTCATACAAGAGGAAAAACAGAGATTCAAGTTTAAAGAGCACACTAATGAAAAAGTTAAATCAGCTTTCTATGGCCAAAATACTAAAGATAACAATACAACAGATAAGTCAAAAATCATGTATTCTAAAAGTGGAAAAAAATTAGATACTAGGTTTTATTGTGACAATTGCAAGTATTATGGTCACACAAGAGATAAATGCTATCACCTAATTGGCAGGGCAAAAGAAAATTTTCAGAAAGCGTCTCAAGAAAAGAAAACCCAAGCCACTACCACAGATAATGATGTAGCCAATCAAGTAGATTCTACTAGCAACCAACAACAACTCATTCTAACTGAAGAAGAAATCCAGTTTTTTAAAGAGCTAGTCTCCTCAACCAAAACAAACAACAATTCTGGTAAAATTTCTTCTTTTTCATTCAATATTAATTCATATATTAATAAATGGATAGTAGACTCGGAGGCATCACAACACATGACTGGCAGTCTTCATTTATTCACAAAACCTCTAATTCAAGAACATAACCATTTTGTAACTATACCTAGTGGGAAAACACTAATAGTTTAAGGGATTGGATGTATTAAAATTTTAGAAGGTTTAATACTTAAAAACGTTTTATACATTCCTGAATTTAAGGTTAATCTAATAGCTATAAACAAATTAACCTTAGATAATGACATTAAAGTAGTTTTTGATGATCAGGCCTGTCCAAAAAATAAATAAAAATAGGTTAGCCGAATTCCAGCCTGTTTTGGCTGAAATCTGGCAAACCTATTTATAAAGTTTAGGAAATCCGGGAAGCTGTTCCTAAAGGGCATAACATTGCAAAAACAAATTCAAGGATAGCCGGAATCTGGCAAAACAGGCCAGATTCTGGCCTTCTTTTTTTCCCCATTTCAAACAGTCTGAAGGTAGGAAAAGTGATGTAAAAAATGAGGAAAGTCATATCACTACTAGGCGTGCAGATGGGGGGAGAAAAATGGCAGAAAAAATGAAGGACCGACGAGGTAGCGGCGGTTCCGGTGAGCTCTAGGATTTTAGAAAAACAGACATGATATTGTGATAAAAGAAACAAGGGTTTTCTACTAAGGGTTTTTGGTATTTTTAGTGAGATAGAAAACGAGGGGTAGGATGGGAAATAAAAGATTTTTAAGTTCTTTTATATGGGTAGTTGTTTGACCCAACCCACTAACCTGACCCGACCCATTGACCCACTCAAAAAAAGCGATTTGTAAAGCGCTCCTTGATGTACGTAATCTGCTACCAAGTGGCTCACGGGGTTGCGAGATGAGCCGGAGGCTTTGGAGTCCACGACACGTGTTCTACGTCAAATACCTGCAGAGAGGAGGGGAGTCGATGACTCAGCTTGGGATCGGCGATTCGAGCTCCTAGATATGCTATGGTTGGAGTGTGGAGTCAAGTATGTTTGGAGGAAGTGAGATGTGAATGAGGACCCCCCAAGGGCCCCTTTAATAGGGTCTTTGGGGCGTTTCTCATTCATTGTTCCTGGGGCCTACGCTATTATGGTGCCCTATTAAAGGTATCATAATGGCGTGGGCCAAGTCAAGTAATGGCTGGGAGTCGGCGACTTAGGTGAAGCCATCGATTCCCCATGAGGCAGGTTGGCAGCCTACCAGAACTGACCAACGAGGCCTGGAATCGGCGGCTCACCTCTGGAGTCGGCGACTTGGTAGTCCCAGTCGTCGATTTCCAGTATTAACTTGAATACTTGACGTAGACACTTGTCCGCAACCGTGGATCTCTCCGGGGGTCCGGCATAAAGCGACGGAACCCTAGTCCTTGTTAAAAAGGCGTTGCTGGGAGTGACTGGCGTAATCAGGCACGTCTCACCAGTACACCCCCCTGAAGAAAGCACAAGAAACATGCGTGTACCACCAGTATCCCCCCCCAAGCAAGGTGATCTGCATCAAGGCCGAAGCGACAAGATGGGATCGAATCATTGTGACCACAGCGACACAATGACTCCGTTTTCCATGTACTATCAGATGGATTGATTCACTATCACAATCTAATTCTAGGCCAACGGAACTACGTGTTTATAGTCCAACTTTGATCAGGAGTGACTTTTGCTATGTCTTCATCAAGGCCAAAGCGACAAGATGCGTGGATTCTGACCGAAGCAACAGAATGTGTGGATTCACTATCAGAATCTGATTCTGGCCGAAGCGATAGAATGGCGTGGATTCACTATCAGAATCTAATTCTGGCCGAAGCGACATAATGCGTGGATTCACTATCAGAACTGATGTTTATAGTCCACCCTGATCAAGAGCGACTTTACGTCCACAACGACGGTTGCCCCACCACGGCCAAAGCGACAAGATGGGTCGAGATCATTAAGGCCAAAGTGACGAAATGATCTCCAAGTTTATCAAGGCCAAAGCGACAAGATAGAAGAATTATTGAGGCCAAAGCGACAACATAATTCTTGGTCCATTAACGCCAAAGCGACAAAGTGGACCTGGATCTATTAGGGCCAAAGCGAAAAAATAGATTAACTCTGGTGAGACATGCCTGATTACATTAGTCACTACTCAACAACGCCTTTCAACAAGGACTAGGGCTCCGTCGCTATGGCAGGACCCCCGGAGAGCTCCCACGGTGCGGAACACGTTCATCGTCCAGATCGCCGAGTTAGCCCGTAAGTCGCCCGATTGGACTACCAAGTCGCCGACATACAGGATAACTCGTCGAGTTAAGGCAAGATCGGCAGTATGGTAGACTGCACATCTTGGCCCTCGAAACTCGCCGAGTTAGCCCTAACTAGGCGACTTCCATACCTGAATCGGCGACTTACGACCGTTACGCGGTGACAGCCAACGTCATAAATGTTACCATATATGGCCATAGGCGCGATCTCCGCCATTGAGTGCGCCCTCCGAGACCCTATATAAAAGGGTTCCAAGGGGACACTCAAAGGCACGATTCAAGTTCCACTCTCACACCAGAGTATCACTACGAAACTCGGCGAGTCTCATTAGAATCGCTTAGTTTTCACTTGCAGGTATTTGACGTAGAGCGTGCGCCGTGGACTCCAAAGCCTCCGGCATCAACCTCGCACCACCGCGAGCCCTGGTAGCAGATTCTGTTCTTCATCAGCTGACGCCGTCTGTGGGACTACCGAACCACCGGTATCCCGTCGTAATCGCGATTTTTTAAAAATCCGACTCGAGCTCTCCTAGAGAGTTCGCCGAGTTTGTCAAAAAATCACCGACTTAGATCGTCCGATTCTCGGTTAAGGTCCGATTTAGCCTTAAATCGCCGACTTATCCTTGAGAATCGCCCGATCCGGAATATCGTCTGCTAGCTAAGAGTGTTGTCCACGACCTTGTTCGGGAAAACCACAAAATCTCAAAGTCGCCGAGTTAATCCCTAACTCGCCGACTTATTTTTTGTTTTCCGACAGGCTCAGTCAGGTACCTCTCTGCTTTGGTACTTCTTCGCTTTTGTTTTCATGACAATCATCGAAAAGCAAAAGCACCCTTACGCCACAAGAAGTAAGGGAAAAATACCAGCAACTGAGCTGGAACAGGGTGAGCAATCCCGACCAAAGGGACCCGACAATGCTCAACCTGTTGAAACAAACTCGGTTCCTCCTCACGTCGAGGAACACATAGTGTCCAAGGCTCCACCCACCTTGGAAGAAAGGTTGTTCAGTTTCATGGACAACATTGAAAGAAGGATGACCAACCTCGAGCAAGCGAGGAGTCATAGGACCACCATCATCCGTGAAAGAGCGGATGAATCTGGATCCATATATTCTCCATCTGCGGAGAAAACAAAACAGAGTTCCCGTCTCAAGTCGGGACTCAGTAAGAGTCGCTCCGAAAGGACTCTTACTACTCGGTTCGTAGAGGATCTTCGGCGGAAGTTGGCCACCGACCCAGCTGTCGGCAACCCGCACGAAATCCTGAGGGTTAAAAGTGCTCCTCTTCGCGAGGACCTTTTAAAGGGAGTTTTCCCACCCAACTGGCGGGTACCAAGGATCGAGGCATACGACGGTTCAAGTGTCCACAAGATCACGTGAACCTCTACCTCAACGTCTTGGCATTCCCCAGCACTCTCAAGGGCAGCGCTTATCGATGGTTCTCTGGTCTCCCAGCTGGCTCAGTCACCAGCTTTGCAGACCTCTCATCCAAATTCATCGCCCAACACGTGGGGATGATAAGGATAAAATATAGTGCCAACGCACTCCTGGCACTCAGACAGGACAAACTGTCTCTGAGGTATTATACGGTCAAGTTCACCACAATGATAACAGAGGTGAACGACCTAATCCCGAGTGTGGCCATAGCGGGATACATTAGAGGATTAGTCCCCTACTCCCCTCTGGCCCAAAATCTGACTCTCTACAAGGTGAGTTCTCTGCCCGATCTCTTCCAACACGCTCAATTGTACATTGAGGTGGAAGAGGAGGACGAGAACAAGCTAGCTGAACTTGGGACTCCTAGCTTCAAAAAGCCTAAGTTTGAGAGGAAGGGGTACAGTGGAAACAATAATTTCCGCGACACCTCTAACAGGTATACCAGTAACAAGGCCGAGACTTCCAAAAAAGAATGGAAGCCTAGGCATGATAACAAGGTATACCAAACCTCAACCAGCAAACCGCCTAAGGGTACAGTTCCACTATGGAAAAAGAACACCCCGATTACAATCAGCAAAGGCGAGCTGTTTGAGAAGCTAAAGAACCGAGCGGACCTACCTGTCCCTCGTTCTTTAGACCCTATAGGCAAAGACGTCCGCACGCAATCTGGGAAATACTGTAAATTTCACAACGACTGCGGCCACCTAACAGACCACTGTAGGGAGTTCTCGTCTTTCGTCGAGCAGTTGATCTCAAAGGGAGAACTTGGTAACTTCGTCAAGAAATCCCGAGGACGGGACAACTGCAAATCTGACCCAAAGGGGAAGCGTCCACGCTCTCCTTCGCCAGATAGCGACAACAGCGAGAACCGCCAGCGGAAGACCATCAATATGATATTTGGTGGTGGATCCGTTGGCCAGAATAGGGGGTACTCCTGAAAGGTGCTGATGTCACAATCAACACCTCGAGACAACGGAAAGCGGGTCCGTGAGGAGAAGTCAATATACTTCTTCGAAGAGGACCTGAACGATGTCTTGCAACCTCACGAGGATCGACTCGTGATCCAAGCAGACATCGGTCCTAATTCCCGAGTCGAGAGGATGATTGTCGACAGCGGCAGCTCTGCGGATATCCTCACTACAAAAAATCAGCGCAGTTCTGGCGCCCATCTCCCGGCGGCCTGGCCGCCGGTAGATACGACCGGCGGCCAGGCCGACGGAAGGTTACACTTGTCTGCCTGCATAATTTTCCCTCGTAAATGAGAGAAATTTTCTGGCGGCCAGGCCGACGGAATATTTTTTTGTAAAAAATGTCAGCGGCCTGGCCGCCAGCTCCAAATCACCAACGGTCGGGAAGAAGTGATCCGGCGGCCTGGCCGCCGGCATACTAAAACCCTCAACGGTCGGGAGAAAAATTGCTGGCGGCTTTGCCGCTGGATACTTTTTTCCGCTTGTTTTTTTCAGTAGCCAGCGGCCTGGCCGCCAGGATTTTTGGAAAACCCTAAATTTACAACTTGCGCCTCCGTGGTCCCCCGTACAGTCAAACTAAGTCAAACTAAACTTAAGTATTTCCCGACGGCCAGGCCGTCGGCAAATTTTTATATAAGAAAAAAAATTCCTGATTTCTTTCATTTTCTTTTCCCCCAAAATCCTCTCCACTTCTCCCCACTCTTCCCTAACCCTCCCCAAACCCCTCCGACGATCTTCCAGTCCTCCGGTCACTTGTCTCCGGTCATCCTCCAAGGTTATCCGCAAGGTATCTTCTTGATCTTCATTTAGTTTTTTTTTTCAATGTTCTTCTACATGTACTTGTTATATATTTTTGTTCTTCTTCTCTTCTTTTTGTTGTTGTTCTTATTCATTTAATCTTATTCATTTCATTATTTAGGGTTTATGAAATTGGGAGTTTATGATTTGTTAAAGTGTTCCAAATTGATAATGTTAGTTATTGTAGTTTTTTTCTTCTAATTTAGGGTTTATGAAATTGGGGGTTTTAATTTGGGCTTTGATTTTATTTATTAAGAGTGTTTGATTTGTGTATTTGATCTTATATATGTAGTTAGGGTATGATTTTGTGGATGTTATGTTGTTAGGGTTGTAATTTTTGATATGTATTTTAATGTTTGATTTAGTGTTAATTAGGGTTGTAATGTTTTAAGTTTTATTTATCAAAATATATTCAAAGCATATTATTTTAATGTTTTGCAG
>LFYR01001249.1:50848-61072 GCA_001185155.1 Zostera marina
GTTTGGTTCATCTTCAACTATATTTTCTATGTTTGGTTCTGAATCGTAAGTTCGCTCACCATGTTTCGTCCATATAACATAATGTGCCAACCAACCATTCATGAAAATGTGTTGACGTAAATCGGCAATTGGAATCACATTTCTATTGGTACAGTCTCTACATGGACATGGTAAATATCCTTCCTTATATAAACCATGGCATTTTCGTAAACCATATTGAACAAACGCCATGAGACCATCTCTGAATTCTTGGCTACAGGGGTTCAAAGTTAACCAAGTCTTATCAGGTACCCGGATTTCTGACATTCAACTGAAATACATACAATTATAATTGATTAATAACCAATTATTTAAAAACTAACTAACAATCAAACTTATAGAAAATCTGATTGTTACTTTTTTTTAATTATTAATTAATTAAATAATTATTTAAATTTAATTAAATAATTATTTATTTATTTAATTATTAATTAAATAAATGATTTTAATTTTGAAATAATTGTTTTCAACATTGGATTTTAAATCAAGTTCTCAATATAAAAACTGATTAATGGAATTTCCAATATTTTCTTAATTAATAATTAATTAATTAATAATTAATTAATTATTAATTATTCAACAATTATTTAAAAACTAACTAACAATCACACTTATAGAAAATCTGATTGTTACTTTTTTTAATTATTAATTAAATAATTATTTAAATAATTATTTATAATTAAATAAATGATTAAATAAATGATTTTAATTTTGAAATAATTGTTTTCAACATTGGATTTTAAATCAAGTTCTCAATATAAAAACTGATTAATGGATTTTCCAATATTTTCTTAATTAATTATTAATTATTAGTTAAATAAATAAATAAATAAATAATTAATAATTAATAATTAATAATTGATTATTCAACAATTATTTAAAAACTAACTAACAATCACACTTATAGAAAATCTGATTGTTAATTCTTTTGATTATTAATTAAATAATTATTTAAATTTAATTAAATAATTATTTAATTAATTATTAATTAATTAAATGATTTTAATTTTTAAATAATTATTTTCAACATTGGATTTTAAATCAAGTTCTTAATATAAAAACTGATTAATGGATTTTCCAATATTTTTTTAATTAATTATTAGTTAATTAAATAAATAATTAATAATTAATAATTGATTATTCAACAATTATTTAAAAATTAACTAACAATCACACTTATAGAAAATTTGATTGTTAATTCTTTTAATTATTAATTAAATAATTATTTAAATTTAATTAAATAATTATTTAATTAAATATTAATTAATTAATATTTTTAAATAATTGTTTTCAACATTGGATTTTAAATCAAGTTCTTAATATAAAAACTGATTAATGGATTTTCCAATATTTTCTTAATTAATTATTAATTATTAGTTAATTAAATAAATTAATAATTAATAATTGATTATTCAACAATTACTTACAAATTAATTACACTTATAGAAAATTACAATCCTAACCCTAACCCTATTTTCTAAACATGCATTTCATTTCATGGCCTACCAATCTACATATATAAAATTTCTAAACATGCATTTCATTTTATGGCATTCCAATCTACAACCCTAACCCTAACCCTAATTTTTAAACATGCATTTCATTTTTTAATGTCTAACATCATCAATTGAACAAATGTCCGCAAATTTAATGTCAAAAATTTAAAAATCATAATAATAAATTATTACATTGATCCGCAAATGACTTTCAATTATCCGCAACAAAAATTCTTAAAATTTCCGCAAACGATCAATTCAAATTTCCGCAAATCCTAACAACAAAAAACACCACATATAACACTTATAAAAAATGAACCATAAAAAATGAACCATATAACACATATAACAATTAAAATTTCCAGCAACCCTAAAAAAAAAAAATTCCAGCAAAAATTAAGCTTTAATTTAAATTCCAGCAACCATATTAACCCTTAAATTAAAATTCCAGCAACCAAAAAAAAAAAAAATATTCCACCAACCATTATCCTTAAATTAAAATTCCAGCAACCATGCATTAACCCTTAAATTCAAATTCCAGCAAAAAAAAAAAATATTAATAAAACACAACTTATAATCTAATTCAATTAATAACCCAACTCACAACTAGTGCTTTCCTAAACACACACTCATCCCCATCACAAATTCACAATGCATGATTTTTTTTTTAAAATCAAATGACAAATCATTGGAAAGTATGATTTAAAATCATAAACTGATAGTACAAGGTCCAACACACATACCATAGTACTAAAATACGTACCCCAAAGTATCTAATACGCAGAGGAGGGGGGAGTACTGGTGATACAGTATCCCGAACACGGTCACAACCTACTAGCAACCAGAAGTCCGGATAGCCTAAGATGAGTTAAGGTATCTATTCTAGGGTTGGGGAGGTCCCAAGTCGAATCCTAGGAAGATCGACTTTCCTGAGGATCGACTTCCCTGGGATCGACTTCTGAATAAAGTCGATCACCAGGAAAGTCGATCCCCAGAAAGTCGATCTCTGAAAAGTCGATCCCAGGACCCAATCTGATCAGTTTGGCAGTTAGGCGGTTACTGCCCAAATGACCATATTGCCCCCATAAGAACCCCTATAAATAGAGGGCGCCCCCCACTCATTAAAGGCAGGTCATTTGGAGTAGAAGAATTCCTAGCGAAGCAGAGCTCTGCGCACTTGAGTTCCGGTCCGGTTTCCCGCGGAGTTCCCCGCTTGGCGCTTGCTTGCGCGTCTTGGAGTACTGGTCGGGTTTCACCCCCATCAGTTGGCGCCGTCTATGATTCAAAGATACTCACGACAAAAGCTCCTCGACTTTTTCGAAAAAAGTGATCGACTTTTTTCCAAATCGCCAGCTAGGGAGTCTTGTGTGGAAATCAGCCAGCAAGGGGTCAACTTTTCAGAAGATCGACTTTTTCTTCCAAGGGAAAAAAGTCGATCCCTCAAGGAGCTAGGCTTTCAGGCATCGGCTTCCAAGGAATCCTCCAAGTGCACTAGGGATCGACTTTTTGAAGATCGACTTTCTCCAGGCAAAAGTCGAACACTCTTTCCAAGAAAAGTCGAACACTCCAGAATGGTGGTAACTCGAAGCACTTCCCAAGGAGGAGGAGCAAATTCTCAGGAGGCGCCAGAGCAACAGCCTGGCAACTCAAAAACTAAAAGGCCAGTGGGTCGACCACCCAAGGCCAATAAGAAAAGAAGGACTCCCACGGGACCTGAGGCTGAACCCGAGCAAACTCCCCAAGCTTCAGCAGGAGGGGAGAATCTGAACATCACGGTTCAGGCAATAGCTGAGGCCATCCGACTCCTTGCTGAGAAGGAGAACCTTCGGAAGAACAACCTCAAAAGGGGAGACCCACAAGCAGCAAGGAACCAAGGGCTGCAGCAACAGAAACCACTCACGGATTCGTAAAACTGCCCATAGAGGAGCTGGAGAAAATGAAGGAAACCATAGCAGAAATGAGCAAAAGACTGGAAAATATTGAGAAGTCCAAGGCATCAATATTTCATTCAAAGGCACAACAAGAGGTGACAAGCCATAAGGCAGCACACTCCAGTATACTGCTACCCCGCAAGCCAGATGAACAACCTAAACCTCCTCCTAGAAAACCCATATACGAGGAAAGCACGGGAGACACAGAAGGAGGAGAAAGAGGCGAAATCCCGAACTGGCTAGTGGGTATGGAAGCCTTACATAAATCACTGATGGTAAAACCAGCAACTCTAAAATTCAAACTACCCAGGCTACAAATCTATGATGGGAAAATGGACCCAGTAGACCATATAAATATGTTCGTAGGAGCAATGCAATGGGCCACAGCAAGGGATGATATCCTATGCAGAGCATTCCCGGGAACATTAAAAGGGCCTACATACAGATGGTTCGTCGAATTACAGTCAGGGAGCATAATAAGTTTTGAAGACTTGAAAAAGAAATTCACTGCCCAGCATTGTGGAAACACAAGGGTCAGAAAGGGCACATAATCATTATTTGCAATCAAACAGAATGGAGATACGCTTCGGAATTACACAACTAAGTTCACAGAAGCCATGCAGAAAATCTCTGACCTAAACACAACAATTGCAATCTGCGCATACTCAAAGGGGCTAGACATGAATACACCATTAGCAATAAAGCTAAATGTTAGTAATGTAAAATGCATGGAAGACCTGCTAACAAAGGCCTAGAAATACATAAATTCTGAAGAGTATGAAAAAGAAAAAGAAAGAGGTGCCATAAGCAATAAAAAAGCATATGAAGCACCAAAGAAGAAATATCAAAAGTTTGAAAAAGGAGAACCATCTTGGAGACCAAAACGAGATGGAAAGGTCTACCAGACATCTGAGGAGTTTAGAAAACTAAAATACCCAAGGTATGAAGACTTAGGGTTTACGGTTTTCAGCACTCCAAAGGAGGAAATCTACAGCAAAGAAAAAGGAAGAATAAGGTTTCCTCAACCAGAAGAATTAAACCCTGCAACAAATGAAGCCCGAACATGGGGGAACAGATACTGCAAGTTCCACAAGGACTACAGGCACAACACAGAAAATTGCAGGGAGCTAAGCACTTTCCTAGACATACAAGCAAAAGAAGGAAAGCTTAAGCAATACGTAAACAAAGTAGAAAGGGAGCGACAAGGTCGCAAGGACCCAAACAACAAGGGTAAGCGACAGCGCTTAAAAAGTCCCGACTCAGGTACTGACCACAAGAGGAAGGTAATAGATTAAATATTCGACGGGGGATCGATAGGAGAAAGCAGAAAGTACTCGCAAAAGTTAATATACGAGCGAGGAAAGAAATAAGCTTCTTTGAGGAAGATCCAGCCCACACAAAGATACACCATTCATAAGTCTAAATAAAATAGACAATAGCACACTATATCTAGTTACGCAAGACGGAACAACTAACCGTGTCCACCCTTGCGGCATTCGCATGGAAGGTAGAGCAGATTCCAAAGGGTCAACTCAGCTGATACCCTCAAAGGGGGGGCAGAAAGAGGCACTAGTTGACTCAACATCTACACCTCCGTACAATCCGATCATGATACAGGCAGAATACTGGAGAAAACCCTTAATAGAATACATTGAAGGGTAGAAACTCCCAGAGAACAGGAATAATAGGCGTAAATTATAAACACGCATTCCGAGATGCTGCCTAATTGGTGACATTCAGCATAAGAAACCCTAGGATGGAACTCTAATAAAAAAGATACATCAGGGGGTATGCAAAATACATCAAGGGGGGAGGTCTCTAGCCCAAAGAATAATAGGGTAGAGGCACCTCTGGCCCACACTAAAGAAAGAGGCAATCTTACCTGCAAGAAAATGCAAGGCATGCCAGATTCACAAAAGCATACGACTAATAGGGGTAGTAAGCCCCATCCCCTTCGCAATGTGGGGGTTAGATATTGTGGGACCATTTCCGGTATCGACAGGTCAGGCTAAATTTATATTTGTGGCTGTCGATTACTTCACTAAATGGGTCGAGGCACTAGCTGTACCCAAGATAACTCAAGGAGCAGCAACAAAGTTTGTCTTCAAGTGCATAATGTGCAGATTCGGTGTTCCAATGCATATAGTGACAGATAATGGGACACAGTTTACCGGTGAGGAGTTTACGAGATTGTACGTGCCCGGTCTGGACTTGGTGGATGAGCTTAGGGATAATGCACAGGCAAAGAATGTAGCTTATACACAAAGTATCGCTAGATATCACGACAAGAATGTCAAGGGTAAAGCGATAAGAAAAGGAAGCCTAGTATGGAGAAGAGCGAGTGTCGGCAGAAAGGACTGCTCTAAAGGCAAACTAGGCGCGAATTGGGAAGGACCATACGTGGTGGAGGAAGAACTCCGACCAGGCACGTACAAGTTAAAACGGGAAGATGGAACAGGCATTCCCAACACTTGGCACGCAGATAACCTACAGTTGTATTTTTAGATCAAGTAGGATTATACTACTCTTGTAATAGTTTGAACTACTTAATTAATATGTTGTTTAGTTAGCTATTATTAGTAATCAGAACACTTAAAAATACATTCCATATATTGATTTAACAAGAATTACAGAGGAATGTAAATTACAATAGTAACAAGGATAAGATAGAGGATCGATCTATTTAGGAGGAGGGGGCAAGTCTTTGGAACCCGTTGCACCATTGTTATCTTGATCTTCTACAGAGAAATCTTTGTCAATGGTGGCAGTAGTGTTGTCTCCCGAAGCCTCCTCTTCTTCATCTGCTTCATCCTCTTCTTCCGCAAGTGCCCGATTTCGGACTTCAGTAGCTTCTTTGGGGTACTTGCGGGCCCAGTTATGGACATCCTCAGCCTCGAAACCAGGACAGACATGAGGACCCAGATCCACCAGATCATTGTAATCTCGCACGTTGGCGAGAAAATCAACTTTAAGCTTCTCCAAATGGTCAATCATGCGTTGAAGCTCCTCAGTCATGCGTTGGATCTCCTCAGTCTTTTCCTGGTCCACTCCTTCCAGTCGCTTTATCTCAGTTTGGCAATCATCCAGCGACTGGGAGAGCTTCTTCCTTTCCTCTTCCCCTTCGTTCAACCGTCGAGTGAATACGTCATTCTGTGCCCGACAAGAACGAAGGTTTGCCTCAGTATTCTCAGCCTGCCGGGTGATGTCGACAATCATCGACTCTTTAATTGAGATCCTGGCACGTTGAGCAGCTAATTCCATCTCCGCAGCCCCTAACTCCCCGTTGACTTTGGAGAGGTCCTGCTCCTTATCTCTCAAGAGATTTTTCTGAGCAGCCCAGTCCTCAGCCAATTCCTGTTGGTAGCAGAAAGAGTAGAGGCGTCTGAAGCTTTTTGCATGACCTCGCCTTCCAAATCTTTACATCGGCGCTTCACCTTCTTCAACTCATCTTCCATAGACTGGTAGTCACGAAGACGAGACAGGGAAGAGAGGCGGCCCTGAAACAAATAAGCGAGCTGCAAAAAGAAAGAACGAGTAAGAACATACTCATAAAAATAGTAAAACAAAAGTACTTACGTTGCTCAGGTTCTGTCCGATTTCTTCGACAGTCCGGTCCATCGGATACCCAGATATAGCCCGCAACGTGGTTCGGGCGGCATCCGTGTCAGCAACCAGCGGGAACTTGGTCCCGTAATTCCGGGGGTGGGAACCTTGGTAACCCGGCAATTGTGTCTCCCGGGTAGAAGAATATGTGTACCGACCCCGGGAGGACTCCCCAGTATAATATCTCCCACGCGGAGGAATTCGTCGCCTGGAGGAGTGTCTCCTCGATTTCCTCGGAGGAGATGAGTCGGTCCTTGGGGGAGGAGTACGTTTTTTGTTTCTTTTTCCCTCAGACCCCTCGGGCTGGACATCCTTTCCAGCGGTTCTCTCTCGCTCCTCTTCTGGAGTGCGAAAGAGAGAAGCGAGCCTGGCAGCAGCAGGAGACTGCACAGGAGTAGTTTCCCCTTCCTCAGTTCGTGGGACTTCTTCAGGAGGAGTAGGGGAAGGCGCCCTCGTATAGGCGTCCTCATGAGCGCGGCGTCTAAGATGTTGGGCATCAGAAGGTTTAGAGGCAGATGCATAGACCTTCGTACCCGTTTCATTTTGCCCAACGCGTTCAGGGACACCTTCAGGGTTGTGCATATAAAAATCTGCAAGAATTAAAAACAGAGTTAGAAAAATGCATACACATAAAAAACGAAAAGAAAAAACAGGCAAAGGAAGACCTTGTCGGTTAAAAGTATCGTCAATCGCGTGACCGACAGGCACAACGATAGGATGTAAGAAGGCCAGCCTTTGTACAGAAGCTCCCTCATCCTCGGTCAGAACAGGACGGGGAGTAGGCTTACGACCACTAGTGGATGCAGGAAGAAGTCTGCTATCAGGACATAGCTTGCAATCCACAAAAATAAACTCACTCTTGTTCCGCCTGGTCGGAGGATCTTTCAAGAGGGCGGAGTGAGTGACAGAGGAGGCACGGCTGGCACATGCAATGAAAGGGCTGCCCTTCTTCGGATTTTGAAAAGTGAAGAAGTGGAAGAACAGCCGAGCAATGGGGATTATGCCAGCATCCCTGAGAATATTAATAAAGCCCCTTACATAAAAGAAAAAGGCGGCACCCATCTGAGAAATACATAGTCCAGAATACAAAAGGATTTCACTAACTAGAGAAGGGATCGGAAGGATCGGAAAGTTAGTGAAATAGATACGGTGAAGTGCCAACATAAAATAAGGGGGCACATCACCGGTATTCTCAGAAGGATACGCCCAGTACACTCTCTCTCTAAGCTCTAACCCCCTCAAAATTCTTTGGGCGGCATCCAGGGAAAGGGTGTTAGAGCATCTGCCCGCGTTGGAGGAGATAGGGTAGCCCGGAATGTCAGTCAGGGAAACTGTACAGAAGGAACCATACCCAGTCCCATACTCGTCCCGATCGAGGATAGGGACAACGTGGAAACCGTTACGAAGAAGGACGGACCACTGGCACCAAGAGCCATCCATCTCCCGATAAAAGGATGGGGTGCTTTTCTCCTCAAGAGGAGAAGGAAAGGGGTACTTCTCCTCCGTCTCAGGAGGGTAACCTAAAGGAGAGTCCTCTAGAATATGAACGTTCTGACTACAGACTTCGGGAGGAAGTTGAGCAGAACCGTCTGTAGCCACGGATGGCTCCTCCACAATAGGAACCTCCTCAAGAATAGTAGACAAAATAATTGTAGGAGGAGGAGTCCTAGCGGTAGAAGGAGGGGTGCCTCCAATTTCTACATCCCGCTCAGGAGAAGAGGAGCTGTAGTAGGAAGAACTCGAGCTCCCCGAACCGGATGTAGAAGACCCCGAACTGGAACGTGCGGGGGAAGAATGAGGAGAACCTACAAACAAAAAACAAACAAAAGGTAAGTTACAAAAGAAAAAATAATAATAACTTACTAGGTACGGGCTTGCGCGTACGACGAGAAAGAGCTTTTCGCTTACTACCAACAGGAGAGGAGGAAGGCGAATCAACTCTAGGCTCGACCACGGCAGAAGTAGTCTGAACCACGGTATTAATAGACTCAACTACGGCAGGAGCAGTCTGAGCCTGAGGGCTGATAACAATAGCCCGCTCCTCATTGGGAGGAAGGTCTTGGTCTTGCTGCGAGTTCTTGTCAGAAGACATTATAACAACCTGCACGAAGAACATAGTAGTCAGCCCAAGTTATGGCAAAAGTCGATCCGGACTTCAGGGAATCGAACTAGCAGTATAAGGGAAGTCGACCTCAAAAGTCGATCCCCGGGAAGTCGACCTCAGAAGTCGATCCCATGAAAGTCGACCTTCAGGAGACAAGGGTCTCAGGAAGTCGACCCCAGTAAATTCGAACCAAGGGAAGCACTTCGGGAGCGCAAAGGCTATACCCATGGAAGTCGATCCCAGTAAAAATGGATCCAACTTTGGAAAGTCGATGACAAGGCGTCAAACCTCACAAAGTCGGACCACAGTCCAAAGGGGAACAACTTCGAAAAGGACCGACTTTCAGAAAAGTCGGACCCCAAGGAAGTCGAACCCGGTGCAACCTCAGAAGAGCCCGACAACAAAAGTCGGACCCCAGAAAGCTGCACCTCTAAGGCTCAAGTCGAAGCCTTACGTGCGCTGAAAGTCGAAGCGGAGAAGCGGGATGTAGAAGCGAAGAAGCCTGAAAGTCGATGCGAGAAAGTCGATCGGTCGGAGCGAAGAAAACGAGTGGGAAACAAGTGAACCCCCCTCCTCTATTTATAGGGGAAAGTCGAAGACAAACCGTTGCGGACACTGTTCATCCGGGTTCACCCGTTGGGCCGGAAAGCCCATGGGCCTGGCAGGCCTAAGACGGCCCAGTCCGAGAAAAACCCCAAAATCCGACTAGATGGCATCGACATTTCAGGAAAAGGCATCTACACTTATCAAGGAATTCGAAACCTTCAAAACAGAAGGAAAAGGCATCGACATTTAGCAAGGAATTCGAAACCTTCAAAACAGAAGTTCAGGATCGACATTCCGCAGAAAATTGAGTTCGACATTCCTAGAAGGGGGATAGACGTCGACATTTATCAAGGAATTCGAAACCTTCAAAACAGAAGGTCAGGATCGACATTCCGCAGAAAATTAAGTTCGACATTCCCGGAAGGGGGATAGACGTCGACATTTATCAAGGAATTCGAAACCTTCAAAACAGAAGGTCAGGATCGACATTCCACAGGAAATTGAA
>LFYR01001249.1:61172-98719 GCA_001185155.1 Zostera marina
AGACGTCGACATTTATCAAGGAATTTGAAACCTTCAAAATAGAAGGTCAGGATCGACATTCCAGCACTATTCCGATCGACATCCTCAGAAGATGAGATCGACTTTTGAGCAACATCGACATTTCCAGGGAGAAATGAGATCGACTTGTTGTCAAAAATCCGACATCTTCAGAAAAGGATAGAATTGGCAGTCACACATCGACATCCTCAGGAAAAGATGATATCGACTTTTTTACAAACATCGACATCTCCAGGGAGAGACGAGATCGACTTTTGTATAAATTTTGACATCTTCAGAAAAGTATGTTGACCAAAAGAAAGATCGACTACACTGACGTACTTCAGAGTAAAGTTGTAAGTCGAGTAAAGGAAAAGGTAAAAAAGTATATTTATTCAAAATTACAAAAAATGATGAATGAAGAACATTACAGGTTCCTAATTAAAATTTATACGGCGACGCAAGCGACGAGGAACCTGATCCAGCGGGGAAGCACCGCGGCGGGGACGCCTCCGACGGCGGGGACGCCTCCGACGTCGGCCACGAGGAGGGACAACAGAAGAAGACCATTCTTCGAAAATAGATTCTCTAGCAGCAACAGCAACACTCTCTCGCTCAACAATAAGTTGGCGCAAAGAAGGAAGATCCATGGCCGAGGACCGTGGATCCAAAATATTCAGAATCCGATCCAGCTCCTCAATCTCTCCCTGAATAAAATCAGCAAAGAGACTCACAAAAAGAGCCATGGATGGAGGAAAAGGAGGACCTAGGGGCTCTATTTATAGACCCTAGGACAGCACAAAAGGACAAAAAATGGCAAAATCGACTTTTTGACACAAGGAATCGACTTTTGGACCAGAGCATCAGGAATCGACTTTTTCACAAGGGAAGCGATGCAAAGACCCAGGGAATCGACTTTTTGACAAAAGTCAACAAACACCACTGGGATCGACATTTCGCAAAAGTCGACCAAACTCAACAAGGGATCGACTTTTTCTTCCCACTCAGAAGGAGTGCAGAAAAAAGAACCCAGACAAGTTGGAGTTGCGGAGGCACACCAAGACAGGAGGGTGTAACACGAAATGCTCCTGAGGAATCGTGGAAGTCCACAACTCGGGCGACGATACGGCAGCAAAATGAACTGAGCCATATAAAGATATTTGAACTCCTACCATTACTGGACGCAGTAACAAAGTAGGACGCCAAATTAACTCTACCTACGGAAGAACGTGGGCGGAGAAAGTCTTAATGGTAACAGAGTCAGGATGCGTATCCCACCCAAGGAAAAGAGTGAACCTCACCTACGGAAGAACGTAGGTTAGACGAGGGAAGTACTCAAAAGTGAACCCCACCTACGGAAGAACGGAGGTTAGACGGGGTACACATCGGCTAAAGAGTGAACCTCACCTACGGAAGAACGTTGGTTAGACGAGGGAAGTACTCAAGAGTGAACTTCACCTACGGAAACGTAGGTTAGACGAGGGATGTACTCAAAAGTACTCAAGAGTGAACTTCACCTACGGAAACGTAGGTTAGACGAGGGATGTACTCAAAAGCGAACCCCACCTACGGAAGAACGTAGGTTAGACGGGGGACGCATCAGCTAAAGAGTAAACCTCACCTACGGAAGAACGTAGCTTAGACGAGGGATGTACTCAAGAGTGAACCTCACCTACGGAAACGTAGGTTAGACGAGGGATGTACTCAAAAGCAAACACCACCTACGGAAAAACGTAGGTTAGACGGGGGACGCATCGGCTAAACACACACCCCGTTCTACAAAAAACGTAGACAGAGGGGCAGGTGTTCAAGAGTGAACCTCAACTACGGAAGAACGTAGGTTAGACGAGGGACGTACTCAAGAGCAAACCTCACCTATGGAAGAACGTAGGTTAGACGAGGGATAAGCTCAAATAATAATCCTCACCTACGGATGAACGTAGGTAGACGAGGGATCACGCCCAAACCTCAGTCGCAGAAAGGCGAGCAAAAGGAGGGGGCAAGTATTCAAATAATAACCCTCACCTACGGATGAACGCAGGTAGACGAGGGATCGCACTCAACCCCTATCGCAGAAAGGCGAGCAAAAGGAGGGGGCAAGTATTCAAATAATAATCCTCACCTACAGATGAACGTAGGTAGACGAGGGATCACGCCCAAACCTCAATCGCAGAAAGGCGAGCAAAAGGAGGGGGCAAGTATTCAAATAATAGTCCTCACCTATGGACGAACGTAGGTAGACGAGGGATCACGCCCAAATCTCAGTCGCAGAAAGGCGAGCAAAAGGAGGGGGCAAGTAGTCAAATAATAATCCTCACCTACAGATGAACGTAGGAAGACGAGGGATCACGCCCAAACCTCAGTCGCAGAAAGGCAAGCAAAAGGAGGGGGCAAGTATTCAAAAAGTAACCCTCACCTACGGATGAACGTAGGTTGACGAGGGATCGCACTCAACCCCTATCGCAGAAAGGCGAGCAAAGGGAGGGGGTCGGGTACTCTCAAAACCCGCCACAGGGAAGAGAACCCAAACAGTGCTCAAAGATAGCTCAGGCAAGGCGTCAAGGTGGGCAAGCAGGGCTCCGCGGGAAAATCAGGCCAGACAGGTGCGCAAGGAGTATGCTTCGGCTAGGACAAACCGGACAATAGTTGGCAAAAGCGCGTGACAACCTCCGTGGAAGCATAGACACAACCTCGCAGGCGTAGAGAGGGGGGAATACTGGTGAGAGAGGATCTCGCATCCTGGGACATCACCAAAAATCCACATCCCAGCACGCAAAGAGGGGGGAATACTGATAGTACGAGGTCTAACACACAGACCACAGTACTAAAAGACGTATCCCAAAGTATCTAATACGCAGAGGAGGGGGGAGTACTGGTGATACAGTATCCTGAACACGGTCACAACCTACCAGCAACTAGAAGTCTGGATAGCCTAAGATGAGTTAAGGTATCTATTCTAGGGTGGGGGAGGTCCCAGGTCGAATCCTAGGAAGATCGACTTTCCTGAAGATCGACTTCCCTGGGATCGACTTCTGAATAAAGTCGATCACCAGGAAAGTCGACCCCCAGAAAGTCGATCCCGGTACCCAATCTGATCAGTTTGGCAGTTAGGCGGTTACTGCCAAAATGACCATATTACCCCCATAAGAACCCCTATAAATAGAGGGCACCCACCACTCATTAAAGGTAGGTCATTTGGAGTGAAAGGATTCCTAGCGAAGCAGAGCTCTGCGCACTTGAGTTCCGGTCCGGTTTCCCGCGGAGTTCCCCGCTTGGCGCTTGCTTGCGCGTCTTGGAGTACTGGTCGGGTTTCACCCCCATCAATGGATAAACCTACCTAATGACGGAGTAAAGCTTCAAAACTACAAAAGTCTGGATGAGCCACCTTTCAAGTGCAGCTGGGAGACTCTCTGGAACACTCTTACTCATAGGTACAATCGTAGAAGTACTGAGAAAATCCTAAACATGATGCTCATACCTGAAGCCTCAATCTTTCTGAAAATAATCACTTGCAATATATATCCTCAAGCTGATGATAGAAAAGAACCATCCGCAATGATCTTAGTAGCAATCTACTGCTTTCTATCAAAGATCAGAGTGAACTGGGTATCATTAATCATGCACAACTTAGCAACATCAACTAGAAACACTAGAGCTCGCCATTATCCAAGGATGCTCTCCAAAATTCTTGGTCTAGGGTACTTTGAGATCCCACTTTCTCCAAATCCACTCATAGTTCATATCCAACTATTCACAGCAAGTTCCTTCCAAAAGAAATGGAAGAATACTTATAATCCCAACTCACAAGACACTAACGTGTTTTTAAATGAGGAAATCATAAGGATTCAACATCAAGTAAGGATGTTGGAAAAAGGAATGGGAGATCTGGAAGAGATGGTCTCTATAGCAAGGCAACAACTGGAAGTTGAAAGAGAATACATCCTAGAACTTGCAAACTTATTTCATGAGTTTAGCTCCAAGATCATTCCAACCATGCATCCCCGCAACTGAACTACATCTTCCCTAAGGAGTATCTTGATGTTTTGAATGTTCATATTTTGTGTATGTTTCTGTCTTATTATCATATTTTGTGTCTGTTTCTGTCTTATTGTCATATTTTGAAGATCCAGTCATGGATCGAAATCTCATTGAATATGAGATCAACTATGTCATGTGCCACCCTTGCCACTGGAATGAAAAATCAGTTTATGATTTTAAATCATCTATGTTACTTTAATATAAGTGTATGCATGTAAAAAGAAAAACATATTAACAGAAAAATAAAATATGTTAAGGGCTGCATGGATAGAATAAAATTTTCAAAGGTTTAACATAAATTATTTATGAAGATTTTATTAAGTTTAAAATGATTTACAGAAATTTAAGGGTTAAAATAATATCTTTACAGTGAATATAAATTTATTAAAACTTCAGGGACTTAGAATTAATATTTACATGAAGTTTTTAATCGAAAAATGCTTAGAAATATTTAATACTTCCAAGGTTTAAAATAATTTTTTTAAGTATTAATCTAAGTATTTATCATAACTTCAAAGGGTTTAAATGAAATTTTTTCAAGTGAAGTTTTATCACTAAGACTTTAAAGAATGAAATGAAAATTTTAAAATCTTTTAAGACTTAGTGAATATTTACATGATTATATATTAGTCACTAAGACATAGATTTTAAAACTTTAAGTGTTCAATTCTTCTTAAAGTAATTAGTGAATATTGATTTATTCGCTAATATATCTTATAGATTATAACATTATAAAATCTTAATCCATACATGTTAAGATCAATTTATCCATAATACACATGGATTATTATTTATTGCATGATCTTAACACAAGGCAATTTAAATTATCATATCATACTTGCCTTAAAATGTATATCAAAATTGGCTCTAATTCAATATTTTATCAATGAGCAAAAATTACATGTTATTTCTCCTATATGATTGATTAACACTCTTATAAGCAAGAAAGTCACATTTGGTCAACCTCACAAATCGAATTTGTGATCAAAGCTCAATAAGGTATGAAGTTATGTTTTCTCCACAAATTAGATATGTCCTATCATTAAGGGGGAGATACTTCACAGGTATCTATTTTAACTTTGTCTATACCTTATTATTTTAAAGGGTAGATATCATGCATGATCCACCGCCTTTAAATTGAATATTATGGGTCAATAATTCAGGGGGGCATGCTCATAAGGGTAAAATAGAATATTGACTAAACATGAATTAAAACATATATGTCATCGACAAAGGGGAAGAATGTAGAATCAAAATTGTCGACATAGGATTATATTTTAATCATGTCAATTTAAACCCTAATCACACTATTAATCTATGGGGTGAAATTAGTCAATATTAAACCTAACTCCAATTAATTAATTAATCATTTGAGTCAAATGTTTAATTCAAAGTTAAAATTGAAATTGGAATAATAGCATCTTTACCTTAAATATTATTATTATCATCCTTGACTCTTTATTCAAAATATAATATTCCAAAGGGACAAAACACTATTCACGTTTGAATTATTCCAAAATAAGATTCTCCAACAACACATCATCCAAGGAAAAGAAACGCTATTCAAGATAAGATTTCAAAGACAAAGCTTGTATTTATGTGAGAAATCAAGGAGCCATCCATTGAAGATCCAAGGGTGGACATCGAGTGGCCAAGGCTATAAATAGAAGGGTATTTCCCTTATTTTCACTCACCACATTACAAGCAATCTAAGGAACTAACTTACCTGTAAAAGTTAGAGGTTTTTAAGAGTTTCATAATACTCAGGTGTGAGTCTACCCGTAAAAGACTGATTCCTATGCGAAGTTAGCTATAAAGCTTAGAGAGGTTTTTAAGAGTTTCCTTGATACTTTTAGGTTTTGCCATAACCTTTAGGCTAGTGAATTTCGATAGTTGGTCTGGACTGGATTAGCCCTTGTTTGGGTGAACTAGTATGAATTCTCTTGTGTTGTTCTTTGTTAACTTTAGTTTTTATCTTTCATCAAAAAACAACAGAACAACACTCAATTGAAAAGGATCCTTATCCAGTTATCTGATCAAATACAGAGGTTGACTACTTTACCCAGATCCTTCATCCAGTTATCTGGTCAACTATCTGAGGTTATATTAATTGCCTTAAATCTTTATTCAGATATTTGTTCAAGCATTTACTTATCAAATATATATCCAGTTATCTGGTCATTTACTCTATAACTTGCTTATCAAATATATATCCAGTTATCTGGTCATTTACTCTATAATATAACTTAGTATTCATATACTACAGTTATTTATAAAACACTATCTAATAAATTGACTCAGTATTCATATACTGTAGTAAGTTTTGAAGAGAAAGAGGCAAAGTTATAAATATATATAATATTATATTGTAAGTTATAATATTATAATCATTTAATTTATAATATTCTTATACTATTATTGTTCAACCATTTGTATCTTAAGCGTTTACAGGTAATTCCGCTATTAACCTGTATAAATCGAAAAGAGGCTATTATCCCACCTTATAGCCTCGGATTATGATCCAACAGGAAGAACAAACCAACGCGTTCGAAGCCAACGCGATCACCAGGGCCAAGAAAATCGAAGACCGAAACACCAATATTAAGAAAACCAATGCATGTCAAATCTGTTCTCACAAAGGGCACAGGGCACTCAACTTCTATAACAGGGACAATTTCACGAGGTTTCCCCCAACACACAGTAGAAAGCTAATTCCAGTAGGCATCTACTCCAACCCACCATTGTCAAATGCGGTTACAATGTGGTACCCAGACTCTGGGGAAACCACACATATCACAGCTAATGGTAAGATTCTTAAATCATCGGAAAAATATAGAGGACCGGAGAACTAGAGTGGTGGCCGCCAATGGCGAGTCTATGGTCATTTCGGACTCAGGTAAATGCACAATGTTGTGCAGAGGCAAAGAATTTCAGTTGAAAGACGTACTAGTAGTCTCAGAAACGTCTAAGAATTTACTGTCCATTCATCAATCGTATACTGATAATCCTATCTCGGTTGAATTTGACAAACAGGAGTAAGGATTCATGACCTCACTACTAGAGAGGTGATAGCGGAAGGAAAAGAAGAAGGCGGGCTGTATAAACTACCCATGAAATCGACGAGTCATCTAGAAGCTTTGTCAAGCGAGAGGGTGTCCGGTGAACGATGACATGCTAGGCTTGGGCATCTTAACAAACAAACAAACGGTTGATAAAACTGTACTTCCTTCAAACTGTAACACAATATTGGATTGCGACTCTTTCTTAAGAAATAAATCAAGTGCAATGTCACACAAAACAAGTAATAAAGTGTATGCTTCTCCGCTTGATTTAGTGTACACAGATATCTGGGGACCTCCTCCGGTAGTTTCTTCAGAAGGTTTCCGCTATTATATAAAATTTGTGGATGCCACAACAAACTATAATTGGGTGTTTCCGTTAAGGAATAAAGCAGAGGTCGGACGAACATTTGAACGATTCCAACTCTGGGCAGAGAGGCAATGTGGGAGTCACATCAAGGAAATTCAATCCGATAACGCTATGGAGTTTAAGAAACTCGCAAAAAATCTGGAAAAATCAGGCATCGATATCGGTTTTCAGCTCCATACAGTCACAAGCAGATGGGCTCCGTCGAGAGGCGTCATAGACACTTGGTCGATATATAACCCTCACTATGCTACAACACGCCGGAATTCCAGTCATCTATTGGGATTATGTTGTATTAACTGTAACGCACTTGTATAACCGCCATCCATCCCGAGTCTTGAACAACGTCTCGCCATATGAGGTCCTGTTCCAGCAAGCTCTGGAATACAGAAAACTGCGGGCGTTTGGGTCGCGATGCTACCCGTGTCTCCGAAATTATCATCCGAATAAACTATCACAAAAATTAACGCCTTGCGTATTCTTGGAGTACCCACAAAATCAAGCCGCCTATCTCTACTATGATCCGATCGACCGGAAAATGTACGTTTCCACGGACGTTTGATTTGTAGAAGAGGACTTCTCAATGAATAAATATTTGGTTGAGGAAGAAGGAGAAAATGTTACAAATTCATCTGGAAAAAATTACGTTATTAATTGCCCTATTATTCGAGATGAACAAATAGACAACAAAGAGGCGTCGGATCACGAAAATGGCAGATCCCTCCAATCGGTAAACAAAGGGGTATCAGACTCAACTTACCTGAATTATTCGGACTCTCCCAAATCAAGTGAAAAAGAGAAATCGGACTCAGCCTACCCGAGTCAATCAAACACTAATAATTCGGACTTCTCCAACTCAACTGAAGAAGAGGAATCGGACTCGGCCTACCCGAGTCGCTCAAACACAAATCACTCGGACTCCCCCAACCCAACTGAAAAAGAGGATTCGAATCGAACAATTTTGGATCCCTTTACCGGTCCTTAAAATCTAATACAGGCTCAGGCATAACAACACTCGCCGGAGAAGAACCCTGGTAATCGACCGGCTACGAGGGCCTCGAATGGAATAAGAAAACCAAACCCACAGTACGCACTATCAGCGTCGGCCAACGGAAAATTCATACCTCGTTCTCCGACAATAGCAATGCAGGAGCAATATTGAAGGTCAGCAATGGAGTCGGAATTTAAAGCGCTAAAGAAAAATTAGACGTGGGAACTAATAGACAGGTCTCCAGACGACAGCGTCATAAACACCAAATGGATTTTTACAATTAAACAACGGGAAGATGGGTCAATTGAGCGATACAAAGCAAGGTGGGTAGCAAACAGAATGAGACAGGTCGAGGGGAGAGACTACACCCACACCTTTAGTCCGGTGGTGAAGGCCAACTCCGTCCGATTGGTTCTCACCCTAGCCATAAGCAAAGATTGGATGTTAACCCAAATCTGCATCTCCAACGCCTTCCTTCATGGAGAAATAGACGAACGAATAATTATTACACAACCAGCTGGTTTTGAAGATCCAGAGCATCCTAATCGAGTTTTCCTACTTAAGAAAGCGCTCTACGGGTTGAAACAATCACCCCGGATGTGGTACCGGAGGCTGCGCAATTTCTTAACAACGACAGGTTTCAAGGAGAGCTACGCTGATCCATCATTATTCCTATGGGTTCAAGAAAATGAAACAATGTTCTTGTTTGCGTATGTAGATGATATCGTGATCACCGGTTCATACAAGAAGCAAATCGAAGAAGTAATAATAAAATTGGGAAATGAGTTTCTCTACTACAGGAGTTGGGAGAGTTATCGTTCTTCCTCGACATTCAGGTATTTCGGACGAAGAAGGCTCTGTTCCTAACCCAACAATAATACCTGATGAACTTTTTAGAGAGCGGCAAGCTTACATGTTTAAAACCGTCGGCCACACCGATGCTAGCACAACAGGACTTATTCTCAGAAGAATCCCCGATCTCAGAAGCAACAGAGTACAGAAGAGTCATCGGGTTGTTTCAGCACCTCACGCTAACCCGATCGGACATACAATTCGTGGTCAATAAACTGGCGCAGTTCATGTCATCACCAAGGCCACTACATTGGGTGGCGATGAAGAAGGTCCTACACTACTTATCCGAAACGTAAAAATTTGGCATCACTCTGTCAGTGGTAATGAATTTCTCTCTGACCGGCTACTGTGATGCCGATTGAGGGTGAGACACCATCGATTGAAGAAGCCAAACTGGAATGTTAATCTATCTGGGGAGACACTAGTAAGCTGGTATTCACAGAAGCAAACCATGGTAGCCCGGTCAACCACCGAAGCCGAATATAGGGCGATGGCAAGAACGGTGGAGGAACTGGAAGCAATGAAATCCCTGTTAACAGAGTTAGGCGTAACGATCCCGACTCCAATGAAACTGCTCAGGGATAACCAGGGAGCAACGCTCGTAGCGAATAACCCAATCTGCCATTTGAAGCTGCACTTCGTTCGGGAGAAGACTGATGAAGCACTAAATCTGCTACCAGGGCTCGCGGTGGTGCGAGGTTGATGCCGGAGGCTTTGGAGTCCACGACGCACGCTCTACGTCAAATACCTGCCAATGGAAACTAGGCGATTCTAGTGAGAATTGGCGAGTTTCGTAGTGGTGCTCTGGTGTGAGAGAGGAACTTGAATCGTGCCTTTGAGTGTCCCCTTGGGACCCTTTTTATAGGGTCTCAGAGGGCGCAATCAAAGGCGGAGATCGCGCCTATGGTCATATATGGTAACATTTATGACGTTGGCTATCGCCGAGTAATGGTCGTAAGTCGCCGATTCAGGTATGGAAGTCGCCTAGTTAGGGCTAACTCGGCGAGTTTCTAGGGCCAAGATGCACAGTCTACCATACTGCCGATCTTGCCTTAACTCGGCGAGTTATCCTGTATGTCGGCGACTTGGTAGTCCAATCGGGCGACTTACGGGCTAACTCGGCGATCTAGACGATGAACGTGTTCCGCACCGTGGGAGCTCTCCAGGGGTCCAGTCATAGCGACGGAGCCCTAGTCCTTATTGTAAGGCGTTGCTGGTAGTGACTGACGTAATCAGGCATGTCTCACCAGTACTCCCCCCTGAAGAGAGCACAAGAAACATGCGTGTATCGCCAGTACCCCCCAACCAAGGTTCAATGTGTGTGATCCAACACCAAGGCCAAAGCGACAAGATGAGATCGAATCATCCACCCACAGTGACGTAATGATTCAGAATGCATAGGCCAAAGCGTCAAGAATGGATCGAGTTCCAGGCCACGGTAACTCTTGTTTATAGTCCTTCCCTGATTAGGGGCGACTGCACTGTGTTATCGAGGCCGAAGCGACAAAATAAATTCCGGCCAAAGCGACGGAATATGATTCAGGTCGGAGCGACAGAATCGGGTTCTTGCCAGAGCGATAGAACCATGTTCTAGCCGAAGCGATATAACTAATGTTTATAGTCCACTCTGATAAAGAGCGACTTAAAGTCCGCAACGACGGCCCCCTTCAAGGCTTAAAGCGACAAGATGGGTTAAGATCGTTAAGGCCAAAGCGACAGAGCGATTTCTAATGTATCAAGGCAGAATGCGACAAGATACTTGAACTCACTATTAGAGTCTTATTCTGGCCAAACGACAGAATAATACCTGCAAAAAAGAAAAACATTCTGGCCAAAGCGACAGAATAATATCTGCAAAAAAGAAAACATCCTGCAAAACAACTAAATCAGTCTGAAAACGTATATGATTATTGACCGATTTTACCTCTAGCGATATTCTTTCTTTGATCAATCCTCTGTGAATCTGGCCGAAGCGACAGACTGACCGTGCTTATGTGTGACGACTTCTCGCTAGAGCGACAGAAGTGTCAGGAGAGCTTGTGATACTCCCCCCTGAGTTTTGACAATTTCCGGCCGGAGCGACAGAAAAGTCGAGAGAGTTTGTGATACTCCCCCCTGAAGTTTGACGATCTCTAGCCAAAGCGATAGAAATGTCGGGAGAGATTGTGATACTCCCCTCCGAATTTTGACAATTTCTGGCCAGAGCGACAGAAAAGTCGAGAGAGTTTGTGATACTCCCCCCTGAAGTTTGACGATCTCTGGCCAAAGCGATAGAAATGTCGGGAGAACTTGTGATACTCCCCCCTGAAGTTGTGGAAAGGGGCTTGCGATTTCCCCCTAAGATACTATATAATATCCTAAGTCGGCGACTTACGGTGTTAACTCGCCGACTTAGCATTGGAGGTATTTTTTGAGAAACCTGGAGGTTAGCTGACCTGGATCGGCGATTTTCCTATAAACTCGGCGAGTCTTAGTATAAGCTGGCGGATCTCTTCGAGAATCCTTAGGATCTTGGGAAATATTTACAAATTTTCCAAGTATGGAAATTTCCTCTTCGTATCCCGTGATTTTTGCCCAAACTCGGCGAGTTTGCGAGAAACTCGCTCAGTTTGCGGATTTGGAGATCAATTAGCGATTTATCTTCGCGTAATTTGTAGATTCTCCGGGGGGTTTTTGCAATTTGTCCAGGGCCTATAAATAGTGAGTTTATTATTTTAATCCGCACGTCACTTTTCCTGATTTTGCTTAAACCCTAATCCCTTTCCAAGTCGTCGAGTTTCTTCCTAACTCGCCGATTCTCATCACAACCACCAGAACTTTCAACCAAGTCGCCGAGTCTACCTCTAAATCGCCGACTTATGGCAGACGAACCGTCTCTACCTAGACTGACAATGTCGGAGACCGAAGCTCTGGTCACCGATATTCTGAATAAAGATATCGATGAAGGCCTGACGGGGGTGCTCAACACCGTTGAGTCTCCGATTCCCTCGCCTTCGTGCGGTGGGTCGGAGATTCCGGATGCCGATGCGCCGCAGAACGTCAAGTTCTTGGCTACTACCCGCGAGTTGCTCGAGCTAACTCCTGAAAGCTCGCCGAGTTCCCAAAAGAACTCGGCGAGTTTGACGGATAACTACTCGATGGCTCTGGCAGAGCCTTCTATGGAATTGGGCGAGATTCCCCCGAGTCTTGCAATTAAATCGGCGAGTCCCCTTGGGAAGTCGCCGACTAAAGGCAAGGGGGGTGTCCCCACATTCAAGAGACCTCGCCGAGTGATTACACTGGGATCGGCGAGTTCCGCACAAACATCGGCGAGTCTGGGCCCTAAGTCGCCGATGTTGCCCCTAAACTCGGGGGCTGAAGTTGGAGTAGTTCCACCTATTCAAGTGGTGGATGTTGACAGGCCGGATGATGAATCTGAGAGGCTGAAGAAAAGAAAAAGGAAACACCCTAAACATGCTAGGGATTCCTCTGAGAAGCCTAGCGAGGCTAATACCACCATTCCTCACACTTATGGGATGGGTGGTAGAGGAAAGACGCACTTCCCCTCTGCGGAGGATGTACGGGTAACTGAGCCCTTTGACTATACTCAGGAAATGCCAGTTGATCGCGGCCAGAGCCGAAGCCGCAACGATCCTTCTGACGGATCGCACACTCCTCCTCCTCCTATGGAAATGGACAAGGATGGAGATCATGTGAACCTCCCATTCTACGAGGGAGTCGAGAACCACACCGGCTACGCACATTGTGAGACCTTGCCGGGTGGTGAGATCAGATTGTTACCCTCAGTGACACGGACGAGGGGTCCTTTGAAGTGGTTTATGTCAATGCACCTCTCGTGCCTCAGAACGAGACTGTGCATCCTTTCTCAATAACCTCTGCGCTTGAAGCCCGTGAAATTCTGCGCAGGATTCGCATCTCTGGGCATCTGCGATTTTGGGGATCGCGATATCAGCCCGTGAATCTTCCTCCTCCGGGGTTCCAAGTCATCCCCAGACTCTACTTCAGACACTTCTCAATGCTGCCAATTCCTGCACTGATGAGCGAAGTGTTGCTGCAAGGGGGGGTGTCGCTGTCGCAGATGCAGGCAGCATTTTTTGTATATCTGAGAGGATTCTCCAACATCTGTTGGAGTCTGAACATCCCTGCAACCGCCGCCTTGTTTTTCTGGTTTTTCAAATTTGTCAAGGCGCCCGCTTCCGAATCTGGTCGGTTGGGGTTGGCAAAGCGGTTCAGCGAACGAGAGCTGATAATAGAACTCCCCACTAACTATGGGCCTCAGTGGAAGAGTGAGTTCTTTTTTATTGATTCAACATTTGTACGCGGGAGCCGCGAGAGGTGGACCAACGTTCGCCGCGTACACCTGGATGTTCCTTGCGCCCTGAGCAAGGTTGAACTGAAGCGGGTGAAGAAGATCTCTTCTGCTCTCGCTTCTTTCAAATGCAGGCAAGGAGTTCCTTTCGCTTTGTGCCAGCGAGAGGATTTCACATTTTCTGATGTTGCACATTACCTGCGGTCAGAGGACCCTTCTGAAAATCCGATTAAGAAGAAGAAGGGTGCACATCTTTACCGCGAGGCGGTCCTTCCATATTTGGCCGTGAGACTTCGCGGCGCTAAGCTGATAAGAGAAAGGAAGGCCCAAGAGACTGGCCCCTGCAGAACCTTCGAGACTAGGTCGAGCTCGAGGTCTGTGCCTGAATTCGCCCCCTTCCGCACCACTTTTGACTATCCGGGCTTGTTTGCCGACGAAGGGGTGCGAACGAAGGCTGCCCAGCTGCTTCTGACTAAGCTTGGGGACTGGATACGCGAAGAGCTCGGAAAAGCTATATCTGCTGTAAGTGATTCGCAATCGCTTTTTACATTTGTTTCATTTTATTTTACTAATTGATTGTTTTGTTTTGTAGGTCGCGTATCTATCAAATGCATCGATTGGGATGCAATCTGCGAACGACACACTCCATTCTCAATAGGAGTACAACAAGCTTGATGACAAGTATCAAGCTGTCTGCAAAGAAGTGTGGTCGTTGAGAAAGACCCTCCAACGGAATAAGAAGTTGGAGGAACAAGCTGCTGAGCACGAGAAAGCGATGGCGGCGAAGAACAAAGAGTGCGCTGGGCACCGACTCGATATCGCGAATCTTCACCAACAATGTGACTCCCTGAAAGAATCTGAGTCGCTTCTCGCTGCTGCCCGGAAAGAGATTGATTTGCTGAAGATGCAGCTGAATGTGGAAGTGGAAAATGCGATGATTTCTGAAACACAAATTCAGAAATTGCAAGTGGAACTTTCTGAATCCACTTCCACTCTGAAGGATTTGGAAGATCGCTTCTCTCGATCCACGGAGAAGTTGAAGAAGATGAAGGAAGCTCTGGACGCTTCTTCTGAGAAGGTGAAGGACTTGGAGTTCGAAGTTGATGGCCAATCTGATCAACTCCAAGACGTGAACTTTTTCGGTCCTCACGTGTTTACGAGTCTGCCCACCAACTACATTTCAGACATTATGGCGTGGCTGGAAGAACATCCTGAAGTGCAGCTGGAGCACAAGGAAGCCTTGGATAAGATCAAGAGCGATGTTCGTAACGCGAGGAAAGAAGAAGATTAGAAACTATGTAATAGCTTTCCTTCTAACATTTTGTAGTGGATTTTGTAATTTATTTTTGTGTTAATGAAATTACTTTTTTTTTGCTAATGTGTTTAGACTTAAACTAAATTTATAAATCGTAACTTAGTCGCTCTGGACGTAAGTTAGATTCTTAGGACATATGTTTAGTCGTACGGATCGTAGTTGGACTTAAACTAGATTCACAAATCGTAACTTAGTCGCTCTGGACGTGAGTTAGATTCTTTTAACTCTACTTAGTCATTTAGGTTGTACGAATCGTAGTTTAACTTTACTTAGCCACTTTGAACTTAAACTAGATTCACAAATCGTAACTTAGTCGCTCTGGACGTAAGCTAGATTCTTGTAACTCTACTTAGCCACTTAGGACGTAAGTTGGGTCGTACGAATCGTAGCTTACTTAGCCACTTAGGACGTGAGTTTGGAAAAACTCGATTTAACTAGATTCCCAAATCGTAACTTAGTCGCGTAAGTTAGATTCTTTAGGACGTAGGTTTAGTTGTATGAATCGTAGTTGAACTTAAACTAGATTCACAAATCGTAACTTAGTCGCTCTGGACGTAAGTTAGATTCTTATAACTCAACTTAGCCACTTAGGACGTAAGTCGAATCGTAGCTTAATTAGCCACTTAAGACGTGAGTTTGGAAAAACTCGACTTAACTAGATTCCCAAATCGTAACTTAGTCGCTTTTGGACGTAAGTTAGATTCTTTACTTAGCCACTTAGGACGTAAATTTGGTCGTATGAATCGTAGTTAAACTCGATAGATGAAAGTGGTTTGATATCCACTAATTCTTGATTCGCTCGTGCGAATAAGAGTCGTGATCGCAATGCGTGTCTGAATTGGACCTATTTATTCTAACCCTGGATTTGAACCCTTGACGATGTAGTCCGACTCCTATCCTAGTGATGGAGTGACTTATTGATCCATATCAAGGCCGAAGCGACAAGATTGGATAGGATCATTAGGGCCGTAGCGACGGAATGATCTTTGTTCTACTGAGGCCAAAGCGACACAATAGATTTAGGGTATCCATACGGGTTAGAACGCGTAAATATATTTTATGATTAGCTAACATACATACTAGGAAAATTAAAGAAAATAAACTTGATGCTTGTGAGTACTATGCGTAGTACTGCTGCATGTTGTCCGCATGCCAGGTGTTAGGAACCATCGTTCCATCCTGTCGTCGTAGGATATAAGTTCCTGGCCTTATCTCTTCCTCAACGATGTAGGGACCTTCGAAGTTGGAAGATAGTTTATTTCTTGGCCTATTCCTTTCTGTTATGCTAGCCAGTGGGGCTCTTACTCGTTGTGCGATATGCCCATAGGATTTCGCACAACTTGTCTGCCCAGGTTCCTTTGGCTGACTCCCGCCTGTCGGGAGTGACGCTTCTGGCGTCGAGCTGGAATGGATGAGCCGACGTTCAGTTTGTGCGCACAATCTGTGTCGGTGCCTCACCCTCCCAAACGAACCTGTCCTGGTGCTCCTCCAGGACAGTCACAAGCTTGGCTTTTAAGGCAGGCAGGGGGTAACCCCTTCCCTAGTGCCACTTGTTCCCCCTCCAGCTGGCATCGTCCACAGGTTGTAATTTTCCCTCTCCTCGATGCTAGGCGGGGCGTGGACGAGCATGTTGTCGAGTCAGCTGGGTTGCCTTCTTATACCATTGTCTAGAATCTTATTGTGATCCTTTGACAGTCACAACGAACCCGTTTACTGGGTACCGAATGCATTGGTGATAAGAAGACGGGACTGCTTGGATTCCGTGGATGAAGAGGCGTCCGAATATGCCATGGAAAGTGGATTCTATCTCCACTACTATGAAACGACATGTTCGGCTAACCCTTCCTCGCTTGGAACCGATGGATACCTTTAGATTAATAACACCGGCCACTGGGGCGGCGATGTTAGTGAAACCGTAGATGGCCTCCTTACAGGGAGATAGTTCCTCCCTTTTAAAGCCCATCTTGCTAAAAGTATCCATGTAGAGGATATCTGCAAAGCTGCCGTTGTCGACAATCATCCTCTCGACTCGGGAATTAGGACCGATGTCTGCCTGGATCACGAGTGGGTCCTCGTGAGGTTGCAAGACATCGGCCAGGTCCTCTTCGAAGAAGTATATTGACTTCTTCTCGCGGCCCCGCTTTCCGTTGTCTCGAGGTGTTGATTGTGACATCAGCACCTTTCGGGAATATCCCCTGTTCTGGCCAACGGATCCACGTACCACCAAATATCATATTGATGGTCTTCCGCTGGCGGTTCTCGTTGTTGTCGCTGTCTGGCGAAGAAGAGCATGGACGCTTCCCCTTTGTGTCAGATTTGCAGTTGTCCCATCCTCGGGATTTCTTGACGAAGTTGCCAAGTTCTCCCTTTGAGATCAACTGCTCGACGAAAGACGAGAATTCCCTGCAGTGGTCTGTTAGGGGCCGCAGTCTTTGTGAAATTCACAGTATTTCCCAGATTGCATGCGGCCCTATTTGCCTGCAGGGTCTAAAGAACGAGGGACAGGTAGATCCGCTCGGTTCTTTAGCTTCTCAAACAGCTCGCCTTTGCTGATAGTAAGCAGGGTGTTCTTTTTCCATAGTGGAATTGCACCCTTTGACTTGCTGGTTGAGGCTTGGTATACCTTGTTATCATGCCTAGGCTTCCATTCTTTTTTGGAAGTTTCAGCCTTGTTACTGGTATACTTGTTGGAGGTGTCGTGGAAATTGTTGTTTCCACTGTACCCCTTCCTCTCAAACTTAGGCTTTTGGAAGCTAGGAGTCCCAAGTTTAGCTAGCTTGTTCTCGTCCTCCTCTTCCACCTCAATGTATAATTGAGCGAGTTGGAAGAGATCGGGCAGGGAACTCACCTTGTAGAGAGTCAGATTTTGGGCCAGAGGGGAGTAGGGGACTAATCCTCTAATGTATCCCGCTATGGCCACACTTGGGATTAGGTCGTTCACCTCTGTCATCATTGTGGTGAACTTAACCGTGTAATCCCTCAGAGACAGTTTGTCCTGTCTGAGTGCCAGGAGTGCGTTGGCACTATGTTTTATCCTTACCATCCCCACATGCTGGGCGATGAATTTGGACGAGAGGTCTGCAAAGCTGGTGACTGAGCCAACTGGCAGACCAGAGAACCATCGATAAGCGCTGCCCTTGAGAGTGCCGGGGAATGCCCGACACAGCAGCCCATCATCGATGGTTTGCGGTTCCAAGACGTTGAGGTAGAGGTTCACTTGAACCGTCGTATGCCTCGATCCTTGGTACCCGCCAGTTGGGTGGAAAAGATCCCTTTAAAAGGTCCTCGCGAAGAGGAGCACTTTTAAGCCTCAGGATTTCGTGCGGGTTGCCGACAGCTGGGTCGGTGGCCAACTTCCGCCGAAGATCCTCTACGAACCGAGTAGTAAGAGTCCTTTCGGAGCGACTCTTACTGGGTCCCGTCTTTAGACGGGAACTTTGTTTTGTTTTCTCCGCAGATGGAGAATAAATGGACCCAGATTCATCCGCTCTTTCACGGATGGTGGTGGTCCTATGACTCCTCGCTTGCTCGAGGTTGGTCATCCTTCTTTCAATGTTGTCCATGAAACTGAACAACCTTTCTTCCAAGGTGGGTGGGGCCTTGGGCACTATGTGTTCCTCGACAGTGGGAGAAACCGAGTTTGTTTCCACAGGTTGAGCATTGATGGGTCCCTTAGGTCGGGATTGCTCACCCTGTTCCAGCTCAGTTGCTGGCATTTTTCCCTTACTTCTTGTGGCGTAAGGGTGCTTTTGCTTTTCGATGATTGCCATGAAAACAAAAGCAAAGAAGTACCAAAGCAGAGAGGTACCTGACTGTGCCTGTCGGAAAAACAAAAAATAAGTCGGCGAGTTAGGGGTTAATTCGGCGACTTTGAGATTTTGTGGTTTTCCCGTACAAGGTTGTGGACAGCACTCTTAGCTAGCAGACGATATTCCGGATCGGGCGATTCTCAAGGATAAGTCGGCGATTTAAGGCTAAATCGGACCATAACCGAGAATCGGACGATCTAAGTCGGCGATTTTTTGACAAACTCGGCGTACTCTTTAGGAGAGCTCGAGCCGGATTTTAAAAAAATCGCGATTACGACAGGATACCGGTGGTTCGGTAGTCCCACAGACGGCGCCAGCTGATGAAGCACTGAATCTGCTACCAGGGCTCGCGGTGGTGCGAGGTTGATGCCGGAGGCTTTGGAGTCCACGACGCACGCTCTACGTCAAATACCTGCCAGTGGAAACTAGGCGATTCTAATGAGACTCGTCGAGTTTCGTAGTGGTGCTCTGGTGTGAGAGTGGAACTTGAATCGTGCCTTTGAGTGTCCCCTTGAGACCCTTTTTATAGGGTCTCGGAGGGCGCACTCAACGGCGGAGATCGCGCCTATGGTCATATATGGTAACATTTATGACGTTGGCTGTCGCCGAGTAACGGTCGTAAGTCGCCGATTCAGGTATGAAAGTCGCCTAGTTAAGGCTAACTCGGCGAGTTTCTAGGGCCAAGATGCAGAGTCTACCATACTGTCGATCTTGCTTTAAGTCGGCGAGTTATCCTGTATGTCAGCGACTTGGTAGTCCAATCGGGCGACTTACGGGCTAACTCGGCGATCTGGACGATGAACGTGTTCCGCACCGTGGGAGCTCTCCGGGGGTCCTGCCATAGCGACGGAGCCCTAGTCCTTGTTGTAAGGCATTGCTGGTAGTGACTGACGTAATCAGGCATGTCTCACCAAAGACGGACGCAGGCGACATAGAAATCGGACACATTCCAGGAAAACAACAAAGATCCGACATACTAACGAAGGCATTAAAGCCAAATTTATATCTGGATCTCCGCGTCAATCTCGTCGGAGAATCTCTGCCAGGTTGAGGGGGGCGTATTGGAATAACAACTAACCGGTAGAGTTAGTTAGCGAATTAAATATCATCAGTTTTTACTATACAATCTCACTCACCGTCTTTCCCAATTCCGGCCATCATCGTGTATTCTTCAATAATTAATGAGGTTTATTTCTCATCAACTAGCACCGTTTGTCGGACTAGAACTATATCTTTTTGAACGACAATAAAGTTTAATTTAAGATCAATACCTCTTACTCTGAAAATTATTTAGTTTAATTGTATTAAGTCCCACTTGCACCACATGATGGAGCCCATTATTTGTTATGGAGCCACGTATGCTCCATGTAGGATAGATAGTTAGTTAACAGATTGTAACTAATTACAACTTTAATTACAGAATAATTCAATTTTGATTCAGTTAACTACACTTCTATAGTTTTAATGTATATTGGAAAATGGAAATTTCTTATATTGAGTTATTGACTAATGACTATATATATTTATTTAATCCAATTTTTAATCCCACATCGTTGTAACATGAGAATAAGATGAGAGATGTTGAATGTAAATATAGACTACCAACATCATTTTCAATACTTACCTGGACGGAGTCTATGGCTGATCAAGAAGGGTCATAGCTTAGGTTGGTGATCTCCATTGCACTTTGAAAAAGCATCAACCTAACATCTTCCCAAATGGGAGAGTGTGTACGTCATAATTTGTTACTTTGGGGGTACGCGTTCGCGCGACCCTTGTCAATATCTAATTCAATATTTACTCAATTATGACTTTTGCAAAGTTATAAATTTTATAATTAAAAAAATTTGTAATTTAAAATCAATTTCTTTGTATGTTTTCATTTATAATAAGAAATTTTTTTTTTGAGATTTTTTTTACAATACTTATAATTTATTTCATTGAGAATAGAAATCAACAGTTTATATGGTGGAAGATTGCTATTAGCGTCGTGAGTTTTTTACAAAAAAAAACAACCCAAAGAAGTTATAAAAAAGGCAAGCCAATTATCTACGCATTCACGAAGATTGGTTGGTAATACATTTAATAAGGCATAGGACCTATAAAGAGGTCACGAAGATTGGACGCTCCTGCAGAAGGTAGAAAAAAAAAACATTAGACCAAAATGTGAGTCGCCAACGTTCGGAAGATACGCCAATTATGGGCATACACATTGACTTCAGGTAGAGATGCCTAATCAAGAGATAGTTGGTGAAATGGGTTTGAGGCGAAGTCACAACATGAAGAGGTCGACTCTTTGTAGAGACATCGCCATGATAAGTATTGGGGAATCGGGTGGAAAAAGCCCGTCCAAATTTTGATTGGGCAGACTTTCTCTTTATTGCCGGCGGCTCTTAAGTGTACTTACACTTCAGAGCGCATCGATGACCTGAAGTAGAAACGTCGATTCCAGAGGCACTCAATGACCTAGAGTAGAGACGACGTTTATGTAATCTAGAAGAAACTATCCTTGAAGAAGGCGGTTGCCAAGGTCTGACCAATAAATAAGTTTGGTGTCCCCTCATAAAGAGAGGTCAGAATTCTTGGAAAGTTAGGATGAAATCTTGGACAGTTAGAATATTTTTTGATAATAGAACGTGATCCTGAGAGAAAACGACTTCAAGAGATGATTGAATCATCGACTGCATAGAATCCATTTATTTATGAAAATGATCTCATCGAGTTCTCGAAACAAAGTTTGAATTGTATGAAAAGAACGTCTGCCATTTATTTCCCTACTTCGGCGAAGATAACATATTAGACGAGATTACCACTAGTTTGAGCTTTTTAATTAAAATCTCATTATTCTTTTCCCACATATTAGATGATATTTCTAATATGTAAGAGGGGTATATTATGGAGGGTAATATCTCCCGCTAGAACTTTGTCTCTCACTGTGTTAAAGTCTATTTCTATGTGTTTTTTCTTTGGTGGGAGATTGGGTTTCTCGCTATCGCTTCCGCTGCCATACTGTCGGTGTATATCCTGGGAATTGAAGTGGTTTTGATCTTGTAACATCGATCCGATATCTTGAAGAAGCATCGCGATCCAGGTGAGTTTGCATGTTGTGTAGGCGAGCGCTCTGTATTCCGCTTCTGTCTATGACCTTGGAACAATTTGTTGCTTTTTAGATTTTCAGGAGATTAAAGACGTGTCAATGGGCAGCTTTTCTAATCTGAATCCAAGAAAGATGATAGTTCGTCAATCGAAGAGTCTATAAGATGTAATCCTATGCCAAGTGAACCCTTCATGTACAACTCTGTAAGTAGCTTTCATATTGATATGAGTTGGAATTTCCATATGCTGGCTTAAGTATGTGATTGCGTAGGATACATCTGGTCTGGTGCATGTGAGGTAGATTAGTTTGCCTACTAGACTTCTATATTTTTGTGGATCTTCCAGTGTGTGTTCTTCTTTTCCTTGATTTTTTGATAGAACTAAAATTCTATCTAATACGTCAGTCACTCCCAGCAACGCCTTTCAACAAGGACTAGCGTTCTGTCGTTTTATGTTGGAACCTCGGAGAGTTCCACAAATACGGAGGAAGTGTCTACGTCAAGTACTGAAGGCAACACTTGGGAATCGCCGACTGGTACTACCAAGTCGCCGACTCCAGGGGTGAATCGCCGACTCTAGGCCTCGTGGTCAATTCTGGTAGACTGCCAACCTGGCTCAAGGGGAGTCGGCCACTCCACCTCTGAATCGGCGACTCCCATACCTGTGTCGCCGATTCCCAGCCGTTACTTGGGAGGACCCACGTTATTATGGCACCCTTAATTGGGCACCATAATAGAGTGGGCCCCACGCTAATGAATGGGGAAACGTCCCCCAGGACCCTATAAAAGGGGTCCTTGGGGGTCGTCTACTCCCAGGTCATTCCCACTTGATACACACCCAACCAGAGAACTAAGGAGCCCGAGTCGCCGACTCCCACACCTGAGTCGCCGACTCCCCTCCACTTTTGCAGGTATTTGACGTAGAGCGCGCGTCGTAGACTCCATAACCTCCGGCCCTCCTCGCGACCCCGCGAGCCTACTGGTAGCAGATTTCGTGCTTCATCATACCCCTTCCTGACTTTATGGTTGATCCACAAGTCAGGTCGGATGCTATGTCCATCTTGATGACGAAATCCGGGAGTTGGGTTCGGAGTGAGCTCATGACAGCTCTGAATGCTGTAAATGCTTCTACTTTCCGAAAACATTTTTTACTTATTGTTTTTGTTTGTTTGCTAACTTGTTTTTTTTTATGTAGGCTTGCTACATGGCCCATGATTATTTTGGCATGGATTCAATAAATGATGTTCAGAGAATTCAGGATCAATATAATGAACTGGACGCCAAGTACAAGATTAGCGAGAAGCAACTGGGCAAGCTGGCCCATGCCCAAAGAAAATATGAGAACCTTAGAGACAACGTCATCCCAAAGAAGGAGAAGACGATTGAGTCTCAAAATAAGGAAATTGACGATTATGTTTCGCAAATTTTGGGACTCCGTAAAGAACAGAAGAGTGTCTCTAAGGAAATGCAGAGCATGCGGGCCCAGCTGGATATGGAGATTGGAAATGTGGTTTCATCTGAAGCCACAAATGCGAATCTGAAGAGCACTAACTCTAAGCTGGAGAGGAAGTGCGATGAGCTGAATGACCAACTTACTCGCTCTGAGGAGGAGTTGGAAGGTGTGAAGAAGGAGAACTCTGTGTTGAAGAAGGAGAACTCCGTACTTCTAGAGAAGGCTAAGGACTTGGAGTTGGATAAGAAATACCAATCCGATCAACTCCAAGAACTTAGCTTCTTTGGTACCTCAGTATTTCCATCACTACCCGAAGACTTTTTCTCGGATATCATGACATGGGTAGATGAGCATCCCGAAGAGAGAGAAAAACAAGGATGCTCTCGACAAGCTAAAGAACGACGAAGAAGACTAGATTTTAATGTGTCAAGGCTGAAGCGACAGAGTAACTTTTTGGACCCACATCTAGGCTGAAGCGACAAGATTGGGTTGAATCGTAATGTGTCAAAACGATTTTAATCTATTAAGGCAATAGCAACAAAATAGATTTATAATGTGCGGTGCTAGTTAAAGTCGTAGGTAGATGATAAATGTAAATTTTATTGAAATGTAAATTACAAAAGTAAAATCTGATTTTTCTACTTTGCAATTTAAACTAACATATAGACTAAGAGGCTCTAAGGAATAACGTGTTCAATACTAAGCGTAGTATTGCTGTATGTTGTCCGTGTGTCAGACGCAGGGACCTTTGGGTGACAACTTATTCCTATTCCTCTCAGTTTTGCTAGCCTTCCTGTGGGTCTACCACCAAATAGCATATGGATGGTTTTCCGTGGGTGGTCCTCGCTATTGTCGCTGTCTGGCGAAGGAGAGAGTGGACGCTTCCCCTTCGTGTCAGACTTGCAATCGTCTCGACCTCGGGATCCTCTGACCAAGTTGTCAAGTTCGCCGTTCGAGATCAATTGCTCGACATAAAACGAGAACTCCCTTCAATAGTTCGTCAGATGGCCGTGGTTCTTGTGGAATTTACAGAATCTTCCATCTTTCTGACGACTATCCTTGGTTGCAGGGTCCATAGAGCGAGGAGCGGGCAGATCCTCTCTGTTCTTCAGTTTCTCAAACAGCTCGCCTTTGCTGATTGTTAGCGGGGTCCGATCCTTCCATGGTTGAGGTGGACCCCTTGGCAACTGTTTGGTGGATGTTTGATACACCTTGTTATCGTGTTTGGGCTTCCATTCCTTTCCGAAGGAATCAGCCGCATTGTAAGTGTATCTGTTCGAGGAGTCATTGTAGCCCTTCTTTTAGAACTTTTGTTTTTTGAAGCTAGTGTTCTCAAGTTCCACTAGCTTGTTCTCATTATGCTCTTCCACCTCAATGAATGATTGAGCTCGTTGGAAGAGGTCGGGTAAGGTCTCCACTTTATGGAGCATAAGATTCAGGGCCAGAGGGGAGTAGGGTACTAGCCCATTTGTGTACCCCTCTATGGCTAGACTCGGGATTAAGTCTCTCACTTCTGTCATCATTGAAGTGAACTTAATCGTGTAATCCTTCAGAGACAGTTTGTTCTGTCACAGTGTCAGCAGTGCATTGGCACTGTGTTTGATCCTAATCATCCCCACATGTTCGGCGATGAATTTGGACGAGAGATCCTAAGCTGGAGATTGATCCAACTGGAAGACCGGAAAACCACCGATAGGCATTGCCCTTGAGAGTGTCGGGGAATGCTCGACACAGCAGTGCGTTGTCAGTAGTTTGCGGTTTCAGAACGTTGAGGTAGAGGTTGACGTGATCTTTTGGATCACCCGAACCATCGTACGACTCTATTCTGGGTTCCCGCCAGGTTGGTGGAAAGGCCACCATCAAAAGGTCCTCTTGAAAAGGAGCGCTTTTGACTCTTAGGAACTCGATCGGACCGCTGGCGACCGGATTGTCGGCCAGCTTCCGACGGAGGTCCTCCATGAATCGTGTTGTAAGAGTCCTCTCAATGCGACTCTTACTAGGTCCAGCTCTTGATTTTTCTGGTTCTGGACCTTTCTTTTTCTCCGCAGTCGGAGAATTGTGAGAAGCCGATTCACTCGCTCTTTCGCGGGCGATGGTTCTCTGAGTCCTCGCTTTCTCGAGGTTGTTAACTCTTCGCTCCACGCTATCCATGAAGTTAATCAACCTCGCTTCTAGAGCGGGAGAGATGGATGTCCGAGGGGGCAAATCAGTTTGAACATCCTCGAACCTCTCAACTTGTACGTTTTGTTGAGGATACTCAGTTTGTGCCCCATCGGGTGCCACTGAGGATTTGCCTTTGTTCCTCAGATGGTAATCGTGCTTTTGCCTTTCAAAAGCCATAGATGACAAAAGCGAATTCCAACCGAAGCGCAGGTATTGACCAAACTAACTCGAAAGAAACAAAGTGGAGTTGGCAACTCAGCAGGTGGAGTTGGCGACTGACCTTAGGTTTTTTGACTTTCGAGCTGAGTCGAGGACAGCACTCTTAGCTAGCAGAATAACCCGCAATCGGCGACTCACTAGGTGGAGTCGGCGATTGCCTGTATCAATCGGAGATTCCTTGATACAAAGTCAGCGATTCACCCTGAGGGAGTTTATCAAGTGTGTTGTGTGGGGATTACTTGATGAATGAGAAGACCCCCAAGGACTCCTTCTATAGGGTCTTTTGGGACGTTTTTCATTCATTACCCGTGGGGCCCGTGCCATAATAGCGTGGGCCAAGTCAAGTAATGGCTGGGAGTCAGCGACTCAGGTATGGGCTTTTTCCGCCTGACTGCCCAAAAATATAACATGGTGGATATCCGCCATGTTATGTCAATTTAATCGGGTAATCGGGTTGAATATTGGGGGGAATTGAAATTTTGGACGGGATAGTTTAGATGGCGGAAATCCACCATCTAAATACCGCCATCGAAAATAATTTTGAACCGCCGTCGAACTAAAACCTTTCCTCGGAGGACTCAAAGAATAGATGACGGATGTTCTAAACAACTGATTTATTGATGGCGGAAATCCGCCATCTAAAGGCCGCCATACAAGGTTAGAAACGTTAAACTTTATTTGTAAAATCTAAAAATTACATTTGGTGCCCCTTTTATAAGGGAATTTACAATTTAGTACAAAATTAAAAACTTATTACAACTACTAAAGGAAATTTAATACCTAATTAAAAGTTTTTTATTACAAATTTTTAACTAATTACCAAATAAAAGAGTCATTATTAAATTGGGTCAGAGCTTTCCTTACCCGCTTCGACCTTCTGATTGGTTACTCTTCTAAAACCTTTTCTTTATCCTTGGCCGCAGATCCCTTGCTGTTATCGGGTAACGCTTCTTTTCAAATTATCACGGATCCCTTGTTTCTATTTGGTTCTTCCTTTTCTTCTCCTTATGAATCCTCCGACTCCCTTTCTTCCCTCTGTTCTGATATTGCCATTTTTAATTCTTGCTGATCATTAACTGTTTCTTCATCAATCAGTCTGCGGATGTCTGATACAACTGATTCTGATGGTAGATTTACTCTATCGGTTTTCCATGATATCATTGGTGTTTTACTACAAGAAACAAATTTATCAGTGCATTCATCTGTTCTCTTAAATTTCTTTGAAAAGACACCAGTATTTATGATCCATTGTGTATGTATTAAGTGAAAAAGAAATTTTAGAATTGATAATACCAGAGGAGCTCCTGCAACCATGTTTGCTTGTGGCGAATCTTCTTTTGAGACCTCCCTGTGAGAGTTTGGATATGATCTCTTCTCTGGTTATGTAGCCTCCTTGTTTATCTTTGTTTGTTTCTTTTGAATTTCTTTCATCATCTGAGTGAGCATTTGCATTGTTGCTTTGGTACTTGGATTTTCAGATTCCCTTTATTTTTGTATTCTTTGTTTTAACTTTTTCTACCAGAGTATTCCTTTCTTTATTTTCTTTCCTTGTTCAAGTCTACTCTATCTAGATTGTGACGTGATGGAAACAATGTTCACAAAAGCAATTTACAAAGTATGGCCTCCTTTTATTGCATCTTGTGCAATAAGAGCCCCGTTGTCTACTATCTTCTTATGTGTTGGCCTGAGTTTTAGGTGGTGCTTTAGTCACCACCATAGTAGAAGTTTTAGTGGTAGATATCTCTCTTTATTGTTCATCTTTTATTGTTGCGCTTGGGTTGTCACTCCTAGATATGTAATAGGAGATGTCATCTCTGATCTTGAATTCAATATTTTTCTTTGCCATTACAGGTGTGGTGAGACATGCCTGATTACGGAAGTCACTCCCAGCAACACCCTTCAACAAGGACTAGGGTTCCGTCGCTTTACACCGGAGGAAGGCTCCCATGGTGCGGAACAGGTTCATCGTTAAATCGCCGAGTTAACACGTAAATCGCGATTGGACTACCAAATCGCCGACTTTAGGGGTAAATTGACCAGTTAGGGTCCAGATCGACAGTATGGTAGACTGCACATCACGCCCTTTGAAACTCGACGAGTTTGCCACTAAATAGGCGATTTCCATACCTGAATCACCGATTTACGACCGTTACTCGCTGCCGGCCTACGCCATAATGGGCCATAAATGCGCCCTATTATGGCAACAGGCGCAATGTCCGCCGCTGAGTGCGCCCTCCGAGATCCTATAAAAAGGGTCCCAAGGGGACACTCAAAGGCACAACACAAGTTCCACCTCCACCAGAGCAATACTAAGAGAATCGCCGATTCCCACATCAGAATCGCCTATTCTCTTCTTACAGGATTTGACGTAGATCGCACGTCGTGGACTCCAGAGCCTCCGGTCCTCCTCGCAGCACCGCGAGCCCCTAGTAGAAGATTCAGTATTTCATCAGCTGGTGTCGTCTGTGGGACTATCGAATCCCCGATATCCCGTCATAATCGTTGATTTTCATTTGGAAAGTCTAGTTTGAACCCCCTTGAGGGATCGCTATCTCTGTCAATTGTTAAATCGTCGATTTACATAAGGGGAGTCGGCGACTCAAGTGTAGGAGTCTGCGATTCGGGCTCCTTAGTTCTCTGGTGTGTCAAGTGGGAATGACTTGGGAGTAGAGGACCCCTAAGGACCCCTTTTATAGGGTCCTGGGGGACGTTTTCCCATTCATTAACGTCGGGCCCACTCCATTATGGTGCCCAATTAAGGGTGCCATAATGACGTGGGCCCTCCCAAGTAACGGCTGGGAATCGACGACTCAGGTATGGGAGTCGCCGATTCAGAGGTGGAGTCGCCGACTCCCTTGAGGTTAGGTCCTCGGTTTTCCAGACCTGAGTGCCCTGTCTGGAGTCGGCGATACACCCCTGGAATCGGCGACTTGGTAGTCCCAGTCGGCGATTCCTAGGTGTTGCCTTGAGTTCTTGACGTAGACACTTGCTTCGCACCGTGGAAGCCTTCCGGGGGTCCGGCATAAAGCGACGGAACCCTAGTCCTTGTTGAAGGGCGTTGCTGGGAGTGACTGACGTAATCAGGCAACTTCTCGGGAGTGAGCCAAAGCAGCTCGCGTGCAGTAGCACAGTACCTGGCATCGGTCGATGCATCGACATCTGGATTCGCCGATCCCTCGCGCACCGGTGAGGGGATCGGGGATTCAACGGTGTCGAGCACCGCTGCCAAGCTCACATCAATGTCGGTACGAAGAATGTCTTCGACCAGAGCCTCGGTCTCCGATGCGGTCAACTCAGGGAGTGTCGGAGGTTTTGGGTCTACCATTGGATACTTGGCGATTTTGAGAGAAAATCGGCGATAAAAATTGGAGATTCGGGAATAGGGTTTAGATGATTTGGGGAAAGTGATGTGCGGATTAAAATAATCGCAACACTATTTATAGCCCTTGGGAAAATTGCAAAACCCCCTAGAAAATCCAAAAATTATGCGAAGAAAAATCGCTAATTGATTTCCAAATCCCCGAAAGTCGGCGATTTACTTAGAAACTCACCGAGTTTGGGCAAAAATCACGGGATAGGGCAAGGAAATTTCCATTGTTGAAAATGTTGCAAATATTCCCCAATATCCCAAGGATCTTCTAAGAGATCCGCCAGCTCATAGTAAGGATCGCCGATTTTTCAAGAAAATCGCCGATCCAGGTGGGTAAGATTGTAAAACTACTCACAACACCACCTTGGGGCCAAGTCGCCGATTTAGACCATTAAATCGCCAACCCAGGGTAAAATACACCATCTTCCAGGAGGAGTATCACAAACTCTCCTCATCATCTTCCGGGGGAAGTATCGCAAACTCTCCCCAACACTTCTGTCGCTCCAGCCGGAAATCGTCACAGTTTGGGAGAGAGTATCACGGATTCTCTCCAACACTTTTGTCGCTTTGGCCAGAAGTCATTACATCTCGGGGGGAGGAGGGGTATCACAGACTCTCTCCAACACTTCTGTCGCTTTGGCCAGAAGTCATTACATCTCGGGGGGGAGGGGTTTCACAGACTCTCTCCAACACTTCTGTCGCTTTGGCCAGAAGTCATTACATCTCGGGGGGGAGTATCACGAACTCTCTCCGACACTTTTGACGCTTCGGTCAAAAGTTGTCACGTTTTTTCGCAGGTACTCAAGGAGGGAGTATCACAAACTCTCCCCGATAATTTTGTCGCTTTGGCCAGAAGTTGTCACATTTCGAGGGGAGTATCACAAACTCTTCCAACACTTCTATCGCTTCGGCCAGAAGTTGTCAAATTTGAGCACGATAAATCTGTCGCTTCGGTCAGATTTATCGAGGATTTATTGAGCAAGAGGAGGAGTAACAGGAGAGGTAACTTCGCACGGTAGGTTCAACAAGTCAATAAAATATGCGTTTTAGACTGATTTAGTTGTTTTGCAGGATGATTTCTGTTTTGTAGGTGTGATTCTATCGCTTTGGCCATAATCAGGTCTATCTTGTCGCTTTGGCCTCGATAGACCGAAGATCATTTTGTCGCTTTGGCCTTAACGATCTCAACCCATCATTCCGCTTATTTGCATTGATGGGTTAGCCGTCGTTGCGGACGTAAAGTTGTTTTTGATCAGAGCCGACTATAAACATTAGTTCTATCGCTTTGGCTAAAACTAGATTCTGTCACTTTGGCCAGAATCAGATCTATTTTGTCGCTTTGGCCTTAATAGACCAAAGTCCATTTTGTCGCTTTGGCCTCTATGGACCAAGAATTATTTTTTCGCTTTGGCCTTAATAATTCTATCATCTTGTCGCTTTGGCCTTGATGACACAACCAAAGTCGCTCTTGATCAGGGTTGGACTATAAACACGTAGTTCTGTTGGCCTAGAACTAGATTCTATCACTTCGGGCAGAATCAATCCATTTTGTTGCTTTGCCCTTAATGGATACAGAATCATTGTGTCATTGTGGACGCAATGATTCGATCCCATCTTGTCGCTTTGGCCTTGATGAGGATCACACGCAACCTTGCTTGGGGGGGGATGCTGGCGATACACGCATGTCTCTTGTGCTCTCTTCAGGGGGCAGTACTGGTGAGACATGCCTGATTACGGTAGTCACTCCCAGCAATGCCCTTCAACAAGGACTAGGGTTCCGTCGTTTTACACCAGACCCCTGGAAGGCTCCCACGGTGCAGAACAGGTTCATCGTTAAATCGCCGAGTTAACCCGTAAATCGCGATTGGGCTACCAAATCGTCGACTTTAGGGGTAAATCGACGAGTTAGGGTCCAGATAGACAGTATGGTAGACAACACATCACGTCCCTTGAAATTCGACGAGTTTGCCACTAAATAGGCGATTTCCATACCTGAATCGTCGATTTACGACCGTTACTCGCCGTCGGCCTACGCCATAACATGCCATAAATGCGTTCTATTATGGCAACAGGCGCGATGTCCGCCGCTGAGTGCGCCCTCCAAGACCCTATAAAAAGGGTCCCAAGGGGACACTCAAAGGCACAATAGCTTGCTATTGGGGCTTCCGAATGTCTCCTTTGTGTTGCACTATTTCATCCGTTGGCATATCCCTACCAATTTTAAAATTTAATTTTTTTTTCCTTTTTTATTCAGATATTATTTTACCTTTTTTATCACATTTCTTTTTTAATTATCTCATAATATTATTAAGCTTGTTCTAAACATTGTAAGGTATTTTTCCGTCTCAAAATATTTCAAATAATTTGAGGGTAACTTGATATTCAACAGATTTTAATATTTGTGATATGGGTCCTCGTATAAGAAATCGTATTTACGGCTTTAAGCTCTTTGTTCGACCAATTATGAATACACTTAAATAATCAGATGAATAATTTCTCCCAAAAGGTTAAGCTTTTTGTTCGACGGGACAGTGCTCTGATCAATCAAATAGTTAATCTAATAGGGAAAATCAACCAATGGATGTGATGAAACACGAAATTTGCTACCAGGGGCTCGCGGGGTTGCGAGGAGTACCGGAGGTTTTGGAGTCCACGACGCACGCTCTACGTCAAATCCTGTTGGAGGAGAATAGGTGATTTAGGTGTGGAAATCGGTTATTTGCTCTGTAATGCTCTAGTTTGGTTGGAACTTGTGCGATGCCTTGGAGTGATCCCTTGGGACCCTTTTTATAGGGTGTTTGGGGGCGCACAGTACCTGACATCGCGTATGTTGCCATAACGGGACGCATTAATGACTCGTTATGACGCAGGCAGGCGGAAAGCTAGTAACGGTTGTAAATAGGCGATTCAGGTAGGGAATCAGCGATTTAGGGGCAAACTCGGCGAGCTCTAAGGGGCTAGATCTGCAGTCTACCAATACTGACGATCTTGGCCTTAACTCGACGATTTACCACTAAACTCGGCGATTTACGGGTTAACTCGACGATTTGACGATGACCTTTGTTCCGCACCGTGGGAGCCTTCCTGGGGTCCGACATATAGTGACAGAACCCTAGTATTTGTTGAAGGACGTTGCTGGGAGTGACTGACGTAATCAGACATGTCTCACCAGGATACATTGGTGAGTCATCCGACATCCCTACTAATTTAAAGATACGATGTCCGAATATATGCCTCTAATTTGAGGAAAATACATATTTTGTCTCTCTCTATCTAAGTTAAAATAGATGTGCCTCCACGATGGAGGGGATCTGATTTTTTTTATTCAGAGCAAACTGGTCGGAATAGCTAGAATGCATTTCAATCATTGATAAGCTTCCTGTACATGGCCAAGAAGTTGACAGTTGAATCCCTTGCTTAAACAACCGTTAGAGAACAAACGAGGTTCTTGGGTGAAAGTCCATAAAATAACTTGCTATTGGGACTTTCAAATGTCTCCTTTATGTTGTACAATTACATCGGTTGGCATATCTCTAGCAATTTTAAAATTTAATTTTTTATTTATTAATTTAAATTTAGGAAGAAGCGTAGTACTGTTCTTATTTATAATACGACTTCCTGCTCAAAAAGCAGATTCAGAAGTTAAAATAAACTAAAACACTTACAATTTGAAACAGAAAAAATTGTTACTGTTTCCATAAATAAATAACTATGAATTGGGATTTCTATTTTTATAAAAAAAACTATGAATAAAAAATTCAGCAGAGAAAAATCAAACCTATTACAAGAACTACTCCCCCCCCCCCGAAATTTGACGATTTTCGACCGGAGCGACAGAAATGTCGGGAGAGCTTGTGATGCTCCCCCCCGAAATTTGACGATTTCCCGCCAAACGACAGAAATGTCGGAAGAGCTTGTGATACTCCCCCCCGAAAGTTGACGATTTCGGGCCGGAGCGACAGAAATGTCGGGAGAGCTTGTGATACTCGCCCCCCCGAATTGTGACGATTTCCCGCCGAAGCGGCAGAAATGTCGGGAGAGCTTGTGATACTCCCCCCCGAATTGTGACGACTTCTGGCCTAAGCGGCAGAAGTGTCGTGGAGAGTTTGTGATACTCTCCTTTTGTTGCGCTGAAGGGAGTTCGTGATACTCCCCCCCTAAGATGCTATGTGATACCCCAAGTCGGCGACTTAATATTCTAACTCGATGACTTGGCATCGGGGTGGTTTTGTGAGCAACTTTGAAGTTTGCCTATCTGGATCGGCGATTTCCTTACAAACTCGGCGATCCTTACTATGAGCTGGCGGATTTCATGGAAAATCCTTGGGATCTTGGGAAATATTTGCAAATTTTCCAAATAAGGAAGTTTCCCTTCTCTATCCCGTGATTTTTGCCTGCGAGTTTATAGGTAACTCGCCGAGTTATGGAGATTCGAGGATCAATTAGCGATTTTCCTTCGCGTAATTTTTGGATTTTTCGAGGGTGTTTTGCAATTTCTCTAGGGTCTATAAATTCGAATCGATTATTTTAATCCGCACATCATTTTCCCCAAATCGCCTAAACCCTAATCCCCGATCAAGTCGTCGAGTTTCTCTCTAAATCGCTGACTTATGGCAGACAAAACAACACTTCCTCAGCTCACCATGTCGGAGACCGAAGCTCTGGTCGACGATATTCTGAATACGGACGTTGATGAGAGCCTAGCGGCGGTGCTCAACACCGTTGAGTCTCCGATCCCCTCGCCTACGCGCGGTGGGTCAGAGATTCCGGCTGTTGATGTACTGTCGGATGCTAGGTATTGTGCCACTGCACGCGAGTTGCTTGGGCTCACTCCCGAGCAATCGCCGAGTTCTAACAAGAAATCAGCGAGTTTGGGAAAAGACTTCGAGGCTCTAGTCGTGGCCGAGCCTTCTGTTGAAGTGGGCGAGATCCTCTCGACTCTTGCTCCTAAATCGGCGAGTCCCCTTGGTAAGTCGTCAATTAAAGGCAAGGGGGGTGTCCCCATTTTCAAGAGATCTCGCTGAGTTATTAACCTGGGATCGGCGAGTTCTGATCAAACATCGGCGAGTTTGACACTTAAATCGCCGACATTGCCCCAAAGCTCAAGGGCTGAAGTTGAAGAATATGAGCCCCTTCAGGTGGTGGTACCTGATGTTTTGGTCACCCACACTGAGGGGATGACCTCTTCTGACCTGGGCAAGAGGCCGTCTGCTGAATCTGAGAGGCCGAGTAAGAAAAGGAAAAGAAAACATCTGAAACATAGCAAGAACTCTTCTCGCGAAGGTGACGTGGGTAGTACCTCCATTCCTCCTATTTATGGGATGGGAGGTATGGGAAAGACATACATCCCCACCGCGGAGGGTGTACGGGTTCCTGAGCCCTTTGACTATGATCATGAACTGGAATTGGACCGCGGTCGAAGCCGACGTCGGCCTGATCCGGCTGAAGGATCAAAGACTCCTCCTCCTACTACTGAATTGGATAAGGATGTAGACCATATCAACCTTCCTTTTTATGAGGGAGTTGAGAACCACACCGACTATGCTTACTGTGAAACTTTGCCGGGTGGTGAGATTAAGTTGCTGCCCTTAAGCGACGCGAGCGAAGGGTTCTTTGAGGAAGTTTCTCTGAATGCTCCCCTTGTGCCACAAACGAATAACGTGCATCCTTTTTCTGTCATGTCTGCGCGCGAAGTTCGAGACATTCTGCGAGGGGTGCGCATCTCTAGGTGTTTGCGATTTTGGGGGTCGCAATATCAACCTACTAACCTTCCTCCTGCGGGGTTCCAAGCGATCCCCCGACTCTACTTCAGACACTTCTCCGTGCTACCCATTCCTACGTTGATGAGTGAAGTGTTGCTACAAGCTGGCGTATCGCTGTCGCAGATGTAGGCAACTTTCTTTATATACCTGAGAGGATTCTCCAACATCTGTTGGAGTTTGAATATCCCTGCAACCGCTGCCTTGTTTTTCTGGTTTTACAAACTTGTCAAGGCTCCCGCTTCCGAATCTGGTCGGTTGGGGTTAGGTAAGAGGTTTCATGGACGTGAGCTGATCATCGAACTCCCCACCAACTACGGGCCGCAGTGGAAGAGCGAGTTCTTTTTTGTTGACTCGATGTTCGTACGCGGGAGTCGAGAGGGTTGGGCCAACACTCGGCGCGTACACTTGGATGTTCCTTGCGAACTGAGGAAGGCGGAACTTAAGCATGTGAAGAAGATCTCTTCAGCCCTTGCTACTTACAAATGTGGTCAAGGGATTCCTTTCGCTTTGTGTCAGCATGAGGATTTTACCTTCTCTGATGTGACACACTATCTGCAGTCGGAAGATCCTTCTGGCAAACCTATTAAGAAGAAGAAAGGGGCAGATCTCTACCGCGAAGCAGTGCTCCCACTACAAAAAAAAGTAGGCAGTTAGGACGAGCAAAGTTAACGGAATTTCTGTTACAAATACTATTTTTAACGGAATTTCCGTTAACTTTGGTTCGTTACAAAATTTCCGTTACAAATACTTAAATCCGTTAAAAAAATCCGTTACAAATACTCTCAAGTTAAAGTTAACGGAATGAAAAATCCGTTAAAATTTTTTTATGTATTTGTAACGGAATTTCCGTTACAAATTCCGTGAAAAATGAAAAAATATCATTTGTAACGGAATTTCCGTTACAAATTTTTTTTGGAAAAAAAAATTCCAGAATGTATATATATTCCAATATTCCTGTAAATTATTTCAATATTTATAATTTTTGTAAATTCCTGAATGCATATATATTCCTGTATATATTTTTTTCCCGACATTCATAATTTACATTCAATATTACTCCCTAAATTCATTCAACTATAATGATTAAAATCATCTAACATTCAAAATATGTTATAAATCATAATAACATCATTAACATTATTCATTGTAACATTCATAATCTAAAATAACATTGGAACTTGACGAGTCGGAGTTGGTGTTGGAGTTGGAACTTAAGGACTTCGTGTAAATCTTTTCTTATTAACCAACTTTTTCTTGTAAGCCATTTATAATCTGTGAATACAACAAAATATTCAACATTTAAAATTGATAAAAATAGAAAAATAATTTAAATAAAAAAATTAAATGTTGATTGATGATTCAAAATATCTAAACAAACAGTGTAGTAATAAGAAAAAACCCAACCTACTTGAAAAATTCATCAAGTACAAGTTCAACATAATTCTTCTTTGCATCTCTTCCCGTTTCAATGTCATCATCCCTAGGTTCTTCACGTCCAGAGTCACCAGAATCCTGTTTAAAATAAGATAATATCACATAAATAATGCATTTCTGATCTCAGAACAAGAATTTTTTATCCCACCATTGAACTAAATCTTCTAATAATCAACAAAAACCCAACAAATTGAAGCTAGAGGATTAAAATTAAGATCTCAGTTACAATTTGATTATATATATAGCATTACAAAATACCATTGACTCTTATCTTCAGAATAGATGATAAATTAAGATTAAGGACAATATTCAAATCAAAATTTTAAGAAGAGGAAGGAGAAATCTCCATATATTAATAATTAATGAATATGACAATTATATCTTTGGTTAATTTCCATATGGAAAGCTAAAAAAAATTAAAACTAATATTTCGAGTTTCAACCATATTTTTAAGTAATACACTTTGATTAAACATAATTCTCACCAAAAATCACAAAAATGATTCTAATTATAGCATCGATCATATTCATTAATATCTCATATCCCAACAAATCAATCCGAATTAAAAAATCATAAGAATAAGATATCAAAATTATAAGAAACTAATAAGGTATTAAACATGCAATAAGGATCTGTTAAGATTTGTAATGAATCAGGAGAAATACATTCCTCATTCCACTGTTATCAAAATTGAGTAAGAGTTGATTGTTCAAACAAATGTTTTATAAAAAATTGAAAGATTGAAAAAAGAATCACATTTTCACAGAATAATCATAGTGAATGTCTGAATGCTGAAAATGGTATTTGCTTCTTCAATTTCTGTTAACATAATCTACAATTATCATATCATAGATAGAATCCATACACCATAACATATAATATCTCTCAATCCCAAGCGAAGTTAAATTGGCTTAACGCCTTAAACACATGAGTTTTACTTACAATCCCATTCCCGCTGCAAGGCCATTGTCTAAGAACATCAACAGAAGAAAAATAAAGAAGGTTTTGTAATCAACCTATCATCAAAGAGAACCATTATTTAACAAAAAAATCTAAATAATAATGAAAGTTCAAAATAGAGGTATAATATAAATGCACATAAACTTACAACGATTCATATATATAAGGGATGAGTACATAAATAATACTTGTTCTAATTTACTGACACAGTGATTCTATTTGAGGTATAGTCAAGGGATTGAGAAAAATAGAGAATACTTACTTCAGTGTAGTTCACCGATAAACTCTGCCATTATCATTAAAATGAAAAAAAATTAAGATGGGAAGGATTCCTGATTAGGAACAACCCCTAAC
>LFYR01001249.1:130380-140527 GCA_001185155.1 Zostera marina
AAATGTCGGGAGAGCTTGTGATACTCCCCCTCGAGATTTGACAATTTCCGGCCGGAGCGACAGAAAAGTCGGTAGAGCTTGTGATACTCCCCCCTGAAGTTTGACGATTGATGAAGCACTGAATCTGCTACCAGGGCTCGCGGTGGTGCGAGGTTGATGCCGGAGGCATTGGAGTCCACGACGCACGCTCTACGTCAAATACCTGCAAGTGGAAACTAGGCGATTCTAATGAGACTCGTCGAGTTTCGTAGTGGTGCTCTAGTGTGAGAGTGGAACTTGAATCGTGCCCTTGAGTGTCTCCTTGGGACCCTTTTTATAGGGTCTCGGAGGGCGCATTCAACGGCGGAGATCGCGCCTATGGTCATATATGGTAACATTTATGACGTTGGCTGTCGCCGAGTAACGGTCGTAAGTCGCCGATTCAGGTATGGAAGTCGCCTAGTTAGGGCTAAGTCGGCGAGTTTCTAGGGCCAAGATGTGCAGTCTACCATACTGCCGATCTTGCCTTAACTCGGCGAGTTATCCTATATGTCGGCGACTTGGTAGTCCAAAATGGCGACTTACGGGCTAACTCGGCGATCTGGACGATGAACGTGTTCCGCACCGTGGGAGCTCTCCGGGGGTCCTGCCATAGCGACGGAGCCCTAGTCCTTGTTGAGAGGCGTTGATGGGTAGTGACTGGTGTAATCAGGCATGTCTCACCAACGATCTCTAGCCAAAGCGATAGAAATGTCGGGAGAGCTTGTGATACTCCCCCTCGAGATTTGACAATTTCCGGCCGTAGCGACAGAAAAGTCGGGAGAGCTTGTGATACTCCCCCCTGAAGTTTAACGATCTCTAGCCAAAGCGATAGAAATATCGGGAGAGCTTGTGATACTCCCCCTCGAGATTTGACAATTTCCGGCCGGAGCGACAGAAAAGTCGGGAGAGCTTGTGATACTCCCCCCTGAAGTTGTGGAAGGGGGCTTGTGATTTTCCCCCTAAGGTTCTATATAATATCCTAAGTCGGCGACTTAAGGTGTTAACTCGCCGACTTAGCATTGGGGTTGTTTTTTTGAGAAACCTGGAGGTTCGCTGACCTAGATCGGCGACTTTCCTATAAACTCGGCGAGTCTTAGTATGAGCTGGCGGATCTCTTCGAAAATCCTTAGGATCTTGGGAAATATTTGCAAATTTTCCAAGTATGGAAATTTCCTCCTCGTATCCCGTGATTTTTGCCCAAACTCGGCGAGTTTGCGAGAGACTCGTCGAGTTTGCGGATTTGGAGATCAATTAGCGATTTTTCTTCGCGTAATTTGTAGATTCTCCGGGGGGTTTTGCAATTTGTCCAGGGTCTATAGATAGTGAGTTGATTATTTTAATCCGCACATCACTTTCCCTGATTTTGCTTAAACCCTAATCCTTTTCTAAGTCGCCGAGTTTCTTCCTAACTCGCCGACTCTCATCACAACCACCAGAACTTTTAACCAAGTCGCCGAGTCTACCTCTAAATCGCCGACTTATGGCAGACGAACCGTCTCTCCCTAGATTGACAATGTCGGAGACCGCAGCTCTGGTCGCCGACATTTTGAACGATGACATAGATGAAGGCCTGACGGGGGTTCTCGATACCGTTGAGTCTCCGATTCCCTCGCCTTCGCACGGTGGGTCGGAGATTCCGGCTGTCGACGCGCCTCAGAACGTCAGGTTCCTTGCTACTGCCCACGAGTTGCTCGGGCTGACTCCTGAAAACTCGTCGAGTTCTAGCAAGAAATCGGCGAGTTTGACGGATGACTCCTTGGCTCTAGTCGTGGCAGAGCCTTCTGTTGAACCGGGTGAGATCCCCCCGACTTTTGCAGCTAAGTCGGCGAGTCCCCTTGGGAAGTCGCCGGCCAAAGGCAAGGGGGGTGTCCCCATGTTTAAGAGACCTCGCCGAGCAATTCAACTCGGATCGGCGAGTTCAGTACCTGAATCGGCGAGTCTGGACCCAAACTCGGGGGTTGAAGTTGAAGATTTTCCACCCATTCAAGTGATGGATGTTGATAGGCCGATAGACGAATCTGAGAGGCCAAAGAAAAGAAAAAGGAAGCACCCTAAACATGCTAGGGATTCCTCTGAGAAGCCTAGCGAGGCTAATGCCCCTATTCCTCATACTTATGGGATGGGTGGTAGAGGAAAGACACACTTCCCCTTTGCGGAAGACGTACGGGTACCTGAGCCCTTTGACTATGATCAGGAACTGCCAGTTGACCGCGGCCAGAGCCGAAGCTGCAATGATCCTTCTGACGGATCGCAGACTCCTCCTCCTCCTATGGAAATGGATAAGGATGGAGACCACGTGAACCTCCCATTTTACGAGGGAGTGGAGAACCACACCGGCTACGCACACTGTGAGACCTTGCAGGGTGGTGAGATCAGATTGTTGCCCCTTAGCGACACGATCGAGGGGTCTTTTGAAGAAGTTTCTGTCAACGCACCTCTCGTGCCGCAGAGCGAGAGAATGCATCCATTCTCGATAACTTCTGCACTTGAAGCCCGTGAAATTTTACGCGGGATTCGTATTTCTGGGCACTTGCGGTTCTGGGGGTCGCAATATCAGCCCACAAATCTACCTCCAGCCGGGTTCCAAGCTATCCCCCGCCTCTATTTCAGACACTTCTCAATGCTGCCGATTCCAGCACTGATGAGCGAAGTGTTGCTGCAAGGGGGGGTCTCGCTGTCGCAGATGCAGGCAGCGTTTTATGTATATCTGAGAGGGTTCTCCAACATCTGTTGGAGCTTGAATATCCCTGCAACCTCCGCCTTGTTCTTCTGGTTCTATAAGTTTGTCAAGGCATTCGCTTCCGAATCTGGTCGGTTGGGGTTAGCGAAGCGGTTCAGCGGACGTGAGCTGATCATAGAACTCCCCACTAACTATGGGCCCCAGTGGAAGAGTGAGTTCTTTTTTGTTGAATCTACGTTTGTACGTGGGAGCCGCGAGAGGTGGGCAAACACTCGCCGCGTGCACCTGGATGTTCCTTGCGCCCTGAGCAAGGCTGAGCTGAAGCGGGTGAAGAAGATCTCTTCTGCTCTCGCTTCTTTTGATTGTGGGCAAGGAGTTCCTTTCGCTTTGTGCCAGCGAGAGGATTTTACTTTTTCTGACGTGGCACACTACCTGCGGTCAGAGGACCCTTCTGGCAATCCGATTAAGAAGAAGAAGGGTGCACATCTTTACCGCGAGGCGGTCCTTCCACATTTGGCCGTGAGACTTCGCAGCGCTAAGCTGATAAGAGAAAGGAAGGCCCAAGAGACTGGCCCCCGCAGAACCTTCGAGACTGGGTCTAGCTCGAGGTCTGTACCTGAATTCGCCCCCTTCCGCACCACATTTGATTATCCGGGCTTGTTTGCCGATGAAGGGGTGCGAACAAAGGCTGCCCAGCTGCTTCTGACTAAGCCTGGGGACTGGATACGCGAAGAGCTTGGAAAAGCTATATCTGCTGTAAGTGATTCGCAATCGCTTTTTACATATGTTTTTTCATTTTATTTTTCTAATTGATTGTTTTGTAGGTCGCGTATCTATCAAATGCAACCATTGGGATGCAATCTGCGAACGACACACTCCGTTTTCAACAGGAGTACAACAAGCTTGATGACAAATATCAAGCTGTCTGCAAAGAGGTGTGGTCGTTGAGGAAGACCCTCCAACGGAATAAGAAGTTGGAGGAACAAGCTGCTGAGCACGAGAAAGCGATAGCGGCGAAGAATAAAGAGTGTGCTGCGCACCGACTCGAAATTTCTAATCTTCGCCAAGACTGTGACTCCTTGAGAGAATCTGAGTCGCGACTCGCTTCTGCCCTAAAAGAGATTGATGGGCTGAAGACACAGCTAAGTGCGGAAGTCGGAAATGCTATGGTTTCTGAATCACAAATTCAGAAACTCAAAGTAGAACTCTCTGACTCCACTTCCGCTCTGAAAGATTTGGAAGATCGCTTCTCTCGATCCACGGAGAAGTCGAAGAAGATGAAGGAAGCTCTGGACGCTTCTTCTGAGAAGGTGAAGGACTTGGAGTTCGAAGTTGATGGCCAATCTGATCAACTCCAAGACTTGAACTTTTTTGGATCTCACGTGTTTACAAGTCTGCCCGCCAACTACATTTCAGATATTATGGCGTGGCTGGAAGAACATCCTGAAGTGCAGCTGGAGCACAAGGAAGCCTTGGATAAGATCAAGAGCGATGTTCGTGATGCGAGAAAAGAAGAAGATTAGAACTATGTAATAGCTTTCCTTCTAATATTTTGAGTGGATTATGTAATTTATTTTTGCGTTAATGAAATTACTTTTTTGCTAATACTAATGTGTTTAGACTTAAACTAAATCGTAACTTAGTCGCTCTGGACGTAAGTTAGATTCTTAGAACATAGGTTTATTTGAACTTAAACTAGATTCAAAATCGTAACTTAGTCGCTTTTGGACGTAAGTTAGATTCTTTTAACTCTACTTAGCCACGTAAGTTGGGTCGTACGAATCGTAGCTTACTTAGCCACTTAGGACGTGAGTTTGGAAAAACTCGACTTAACTAGATTCCCAAATCGTAACTTAGTCGCCTTTGGACGTGAGTTAGATTCTTAGCCACTTAGGGCGTAAGTTTGGAAAAACTCAACTTAACTAGATTCCCAAATCGTAACTTGTCGCTTTTGGACGTGAGTTAGATTCTTAGCCACTTAGGACGTAAGTTTGGTCGTATGAATCGTAGTTAAACTCGATAAGTGAAAGTGGTTTGATATCCACTAATTCTTGATTCGCTCGTGCGAATAAGAGTCGTGGTCGCAACGCGTGTCTGAATTGGACCTATTTATTCTAACCCTGGATTTGAACCCTTGACGATGTAGTCCGACTCCTATCCTAGTGATGGAGTGACTTATTGATCTATACCAAGGCCGAAGTGACAAGATTGGATAGGATCATTAGGGCCGTAGCGACGGAATGATCTTTGTTCTACTGAGGCCAAAGCGACACAATAGATTTAGGGTATCCATACGGTTTAGAATGCGTAAATATATTTTATAATTAGCTAATATACATACTAGGAAAACTAAAGAAAATAAACTTGATGCTTGTGAGTACTATGCGTAGTACTGCTGCATGTTGTCCGCATGCCAGGTTTTAGGAACCATTGTTTCATCCTGTCGTCGTAGGCGATAAGTTCCTGGCCTTATCTCCTCCTCAACGATGTAGGGACCTTCGAAGTTGGAAGATAGTTTATTTCTTGGCCTATTCCTTTCTGTTATGCTAACCTTCCGCGTGACGAGAGTTCCTGGCAAGAAAACTTTTTTGCGTACTTGGCGATTGTGGTACCTTGATACGCTTGCCTTGTACGATTCGTTTCGCAGGTCCGCCTCGTCACGGGTTTCATCCCTTAGCTCTAGCTCTGTGGCTAGGTTTTGGTCATTTGTTTGTTGGTCGTACTTCGAGACTCGATACGTTGGCATACTCATCTCGATTGGTACGACTGCTTCCACTCCATAGGTCATGGCAAAAGGGGTGTTGCCCGTGGGGTTCTTACTCGTTGTGTGATATGCCCATAGGATTTCGCACAACTTGTCCGCCCAGGTCCCTTTGGCTGATTCGATTTTCTTTTTCAATCCCTGTACGATGGCCTTGTTGGTGACCTCCACTTGCCGGTTTGCCTGAGGTCGGTAAACGGAGGCGAAGTGGAGCTTTATGTTTAGGTCTTCGTACATTCTTGAAAATTTCCCCCCGTGAACTGTGTGCCATTGTCCGTGACAATGTCTTGGGGAACGCCGAATCGACAGACTATGGAGCGGTAGATAAACTTGACTGCCGCATCCTGAGTGATTTTCGCCACAGCCTGAGCCTCGACCCACTTTGTAAAGTAGTCTACTGCTACAAAGATGAATCGAGCCTGGGATGTTGAGGGGGGGGGATGGTCCTACGATGTCCAACCCCCACCTTGCGAACGGTATTGAGCTCAGAATCGGAGTCATTTCCGCGGATGGTTTCTGCTGCATAGGGCGGTGCAGCTGACATGCTCGGCACTTGCAGACGTAAGTGCGAGCTTCCAACCTTAAGGTGGGCCAATAGTACCCGAGCCTTCTAGGATTCGACCTGCGACCTCCCCAACCCTAGAATAGATACCTCAACTCATCTTAGGCTATCCGGACTTCTAGTTGCTGGTAGGTTGTGACCGTGTTCGGGATACTGTATCACCAGTACTCCCCCCTCCTCTGCGTATTAGATACTCTGGGATACGTCTTTTAGTACTATGGTCTGTGTGTTGGACCTTGTACTATCAATTCCCTTGGTTCGAATTTACTGGGATCGACTTCCTGAGACCCTATCTCCTGAAGGTCGACTTCCCTAGGATCGACTTATGAGGTCGACTTCCCTTGTACTAGTTCGATTCCCTGAAGTCTGGATCGACTTTTCCTTGGGATCGACTTTTGCCAACTTAACATAATTTAGGCTAACTATTATGTTCTTCGTGCAGGTTGTTATAATGTCTTCTGACAAGAACTTGCAGCAAGACCTTCCTCCCAATGAGGAGCGGGCTATTATTGTTAGCCCTCAGGTTCAGACTGCTCCTGCCGTGGTCGAGCCTAGAATTGAGTCGCCTTCCTCCTCTCCTGTTGGAAGTAAGCGAAAAACTCTTTCTACTCGTCGTACGCGCAAGTCTGTACCTAGTAAGTTATTATTTTTTCTTTCGTAACTTACCTTTTTATTTGTTTTTTGTTTGTAGGTTCTTCCCATTCTTCCTCCGCAAGTTCTAGTTCGGGGTCTTCTACATCCAGCTCGGGGAGCTCGAGTTCTTCCTCCTGCAGCTCCTCTTCTCCTGAGCGGGATGTAGAAATTGGAGGCACCCCTCCTTCTACTGCTAGGACTCCTCCTCCTACAACCATTTTGGCTACTATTCCTGAGGAGGTTCCTGTTGCGGAGGAGCCATCCCTGGCTACAGACGGTTCTGCTCAACTTCCTCCCGAAGTCTGTAGTCAGAACGTTCATATTTTAGAGGACTCTCCTTTAGGTTACCCTCCTGAGACGGAGGAGAAGTACCCCTTTCCTTCTCCTCTTGAGGAGAAAAGCGCCTCATCCTTCTATCGGGAGATGGATGGCTCTTGGCGCCAGTGGTCTGTCCTTGTTCGTAATGGTTTTCATGTTGTCCCTATCCTCGACCGGGCCGAGTACGGGACTGGTTATGGTTCTTTTTGTGTAGTCTCCCTGACTGATATTCCAGGCTACCCCCTCTCCTCTAACGCGGGTAGCTGCTCTAACACCCTTTCCCTGGATGCCGCCCAAAGAATTTTGAGGGGGTTAGAGCTTAGAGAGAGAGTATACTGGGCCTACCCTTCTGAGAATACCAGTGATGTGCCCCCCTATTTTATGTTGGCACTTCACCGTATCTACTTCACTAACTTTCCGATCCTTCCGATCCCTTCCCTAGTTAGTGAAATCCTTTTGTATTCTGGATTGTGTATTTCTCAAATGGGTGCCGCCTTTTTCTTTTATGTCAGGGGCTTCATTAATGTTCTCAGGGATGCTGGCATAATCCCAACTACTCGGCTGTTCATCCACTTCTTCTCTTTTCAGAATCCGAAGAAGGGCAGCCCTTTCATTGCATGTGCCAGCCGTGCCTCCTCTGTTACTCACTCCGCTCTCTTGAAAGATCCTCCGACCAGGCGGAACAAGAGTGAGTTTATTTTTGTGGATTGTTCCTAGTAGTAGACTTCTTCCTGCATCCAGTAGTGATCGTAAGCCTACTCCCCGTCCTGTTCTGACCGAGGATGAGGGAGCTTCTGTACAAAGGCTGGCCTTCCTACATCCTATCGCTATGCCTGTCGGTCACGCGATTGATGATACCTTTAACAGACAAGGTCTTCCTTTGTCTGTTTTTTCTTTCTGTTTTTTATGTGTATGTATTTCTACTAACTCTGTTTTTATTTCTTGCAGATTTTTATATGCATAACCCTTGAGGTGTCCCTGAACGCGTTGGGCAGAATGAGACGGGTACCAAGGTTTATGCATCTGCCTCTAAACCTTCTGATGCCCGACATTTGAGGCGCCGCGCTCATGAGAACGCTTATACGAGGGCGCCCACCCCTACTCCACCTAAAGAAGATCAACAAGCTAAGGAACGGGAGGTACCTGTGGTGACTACTCCTGTGCCGTCTCCTGCTGCTGCCAGGCTTGCTTCCCTCTTTCGTACTCCGGAAGAGGAACTGGAAAGAACTGCTGGAAAGGATGTCCATTCCGAGGGGTCTGAGGGAAAAAGAAGCAAAAAACGCACTCCTCCCCCAAGGACCGACTCATCTCCTCCGAGGAAAACGAGGAGACACTCCCCCAGGCGACGAACTCCTCCGCGGGGGAGATATTATGCTGGGGAGTCCTCCCGGAGTCGGTACTCATACGCTTCTACCTGGGAGGCACAATTGCCGGGTTATCAAGGTTCCCACCCTCGAAATTATGGGACCAAGTTCCCGCTGGTCGCTGACACGGATGCCGCCCGAACTACGTTGCGGACTATATCTGGGTATCCGATGGACCGGACTATCGAGAAAATAGGACAGAACCTGAGCAACGTGAGTGCTTTTGTTTTTACTATTTTTATGAGCATGTTCTTACCCATTCTTTCTCTTTTTGCAGCTCGCTTATTTGTTTCAGGGCCGCCTTTCTACCTTGTCTCGTCTTCGTGACTACCAGTCTATGGAAGACGAGTTGAAGAGAGTGAAGCGCCGATGCAAAGATCTGGAAGGCGAGGTTGCGCAAAAAGCTTCAGATGCCTCTACTCTTTCTGCCACCAACAAGAGGTTGGCTGAGGACTGGGCTGCCCAGAAGAATCTCTTGAGAGATAAGGAGCAGGAACTCTCCAAAGTCAACAGGGAGTTGGGGGCTGCGGAGATGGAATTAGCTGCTCAACGTGCCAGGGTTTCAATCAAAGAGTCGATGATTGTCGATATCACCCGGCAGGCTGAGAATACTGAGGCCAACCTTCGTTCTACTAGGGTACAGAATGATATATTTACTCAACGGTTGAACGAAGGTGAAGAGGAAAGGCAGAAGCTCTCCCAGTCGCTGGATGATTGCCAAACTAAGATAAAGCGACTGGAAGGAAAAGACCAGGAAAAGACTGAGGAGATCCAACGCATGACTGAGGAGCTTCAACGCATGATTGATCATTTGGAGAAGCTTAAGACTAAATTTCTCGCCAACGTGCGAGATTATAATGATCTGGTGGACTTGGGTCCTCATGTCTGTCCTGGTTTTGAGGCTGAGAATGTCCATAACTGGGCCCGCAAGTACCCAAAAGAAGCTACTGAAGTCTGGAATCGGGCACTTGTGGAAGAAGAGGATGAAGATGAAGAAGAGGAGGTTTCGGGAGACAACACTACTGCCACCATTGATAAAGACTTTTCTGTAGAAGATCAAGATAACAATGGTGCAACGGGTTCCAAAGATTTGCCCCCTCCTCCTAGTGATAAATAGATCGATCCTCTATCTTATTCATTGTAACATGTATTTACATTCCTCTGTAACTCTTGTTAAATTTTTAAGTGTTCTGATTACCAATAATAGCTAACTAAACAACATATTAGTTAAGTAGTTCAAACTATTACAACGAGTAATATAATCCTACTTGATTGTTAAAAATACAACTGTAGGTTATCTGCGTGCCAAGTGTTGGGAATGCCTGTTCCATCTTCCCGTTTTAACTTGTACGTGCCTGGTCGAAGTTCTTCCTCCACCACATATGGTCCTTCCCAATTCGCGCCTAGTTTGCCTTTAGAGCAGTCCTTTCTGCCGACACTTGCTCTTCTCCATACTAGGCTTCCTTTTCTTATCGCTTTATCCTTGACATTCTTGTCGTGATATCTAGCGATACTTTGTTTGTAAGCTGCATTCTTTGCCTGTGCATTATCCCTAAGCTCATCCACCAAGTCTAGAGTTGTCGCACATGATCTCATGTTTACCTCCGTGTCATAGGACAATACTCTGACTGTTGGAATGCTTAGCTCTGTTGGGATTAGTGCTTCCATTCCATATGCTAGTGAGAACGCGCCCATCTCCCGGCGGCCTGGCCGCCGGTAGATACGACCGGCGGCCAGGCCGACGGAAGGTTACACTTGTCCGCCTGCATAATTTTCCCTCGTAAATGAGAGAAAATTTCTGGCGGCCA
>LFYR01001250.1:0-10996 GCA_001185155.1 Zostera marina
CCGTTAAAAATAGTTCAAAAATCCGTTACAATATATAAGTCCTAGTATTTGTAACGGAAATAGCAAAGTTAACGGAAATTCCGTTACAAATTCCGTTAACTTTGATAATAAGTATTTGTAACGGAAATTCCGTTAACTTTGTTTCGTCCGAACTGCCTACTTTTTTTTGTAGTGGATCTGTAAATAACAACCTCACAGATCGGCAATCAATATTTCTTGATCTTGTTCCGTTAGATCTTGAATTCGTTCAGAAATCCTAAGTTATAAACAATCTGAACATGCAAATATTTGAAAATCCTGATCATGAAACAATTAGAAAACCTAAACATGTAACTATTTGGAAATCTTGAACATGCAATTAGATGAGGGTCTCCGTTAACAATAGTGTCGGATTGATCGATCGACTGGGTGGTCGGTATCAACCAGTCAATCATCCGACAGAAATACTGCAGAGTAAATGGTATCTTACTCTCATATGTAGAAAGGTAAATGGTTTTGTCGCAAGAAGAATTGATCAGTAAGTTTTACTATACAAGGCTGCAAGGGATTTGAAATGAATATGACAATAACTAAATCTTTGAATGTTGTAATTACCATGCATGCATTGATACAGAAAACTTTGAGAGGGTGATGAAGGCATATCATAGGATAAACAATTATCAATAAACTATTGTCGATATTGGAATAGGAGCATGTGAGCGAAGCTGGTAATTAAGAGTGCTTACGCGGAGGAGTCCATACCGGAGGTCAACCAGATTCGTTGATCCTCCTGTAATCGGATCACAGATACCCACGATAGCAATTTTATCCCTTTTTAATTCTAAATTTGCTAGACCTAAAATGATAATAATCTTAAACTATATTAATCCCTATTTATTTTGCAGTTGAACAATTAAGTTCCTCAAGTAAATTGTTTCCTTAGCAACAACCTGAGTTGAAGCAAGCTAGGCGATGGCGTTACAGTACCATTGTCCTTCAACATCTCTATGTCGCGAGTTGGTCCGATATTTTGATGCTTTCAATGATCTCCGACCATTCTGTACTCTAACATGCGTTACCTGTAATATCCCGTAAATTTATAGATTATTATTGCAGTTTTCCCCTCTAATTTATTATTTTAAACATTAAGCCGGACGCCATTTTACATAGTTTAAGTTTCAAAAATATAATTTTTATTAAACATAAGATGCAAAAACGATAAATCCTCGGGAAAACCGTGTATGAGACGCCTGCCACCACTGCTCCTCAATCTGTAAGTAAATAAAAACAGATATGAGTTTTGGTGAGACATGTCTGATTACGGCAGTCACTCCCAGCAACGCCTTTCAATAAGGACTAGGGTTCCGTCGCTTTAGGCCGGACCCCCGGAGAGCTCCCACGGTGCGGAACAAATTCATCGTCCAAATCGCCAAGTTAGCCCGTAAGTCACGATTGGACTACCAAGTCGCCGACTTTAGGGATAAGTCGCCGAGTTAGGGCCAAGATCGGTAGTATGGTAGACTGCACATCTCGCCCCTAGAAACTCGGCGAGTTTGCCCTAAATAGGCGATTTCCATACCTGAATCGCCAACTTACGACCGTTACTTGCCGCCAGTCAATGCCATAAATGCTCCCATATATGGCAATAGGCGCGATGTCCGCCTTTGATTGCGCCCTCCGAGACCCTATAAAAAGGGTCCCAAGGGGACACTCAAAGGCACAACACAAGTTCCACTCTCACCAGAGCATCACTAAGAAACTCGCCGATTCTCACTAGAATCGCCTAGTTTCTACTTGCAGGTATTTGACGTAGAGCGCGCGTCGTGGACTCCAGAGCGTCCAGCATCACCTCGCACCACCGCGATCCTGGTAGTAGATTCAGTGTTTCATCAGCTGGCGCCGTCTGTGGGACTACCGAACCACCGGTATCCCGTCGTAATCACGATTTTTTTTGCAAAATCCGGTTTGAGCTCTCCTAGAGGGTTCGCCGATTTTGACAACTAAGTCGCCGATTTAGATCGACAGCCGATTCTCGGTTCAGGTCCGATTTATCCTTAAATCGCCGACTTATCCTTGAGAATCGCCCGATCCGGAATATCGTCTGCTAGCTAAGAGTGCTGTCCACGACTTTGTTCGAAAAACACCTCGAAATCTAAAGTCGCCGATTTAGCCCCCTAAGTCGGCGACTTATTTTTTTTTCGAACAAGCTCAGTCAGGTCACCTCCCCGCTTTGGTACTTCTCCGCTTTTGTCTTCATGACCATCATCGAAAAATAAAAGCACCCTTACGCCACAAGAAGTAAGGGTAAAATGCCAGCAATCGAGCTGGAGCAGGGCGAGCAATCCCGACCAAAGGGACCCAGCAATGCTCAACCTGATCAAACAAACTCGGTTCCTCCACACGTTGAGGAACACATAGTGCCCAAGGCTCCACCCACCTTGGAGGAAAGGTTGTTCAGTTTTATGGACAACATAGAAAGAAGGATGACTAACCTCGAGCAAGCGAGGAGTCAAAGGACCACCACCATCCGTGAAAAAGCGGATGAATCTGGGTCCATCTACTCTCCATCTGCGGAGAAAACCAAACAAAGTTCCCGTCTTAAAACGGGACCCAGTAAGAGTCGCTCCGAAAGGACTCTTACCACTCGGTTTGTAGAGGATCTTCGTCGGAAACTGGCCAACGACCCAGCTTTCGGCAATCCGCACGAGATCCTAAGGATCAAAAGTGCTCCTCTTCGCGAGGACCTTTTAAGGGGATCTTTCCCACCTACCTGGCGGGTACCCAGGATCGAAGCGTATGACGGTTCAAGTGATCCACAAGATCACGTGAACCTCTACCTTAACATCCTGAAACCGCAAACATCGATGATGGGTTGTTGTGTCGGGCATTCCCCGGCACTCCCAAGGGCAGTGCTTATCGATGGTTCTCCAGTCTGCCAGCTGGCTCAATCACCAGCTTCGCAGACCTCTCATCCAAGTTCATCGCCCACCATGTGGGGATGATAAGGATTAAACACAGTGCCAACGCACTACTGGCACTTCGACAGGATAAGCTGTCTCTGTGGGATTACACGATCAAGTTCACAACAATGATGACAGAAGTGAATGATCTAATCCCAAGTGTGGACATAGCGGGATACAATAGAGGATTGGTCCCCTTCTCCCCTCTGGCCCAGAATCTGACTCTCCATAAGGTGGACTCTCTACCCGACCTCTTCCAACGCGCTCAATTGTACATTGAAGTGGAAGAGAAGGATGAGAATAAGCTAGCTGAACTTGGGACTCCTAGCTTTAAGAAACCTAAGTTTGAGAGGAAGGGGTACAGTGGAAACAACAATTTCCACGACACCTCTAACAGGGCTGAAACTTCCAAAAAAGAGTGGAAGCCTAGGCACGATAACAAGGTGTACCAAACCTCAACCAGCCAACCGCCAAAGGGTGCATCTCCACTGTGGAAAATGAACATCCCGCTTACAATCAGCAAGGGCGAGCTGTTTGAGAAGCTAAAGAACCGAGCAGATCTGCCTGCTCCTCGTTCTTTAGACCCTGCAAGCAAAGATGGTCGCACGCAAACTGGGAAATACTGCAAATTTCACAAGGACTGCGGCCACCTAACAGACCATTGCAGGGAATTCTCGTCTTTTGTCGAGCAGTTGATCTCAAAGGAAGAACTTGGCAACTTCGTCAAGAAATCCCGAGGACGGGACAATTGCAAATCTGACCCAAACGGGAAGCGTCCACGCTTTCCTTCGTCAGATAGCGACAACAGCGAGAACCGCCAACGGAAGACCATCAATATGATATTTGGTGGTGGATCCGTTACCCAAAATAGAGGATATGCCCGAAAGGTGGTGATGTCACAATCAACACCTCGAGACAACGGAAAACGGGTCCGCGAGGAGAAGTCAATATACTTCTTCGAAGAGGACCTGGACGATGTCCTGCAACCTCACGAGGACCCACTCGTGATCCAAGTAGACATCGGTCCCGATTCCCAAGTCGAGAAGATGATTGTCGACAGCGGCAGCTCTGCGGACATCCTTTATATGGACACTTTTACCAAGATGAGCCTTAAAAGGGAGGAACTATCTCCCTGTAAGGAAGCCATCTACGGTTTCACTAACATCGCCGCCCCAGTGACCGGTGTTATTGATTTGAAAGTCTCCATCGGTTCCAAGCGAGGGAGGATTAACCGAACGTGTCATTTCATAGTAGTGGAAGTAGAATCCACTTTTCATGGCATATTCGGACGCCCCTTCATCCACGGAATCCAAGCAGTCCCGTCTTCTTATCACCAATGCATTCGATACCCAGTAAACGGGTTCGTTGCAACTGTCAAAGGATCACAAAAGGATTCTAAACAGGGATATAAGAAGGCAACCCAGCTGACAAGGCTTAACAACATGCTCGTCCATGCCCCACCTGACATTGAGGAGAGGGAAAAATTACAACCTGTGGACGAGACCGAGGTATATCAGCTGGAAGGGGGACAAGTGGCTTTAGGGAAGGGGTTACCCCTGCCTTAAGAGCCAAGCTTGTGACTGTCCTGGAGGAGCACCAGGATAGGTTCGTTTGGGAGGGTGAGGCACCGACACAGATTGCGCGTCAGATCGTGACGCACAAACTTAACGTCGACTCATCCATTCCAGCTCGACGCCAGAAACGTCGAGCACTCACTTCTGACAGGCGGGAGGCAGCCAATGAGGAAATATCGAAACTCCTGAATGCAGGACACATTCGGGAGGTTCGATACCCGATTTGGTTGGCCAACCCCATCCTTGTCAAGAAGCCCAATGGCAAGTGGCGCATGTGTATTGATTTCACTGATCTCAATAAAGCATGCCCCAAGGCCAGTTACCCGTTGCCATCTATCGACGAACTAGTCGATGGAGCATCCGGTAACGAGCTCCTCTCTATGATGGATGCCCACTCAGGATACAACCAAATTCTGATGCATGAGCCTGATGAGGAAAAAACATCCTTCATCACGGACTCAGGGACATTCTGTTACAGAGTAATGTCATTCGGCTTAAGGAATGCTGAGGCTACATTCCAACGCTTAATGGATAAGGTTTTCGCAAACCAGATCGGGCGCAACGTTTCCGCTTATGTCGATGACATCCTAGTCAAGTCGTCAAGCATGGAAAAGCACCCTGATGATCTGAGAGAAACCCTTGATACACTAAAGAAATACGGAATGAAGCTCAACCCAGCCAAGTGCGCATTCGGAATCAAGGAAGGCAAGTTCCTTGGTTTCTATGTAAGTCAGCGCGGGATCAAACCTAATCCCGATAAAATCCAAGCTATTCTTGATATGGAAGCCCCCCGCACAATCAGAGAAGTACAAAGGCTGAACGGTCGAATTAACGCACTCAATCGTTTTATATCACAAACGGCTGACAAGTGTAAACCGTTCTTCCAATTACTGAAAACTGCGGCTAAGGGTAGTATTACTTGGACACCAGAGTGCGAGGAGGCATTTGCGAAATTAAAAGCGCATATGTCCTCACTCCCCATGCTGACATCATCCAAAGAGGGAGAGGACCTATACTTATACATAGTGGCCACAGAAGAAGCCGTGAGAGCGGTCCTCATTGCGCAGAGGGACAAGGACCAGGTCCCTATATACTACCACTCGAGGCGACTAGAAGGCGCTGAACTACGGTACTGTCCTATCGAGAAGATCGTATTTGCAGTGATCCATGCTTGTCGTCGCTTTCGAGCTTACTTCTTAGCGCACACGATTGTGGTACTAACATCATGTCCTTTGAGCCGTCTACTTCACAAACGTGACATTTCTGGGAGGTTAACCAAATGGGCAATCGAACTCAGTGAATTCGACTTAGACTTCCGACCAACCACTACCATCAAGGGGCACGCTGTCGCGAACTTCATTGTCGAACTCACACAACCCAATTTGACCCAACCTTGGGTTGTAGAAGTAGACGGCTCCAGTTGCAGCACAGGCTCGGGTATCGGAGTGAAAATCCATAGCCCGGATGGAAAAAACTACGAACACTCGGTACGGCTTCACTTCCCGGCTTCTAACAACGTCGCGGAATATGAAGCGGCCATACACGGCCTGAAGCTATTAAGAACTCTCGGCGCTGAGAATATCACGCTCCGCACTGACTCCCAGCTCGTAGCTCGGCAAACCACTGGTGAATTCGCTTGCAAGGAACCACAAATAACCAAATATGTGGAGGCGATGGTAGCACTCACCAAGCAGTTCGCCGAGTTCAAAATCGAGCAAATCCCTCGAATCCAAAATTCATCCGCCGACGCTTTGGCATGTTTAGCGTCAGCCTGGGAGGGAGGGCAGCGCAAGATTTTAGTGGACTCTATACTCCAGCCTACATGCCAAGTATTGGCTGTTACCTCCAACCCTCAAGAGGATTGGAGGCAACCAATATTGGCATTCATTCAAAATGGAGTACTTCCTAACAATAAAGGGGAGGCCAAAAGGTTGAAACATAAGGCAGCAAAATATTGTGATATCGGAGGGGTGCTTTACAAAAAGTCCTTCGATAGCCCGCTGCTACGCTGTTTGGCCAAACCCGATACAGATAGGGTTATTCAGGAAGTACATGAGGGCTCGTGCGGACTCCATGAGGGAGGAAGAACACTGGCCTTCAAAATCATAAGGCTAGGATACTATTGGCCCACTCTAAGGTTGGAAGCTCGCACTTACGTCCGCAAGTGCCGAGCATGTCAGCTGCACAACCCCATGCAGCAGAAACCATCCGCCGACATGACTCCGATTCTGAGTTCAATCCCGTTCGCAAGGTGGGGACTGGATATCGTAGAACCATTCCCCCCCTCAACATCCCAGGCTTGTTTCATCTTTGTAGTAGTAGATTACTTTACAAAGTGGATCGAGGCTCAGGCTGTAGCGAAAATCACTCAGGATGCGGCAGTCAAGTTTATCTACCGCTCCATAGTCTGTCGATTCGGAGTTCCCCAAGACATCTTTTAATTTTCCTAGTATGTATGTTAGTTAATCATAGAAATCTTTTTTCATACTCTAACCCGTAAGGATACCCTAAAAAAATCTATTGTGTCGCTTCGGCCTCAGTAGAACAAGGATCATTCCGTTGCATGGCCCCAATGATCCCATCCAATCTTTTCGCTTCGGCCTTGATACGGATCAATAAGTCACTCCGTCACTAGGATAGGATTCAGACTACATCCTCAGGGTTCAAATCCAGGGTTAGAACGAATAGGTCCAATTCAAACACGTGAACCTAGAATTGCGACCACAACCCTTATTCGCACGAGCGAATCAGAAATTAGTGGATGTTATATCCAGCTATTTTCAACCCTAAAAGTTAATTTAGAAGTATAAATCATTTTCGAGTTTAACTAGCAACTAAACTACGATTCGTACGACCAAGCTTACGTCCGAAGCGGCTAAGTAGAGTTAGCAGAATCTAACTTACGTCCAGAGCGGCTAAGTTACGATTTGTGAATCTAATTTTAAGCCTAAGTTACAACTTTAAAATATTTATACAAAAAATTAACAAAAGGCAAAATAGTTCATTGATTACAAAAAATCTATTACAAAAATCTACTACAAAATCCACTACGAAGGAATTCTAGTCTTCTTCTTTCCTCGCTTCTCGAACATCGCTCTTTATCTTATCAAGAGCTTCTTTGTGCTCCAGCTGCACTTCAGGATGTTCTTCTAACCACGCCATTATATCAGTCACATAGTTGGCGGGAAAACTTGGAAACACATAAGGACCAAAAATGTTTAGGTCCTGGAGTTGGTCAGATTGACCATCAACCTCAAACTCCAAATCCTTCACCTTTTCAGATGAAGCGTCCAGATCTTCTTTCATCTTTCTCGACTCCTCCATGGATTGGGAGAAGCGGTCATTCAGATCCTTTAGGTCAGAGGTGGACTTGGAGAGATCTACTTGAAGCTTCTGAATTTGTGATTCAGAAACCATTGCATTGCCAACCTCCGCACTCAGCTGCATCTTCAGTTCTTTAATCTCTTTCAGAGCATCAGTGAGACGCGCTCTTTATTCTTCAAAGAGTCACGCTCTTGGCGAAGAGTGGAAATATCAAGCCTATGTGCGGCGCACTCTTTATTCTTCGCCATCATCGCCTTCTCATGCTCAGTAGCTTTCTCTTCCAATTTCTTGTTATTCTGGAAGATCTTCCTCATGGGCCACACTTTTTTGCAGACAGCTTGATACTTGTCATCAAGTTTGTCGTATTCTTGTTGGGACCGAAGAGTATCATTGCATGATTGCATCCCAAGAGCAGCATTCGATAGATACGCAGCCTACAAAAAAAAAAATTAGCACGAAAATACATAAGTTAGAAAGCGAGTTTAAGTCACTTACAGCAGATAGAGCTTTAGTGAGCTCCTCGCGTATCCAATCCCCAGGCTTCGTCAGAAGCATTTGGGTAGCTTTAACTCGCACCCCTTCATCCGCAAACATACCCGGATAATCAAAATTTGTACGAAAGGGAGCAAACTCTGGTACCGACCTCGGGCACGACCCAGTTTCAAACGTGCCATGAGGACCAGATCCTTCAGCCTTCCTCATCTGAATCAATTTGGCACCACGCAATCTCACAGCCAAATGAGGAAGCACCGCTTCACGGTAGAGATGCGCCCCTTTCTTCTTCTTGATAGGCTTGCCAGAAGGGTCTTTCGACTTCAGATAATGTGTCACGTCAGAAAAAGTGAAATCCTATCGCCGACATAAAGCGAAAGGAACCCCTTGACCACATTGATAAGTGGCAAGGGCGGAAGAAATCTTCTTTACATGCTTCAGCTCCGCCTTGCTCAGAGCGCAAGGAACATCCAAATGTACACGACGAGCATTGGCCCAGCTCTCTCGACTCCCATGTACGAACATCGAGTCTATAAAAAAGAACTCACTCTTCCACTGCGGCCCATAGTTAGTGGGGAGTTCAACTATCAGTTCACGCCCGTGAAACCGCTTCGCCAACCCCAACCGACCAGATTCCGAAGTAGGAGCCTTGACAAATTTAAAAAACCAGAAAAACAAGGCGGCGATTGCAGGGATATTCAAACTTCAACAGATGTTGGAGAATCCTCTCAAGTATATAAAAAACGCTGCCTGCATCTGTGACAGCGACACGCCCCCTTGTAGTAACACTTCGCTCATTAATACGGGGATGGGCAGCACGGAGAAGTGTCTGAAGTAGAGTCGGGGAATTGCTTGAAACCCCGCAGGAGGAAGGTTCGCGGGTTGATATTGCGACCCCCAGAATCGCAAGTGTCCAGAAATGCGTACCCCTCGCAGAATTTCTCGGGCTTCGCGTGCAGGTACAACAGCGAATGGATGCACGGTCTCAGTCTGCGGCACAAGAGGTGCATTAACAAAAACATCTTCAAAAGACCCCTCGCTCGTGTCGCTCAGGGGTAGCAGCTTAATTTCACCACCCGGCAAAGTTTCACAATGAGCATAGCCGGTGTGGTTCTCAACTCCCTCATAGAACGGGAGGTTAATATGGTCTCCATCCTTGTCCACTTCCGTGGGAGGAGGAGGTGTCTTTGATCCCTCAGTTGGATCAGGGCGGCGTCGGCTTTAGCTGTGGTCCAGCTCCAGTTCCTGATCATAATCGAAGGGCTCAGGAACCCGTACACCCTCCGCGGAGTGGAAATGTGTCTTTCCTCTACCCCCCATCCTATAAGTAGGAGGAATGGGGGTACTACCCTCGCGAGACGAGTTCTTCGCGTGCTTAGGGTGTTTTCTCTTTCTTTTCTTGCTAGGCCTCTCAGATTCAGTAATCGGCCTCTTGCTCGTGTTAGTGGAGGTCAACCCCTCAGTACGGGTGATCGAAATATCAGGTGCCACCACCTGAAGGGGCACATACTCTTCAACATCCACCCACGAGTTTTGGGGCAACGTCGGCGATTTAGATTGCAAACTCGCCGATGTTTGCTTAGAACTCGCAGATCCCAGATCGATAACTCGGCGAGGTCTCTTGAAGATGGGGACACCCCCCTTGCCCTTGGTCGGCGACTTCCCAAGGGGACTCGTCGATTTAGGAGCAAGAGGCGGGAGAATCTCACCCATCTCAACAGAAGGCTCTGCCACGACTAGAGCCCTGGAATCACACCCCAAACTCGCCGACTTCTTGTTAGAACTCGGCGATTGTTCGGGAGTGAGCCCGAGTAACTCGCGGGCCGTGGCACAGTATCTAGCATCCGACTGTGCATCAACAGCCGGAATCTCCGACCCACCGCGCGTAGGCGAGGGGATCGGAGACTCAACGGTGTTGAGCACCGCCGCTAGACTCTCATCTATATCGGTGTTCAAGATATCGTCGAGCAGAGCTTTGGTCTCCGACATGGTAAGTTTAGGGAGTGACGATTGGTCTGCCATAAGTCGGCGATGTAGGGAGAAACTCGGCGACTTAGTGAAGGATTAGGGTTTAGGCGATTTGGGGAAAGTGATGTGCGGATTAAAATAATCGATTCGCTATTTATAAACCCTGGGCAAATTGCAAAATTCCCTCGGAAAATCCAGAAATTACACGAAGGAAAATCGCTAATTGATTCCAAAATCTTCAAAACTCGGCGAGTTTTCGGGAAACTCGCCGAGTTTGGGCAAAAATCACGGGATACGAAGGGGAAACTAACATATTTGGAAAATTTGCAAATATTTCCCAAGATCCCAAGGATTTTCTAAGAAATCCGCCAGCTCATATTGAGAATCGCCGTGTTTATAGGAAAGTCGCCGATCCAGGTAGACAAACTTCTAAGTTGCTCATAGAACCACCCGGATACTAACTCGCCGAGTTAGGACATTAAGTCTCCGATCTAGGTCAGCAAACTTCTAAGTTTCTCACAGAACAACCCCGATGCTAAGTCGCCGAGTTAGTACATTAAGTCGCCGACTTAGGATATCACATAGTATCTTAGGGGGGGAGTATCACAAGCTCCCTTCAGCAACAAAAGGAGAGTATCACAAGCTCTCCCGACATTTCTGTCGCTCTGGCCAGAAATCGTCGTACTTCGAGGGGGAGTA
>LFYR01001250.1:23681-46251 GCA_001185155.1 Zostera marina
TCCTTAATAGGATACCTTAATGGGGTGGGCCCCACGCTAATGAATGGGGAAACGTCCCCCAGGACCCTATAAAAGGGGTCCTTGGGGGTCCTCTACTCGCAAGTCATTCCCACTTGACACACACCAACCAGAGCAACAATTGGAGCCCGAATCGCCTACTCCCAAGAGAGTCGCCGATTCCCCTCCCCTTCTGCAAGTACATTGACGTAGAGCGTGCGTCGTGGACTCCAAAGCCTCCGGCCCTCCTCGCGACCCCGCGAGCCTACTGGTAGCAGATTTCGTGCTTCATCAGGTTCTTATGGGGGTAATCTGGTCATTTGGGCAGTAACCGCCTAACTGATCAGATCGGGGCCCGAGATCGACTTTCCAGAGATCGACTTTCTGGGGGTCAACTTTCCTGGTGATTGACTTTATTCAGAAGTCGATCCCAGGGAAGTCGATCCTCAGGAAAGTCGATCTTCCTAGGATTCGACTTGAGACCTCCCCAACCCTAGAATAGGTACCTTAACTCATCTTAGGCTATCCGGACTTCTAATTGCTGGTAGGTTGTGACCGAGTTCGGGATACTGTATCACCAACAAACGTTTAGCCTTAAAGCTTGGCAGAGGTTTTTAAGAGTTCCTGAATACTCTTAGGTGGTTCACAAGCATTTAGCCTTATTGCTTGGCAGAGGTTTTTAAGAGTTCCTGAATACTCTTAGGTGGTTCACAACCGTTTAGCCTTAAAGCTTGGCAGAGGTTCTTAAGAGTCCCTTAATACTCTTAGAGGGTTCACAATTAAAGCTTGGCAGAGGTTTTTTAAGCGTTCCTTAATACTCTTAGGTGGTTCACAAGCGTTTAGCCTTAAAGCTTGGCATAGGTTTTGCCATTACCTTCAGGCTAGTGATCTCCGTGTTTTATCGGAACTGGATTAGCCCTTGTTTGGGTGAACCAGTATAAAAATCTTTGTGTCTCTTTTACTTTCCGTTTTTCTATTTTAAAAAGTCTTAATAAGATAAAAGCAACTAAAAAGAGATCCCTCATCCAGTTATCTGGTCATAGATTGAGATTGACTATTTTCCTGCAGATCCCTCATCCTGTTATCTGGTCATTGACTGAGGTTACTTTCAGTACAAATATATCTAGTTACCCGATCACGTATACTTATATATTTTAAATTATATTATTTATTCGCTTATAAGAGAACTTAGTATTCATATACTACAGTTAGCTTAAAAAGCATTTTTTATCAAGTTAGAATATATACTTAGTTATCTGTTCATTTGCTCTTAAACGTGTGTCTATATAATTTAGTATTCATATACTACAGTTATATAGAAACCACAATCTTATAAGTGGACTCAGTATCTGTATACTGCAGTAAACTTACAAAGAACAGACAACCTTTATATATATCCTTGTCTTTAACTTGTATTCTCAGGTATTCCACAAATCTTCTGAGAAATCACGAAAAGAGGCTATTACAATCATTATGTTCGATATTCTCTTAAAAAATTAAATTATTTTCAAATAATTAATTAGATAAAACATAATTGACTATGACAATATAGTTCAATTAATATTAATTAGTTCTTTTTTGGATAATCTAGCTAGGATCTAATTATTAACTAATCCGAATCGGGTTCATAAGCAACTTTCTTCAGAGTTGCTGGTTGCGGAACGGGAGGGGCCTGTGGTGGACGAGCAGGTGCCGGTGCGGGAGGGGCCGATGCTAGACGAACAGGTGCCGGTGTTAGACGTACAGGTGCCGGTGCAAGATGAACCAGAAGATAAAATCAGAAAGCATCTTGGAGATTGTGTGGTGGATCCCTCTTATGAGGTAATTGCTTCACTCTACGTGGCATTTTAACAATCTAAAAAAAATATTAAAAATTAATTAAATAATTTAACAATCTAATTAAATAACAAATAATTAATTTAATGCAAATTTATTAATATATTATAAAAAAATATTTATTAATTAATTTCTACTTTATAATTTAATAAGTAACAAATTTATAATTAATTTTATCCTAATTAATCATTATTAATTCAATTTAAAATCATTAAATTTAATAATTATTAATTAACAAATTTATAATTTCATACAAATTAATCATTATTAATTCAATTTAAAATCATTAAAACCATTCAACTTAATAATTATTAATTAACAAATTTATAATTTCATGCAAATTAATTAAATTGTTAATTAATTTACTTTGTTAATTAAAAATAAATAAATAAAATAAACAATATTTATATATAATTCTTACCGATCACTTGATATAGTTTACTTCAATCCCAATTTACGAATTCTCGATTTTTTAAAAACTACAACAACTAAACAAACAAATAATTAATTAATTAAAACATTATGTAATTTAATTAATTAAATCAATTTTTCAATTATTTAAAAACATTCAATTAAATAATTAATTAAAAAATTATGTAATTTAATTAATTAATTAAATCAATTTTTTCAATTATTTAAAAACATTCAATTAAATAATTAATTAAAACATTTAAAAATAGTATATTAAATAATTAAATGATTTTGAAAATTATTTAAAAACAGGAAATTAAATAAATAAATAAATAAAAGATTTTTTTTCATTATTTAAAAACAATACTTAATTAAAGTTTTAATTAAAGAGTTATTCTATTTATATAAAAACAGTAAATAAATAATTAATTCGATAATTAAATCATTTGACAAATTCGATAATACGGCTATATCATATCAACTTAAAAGTTGAAGACAAAAACTAAATAATAACAACCTTTTCATCAAGTCATGTCCAAATTGATTCTTATAATAATAACACTTGATCAAAAATAACTATAAACATATACAATCTTTAACACATTTAGACATATACAAACATATACAAAAATAACTATAAACAACCTTTAAGTCCAACATGTTTTTTAGTATTATTTGATACAATCAAGAAATGATAGAAACAGTACATATAAGTTTACAGTAATGATAAAAAACTTAAGTAGAATCTATTTTTCAATGATATAAGTTTACAATAATTACAATCAAGAAACACTAAAATATTCATTACAGTAGAAACTATAACACATTTATATAATCATAAACATAAACATATAATCATTTAGTGTAGAAACTATAAGACAAACAAACATATAATCATTTAAAATAGAAACCCATTCATATAAATAAAATAGAAATAACTCTAAATCATCTAAATAAGTACAGTAGAGATAAAATAAAAAATAAAAAATCGAAACCCATTCATATAGAAAATCGAAATTCCTTACAGCAACCCATCACTAAATCGCAAAAACTCAACACAACGGACCGGCGACGAGACCAAAACAGGGACAGAGAAGACTGCTACCGGAGGCGAGCGAGTTGCAAGCAGGTCGTCGGCGGAAACGGGCGTTCTGCAGTCGACAGTGAAGTAGAAATAAGTTCTGTCTTGATTTGGGGTTTTTTATTAAACCCCAAACCTTACAGGTGGAAATCCGCCATGTATGGTACATTTTAAGGCTTAGACCCATTTTAGATTTACTCTTTACTCTTTAGGAATTAGGTTATGAGGGTAAAAATTGTTTAATATTATCTTGTTATAATTGTTAAAATTATTTATAATATTAAAACTGTTTACACTTTACAATTCTCAATTTACAATTTTCTGTTTATAATTATATGATTTTACAATTTTCTGTTTATAATTGTTAAAATTGTTTATAATTCCATGTTTATATTGCAAATTGTTTATATTTTTTTATAATTTGCATTTTGCAGGGTAGTCAGAGCGGGTCTCCCTGGATCTGGACCGTTCTGTACACCGGTAGTCGGGTCCACAGCAGGAACGGAGGTAAGGGGTCAATAAGCTTGACTTGTCCCATTCTGACCCCTACCATCTATATATTCAAATACAAAAAAGATAACGTGAGAACACCTCTTATCCCTTATTAAATGCTCTTATCCCTTCTTAAATGAGAACCTAATCATATTCTTCCATTTTTCTCCCTCACATCTTGTCCGTTCTTTCCCCACTCGTTGCAACCGGTCGCCCTGCTAATTTATTGTTTTGCTAACATTGGTCGTTTTCTATCATGTTTATTCTCTCTCTCTCCTTTTTCTAATTTTATTGTAAAAAAAATTAAAATCTGCCAAATTATCTTCACCATACTTATTAAGTACTATATTTGGTATCATGTCTATTCACCATTAATGTTTGACGTCATCGTTTTACATTATTATACTATTTTCTCTCTCTCTTATATAATGAAGGATCCTTCTGTTATTTCTATTTTCTGTTATGCTAATATGATTTTTTCTGACTCATGTCCTTTCTTTAGATTAGAGCAATGGGTTACTGATACTATCAACCTCGATCATAATCACTCCTCATTACACCTTCAAAACTTTGTTACCTTTTAATTAATCGGCCAATATAGAATACGTGTATACTACTATTTTCTCACTAAGTGATGTAAATGTTCCTTTTTCACAATAGAGTGCAAATTTCTCTCATCAAGTTGGCGGTTTGGAGAATATGGGTTCCACCAATCTAGATATTAAAAATACGATCCGTGACGACCAGATAGATTTTAAAAATTACGATGTTGATTTAATTGTTGAGGAATTCGAAATAAAAGGGAAAAAATAATGACTTCTTTTATAGCCCTTTCAAAGATGACGATGATCGTTTAAAACACTTATTTTAGATTGATCCCATTATGATTCAAGATTACAAGTTATTCGGAGATGTGGTAACTTTCGATACAATTTATAAGACCAATGTTTATTCAATGGTATTCGGTATGTTCTGTGGTGTTATCCACCATCGCAAGAATACCATTTTTGGAAGTATTTTTTTAGGTAACTTATTTACATCTGCTATAATAATTAATACTCCTGCTATTTTTTTTCCATTGCTTACTGATTTTTAATTCTTACTAATAATCAACCATACTACCTATTGTACTTCTTCTATTATGATTACTTACACAAACAATTCATTCATCAACCCTAAGTTATGATGATTACTTCATCAACACTAATAATCAACCATACACAAACAATACTACATTTTGTATGTACCTCTACTCTTATGAGTACTTATACACACACAAATCATTCATCCACTTCGCTATTATGATTACTCAAACAAACAATTCATCAACTCTACATTGGTGAACCTGTTCTCAATGGGTTGTACGAGAGCTAGAAGCAACTTCAAGATTATTTTCTCAAGTTAACTGTGGAAAAGCAACATACCCTGGAGTCTTAAGAGAAAGGGAGTGCATTGTATTTGCAGATGCATTATTGAGCAATGAAACATAGGATGTATTTGTTTTTTTGATATGGTAGGTCGTCGGAGTGAGTTCATGGATCCATTCCAACGAACTGAAATGGAAACCAAAATCTTTTCGAAGAAAGCCTGAGAAGAAAGGAGGTAAATCTCCAAGAGTGGAGCCTGAGATGGGGAAATTTTTCTTAGCAAATTCAGTGATATCTTTTATTTTATTTGAATCTTAATTTTATAACTCTCAATTACAATTAACTACTCCACAACTTCCTTAACTACTAACAAATACAATACTAATAATAGATGAAGTCTTCTTGAACGGTCGGGTACATCGCCTGCTCCGGATTCAACTCGTTCCTACTTGTTCCTCCTCAATTCATTCTACTTCCTCCCTAATCTGTAACGCCTCCTTCAACCTCTGTCACACTTCCTCCATCTCTAACTAAGCCGTTCTACGTCAAATCTTCTGAAGAGAATCGACGATTTATCTAGCAAGCTTGTATTTAATATTTTTTTAAACTAATAAATGATAAATTGTGGTTATATTTAATAATTAAATAAACCATACCAAAGAATTTTCATTAAAAAAATGCTTTATTATCTGAAATATTACAATTGATTATCATCTTTGCATAATATACATATTGAAATAATGTTATAATATATTATGTACAAATGCATATCACATCTAATTTAATAGCTAGATATAATATTTAATGGACATTATTTTTTACAAAATTTGAAAATAATCGAATTTGATATTCATCAAGTTCATCTTCATGAAACGAATTTGCAAAAAAATATAATATCAAAATGATCGATTGCAAGCCAATGGTTTGTTAAAACCTTGGAAACTGACAATCTTACGAGATACCTTCCATAACTGACCAATTTACTTTGGTCAGTAAGTCGGGGCTCGTTACATCAGATATTTCATTACCTCCGCTCCTTTTACATCAAATATTTCATTACCGGTCCATCCGTCAGCTTTAATCGCAAGAATTATCGCCTTAGGTCTTGGTCGTCAATTTTTCATTAGATATTTTACATTCTGAATCCATGATATTGATGAAGAAGGTTGATGATAGGCTTTATCGTCATTGAGTATAAGTAATAATCCTTTTTTCGCCATTTGTGTTATTGCTTCATAGAAATGCCTGCCTGATGACTCAGATGAATAAGAGGTTATTTTACATTTGTTTGGTGAGAGTTTAAACATGAAGCCTGAAAATTTATTTTGACATGATTTTTCAAAATATGGAAAGAAATCATTTTTTTAATTAATTGATTGATTTTTATATAGATTTTTTAGAATAAAGATTAATATTAATGATTCTAATGAATCCTCTCATATCAAATCTTCTTATTTTAAATTTACAATCGCACCCTCCTATTTTTTATTATTATTACTGCATTTAGTAAGGAAATATCATAAGATGTTTAATTATATCTATAGTTTTAAGTAGTTTGGAAAAATAAATTAATTTTGAAAAATATTACTTCGATCTATTTTCATTTAATAAATTTTCAATATCTTTCTCCAAGTCGACTTTTCAAGTTCGATTTCTTCCATGTCGACTTTTCAAAGTTTGACTTCCTCCAATTAAACTTTTCCTCTCATGCTCAACTTTTGCCCAAAAAGAGGTTCAATCTTAACCCCCCATAAGAGAGCTCGACTTTAGTCCATCAAGGAAGGGCTCGACTTTTGCCATTTGTGACTTTTTCCGAAACTAAAGACTTTCTTAGAGTATGAACCCCAAATTCTGTTAACCAGTGGGTAAAAGGAGTATGAATGATCCACTAAGGTGTAGGACTTCAGTTCACAAAAGAATCATCCCAGGTTGACACTCATGCATTCACTCTTAAAAATGGCCAGAAATTTCTTTAAAATTTGGGAATTTTCAGTGATTTTTTTTGTTATCCTACGATTTTGGCAAATGAAAGTAGGCTTAAAAAGAGACCTAATGATACGGCTGCGAGCATATCTTCTCCGGTGCAGAAACGGCGACGTCGAGTGCCGGTCGACCACGACATTTATCAAGTCGACTACGTGATCAATCGCGACCGATGATCATGTAGTAATGCATCCTAGACCCTGAGCTACCAGGGAATTGAATAAAAGATATTTACTATAAGAAGTTGTATAATTAAGCAGTTGGATAAAAGATATTCACGTAGAAGAACGTGTTTATCATGTGTGAGCAGTCACCCTCATCATGGGGTTGCATGTAATGAGATCAACCCCATGTACTGCATGGTGAGGTCGATCCCTAAAAGTATTGATATTGTTGGAATGGAAGATACGAAAAATTACAACATTCTCTCTACTCTCGCTCTCTTCTTTAGACCCAGTGTAAGAGTGATAGAATTGACGACCTGATTGTAAATCCGGAAAAATTTGACCAACAAATGGTGTAGGTGGTGGTGGAGAAGCGTCAGCCAAATTGACAATAAATAAGGTATTGGTGTTACGGGAAGGGCTATCTGTAGAAATTGTTGTTTGAACATCGTAATCCATTACGAATCTATGAAAAAGAAAATGTTAATGGTGAAGGAGATTGTAAATAAAAGCATAAACAAAAGAGATAGTGGAGATGTAGCTAGGAGAATGTAAAGGGAAAAATAGGCTGAGAGTAGTAGGAGACGTAAGTGATTATAAAAAAGAACAATAAATATTGTTATACAGGAGACGTAGTAGAATGGATTATTGGGTTAGGAACATTGGATTCAAGAAATTCATAAATACCAATTGAAGAACAATGGTTTAAACTATTTAAGGAACAATGTTATGAACTAAATGAGAAACAATGGTTCTAACAATTTTAGGAACAATGGTTCTAATCATTTCAGAAATAATGCTTCCGTCTATTGTAGAAACAATGGTTTCAACAGTTTGAAGAATAACGTCTCTATGACTATCACAGGAACATACTACAATAGTTTGACCAACTTGAAAAAGAGTGGAGTCGACCACTTCAAGAAGATGTACATCGCGAACTTCATCAACAACAACTATTGAAATATCAGAATGATATTTATGGACAACTATAATTGATATATTGAGGAGATTTGGGCGACTCTAATAAGGAACAATCAATGCATACATGGATTAGAAGAAGGATTTAGATATTTCATCACAAAAACAAGAACAATGGTCTCATCCATTACAAGAACAATGGTCTCATCCATTACAAGAACGATGGTCTCACCCATTTCAGATCATTGGGTTTGAACCAATTAAGAAACACAATTTGATGATGTACAATTGTACATTCAAGGTTCGACGCACTTAAATATTTCCCTTTATATATATCATGTTGACACTGTTAATATATGGGAAGAAATGAAATTCAAAAATTTTTAATTTATGTTTTTTAAGGTTTTACCCTTAATTTAAGGGAGCCCTTCCAGAAATTATATCATATTCTTAATCTTTCAAGGAACTAAAGAAGTCCTTCCAAAAATTTGAAGTTATAAGAGTAATGCGTGTTCTTTTTTTTTATATAGGAAATTGTTGCAATCTCACTTCTACATTTTTACAATGTGGGATTATTCTATTATCATCTTATATATATAATTATAATATTTCATATTATACATACTAAGAAGTAAGAACTTGGAGATTCAAATATTCAATAGTCGTTTAAAAAATTAAATTTTAGAATAATTAAATATTTAAAACACAATATAGTTTTAGAGTATAAACTGTATTTTTATCGACAACTAATATTTATTAATCAAAAATCATTTAAACAATAGAATAATTTTCAAATTCAATTCAATTTAGCTAATTTATAAACTCTATGGATCGGGCTTGAACTCGGGTTGCGAGCTTATAAAGTTAGGTTCGAGGTATAAACTCGTTAGGTTAGAAATTATAGTATATAATATATTTTCATATTTAATATTTAAAATTATTTTTGGAGGTTATATTATTTATGGACCCAGGTTTCAAGGGGATCCCTGCTCTAGTTGGAGCTTGATATGACCTAGCTTGGCTACTTCTTGCCTAAACCATTTGCCTAAGCATTTTGTAAAATAAAGAGAACTATCTTCTAAATATGAAAAATATATAAAACCTCTTTTGAAATATCCCTTCTAATAAGAACAACATACCACTTGTTTTCTGAGCCGGATAGTTTAAGTTTCCGTGTATGAACTTCAAATATCGGTCCATATTCCATATCAAAAATAATACCGCTAAATAAATTCTGTTATGTTTCCTAAATATATATAATATAAACCCTAAATTGATGGTTGAAATCAACACTCAACATCAGATGCCAGGAATTTTACCAATCGAGAGATGTTTCACACCTAAGAAGCAGGAACAGACATAAGAAGATACCCGGTAACATTTCATGGATAAACCAAAATTCATCATTTTATCCATGAAATTTTACCGGATATCATGGCCTTCCATGATCATTTCAAGGTAATATATGTTCAATTAAATCAAATATAAACACAGGGAGATTAGCTCAACTGGTCTCGATAGCTATTAAAGTTGTTGAAGGTCTAGGGTTTTATATATTCTCGTTGTGTATGTTATTTTCATTTAATTTCCAGTACGATATATCCCGCTAATGATATATTATATAACTCTGGTATATCACCTGGAGGTAGGTCTTTCTACTTCATATATCCGTTATATATTATAAATAAAATCATATATATTGTAAGATAAATGAAGTAACTAATCTATTGATTATAATTATTATATATGGTTAAAGGTCGACATCCAGTGATATATTATAATCATCCTCACAACCATTCCAAAAGATGGAACGACATGGACCAAGGCACTGACGTCATTTGCCATCTTACCACGCGAAGTGAACCACCCTTCATCACCAACCCATCCACTTCTTTGGATCAACCCACATTCGTTTGTTACGACTTTGGAGTATTTGTACATGGATAGAGAGAACTTGATGCCAGACACTGATGTCTGGAAGAATCTCCGAGGTTTTTCGCCACACACATGCCATACTCGTTTTTGCCCAAGTCGATCATTGAGTCTGGGGCTAAGATCATCAACGTAAACCTTGAGAGGAAAAGCACTTTCGTTTCCAATTTGCACATTCACGGTTCGACGCACCTAAATATTTCCGTAGTGTTGGCACTGTTAATATATAGGAAGAAATGAAATTCAAAATTTTTAATTTATGTTTTTTTAAGGATTTACCCTTGATTTAAGGGAGCCCGGCCTTCCAGAAATTATATCATATCTATGGGTAAGCGATAGCCTTGTTTCAAAGGACTAAGGAAGTCCTTCCAAAAATTTAAAGTCATAAGAATAATGCGTGTTCCTTTCTTTTTATATAGGAAATTGTTACCATCTCACTTCTACATTTGTACAATGTGGGATTATTCAATTTTCATCTTATATAATTATAATATTTCAAATTATACATGCTAAGAACTTCGAGATTCAATAGTCGTTTAAATCAATTAAATTTTAGAATAATTAAATATTTAAAACACAATAAACTTTTAGAGTGTAAACTGTATTTTTATTGACAACTAATATTTATTAATCAAAAATCATTTAAACAATAGAATAATTTTTAAATTCAATTTAGCTAATTTAAAAACTCTATACAATACATAAAATTGAACATTTTTTTGCCTAATTTAGCTAATTATAAGGTTCAGTCTCATTATGTGTATATATTTTGACTGTGATTTTTGTCCTGTAATATATTATTAGGTTCTGATATTTTACAACAAGGTAGGCATTTCTAAATCGTGTAAAAAGGTACCCTTCGTTATAAAAAATATTATAAAGGCATTTCAGGATTTTAATAGGTCTAGGTTGGGTCTCGGAATTTCCTTGGTTAACCTAGACCTTGGCCAATTATGTGTATGGCTTGAACTCCGGCTTGCGAGCTTATAAAGTTAGATATGGATTTCATTTTAATTAGGATTAGGGTAATTGGTTAGTGATTACTGTTGAATTATTTTACATCTGTCCTAAAATTTAGATAGAAAATTACTGACACAGGAGTATGTGAGGTACAAGTTCTTGATAGAGTAGAGAGGGGTAGGTAGAAAAGTCATAGGTAGGTGATGAGTGGAATTTTTAGTTTATGGAGATTCGTACAAAAAATATATTAAAAAACTCTAAAAAATATGGACGGTTTAGATGAACAAGGACAACATCCAACGGCTTAACAAAGGTGAGCGTTTTTGAGCTTACCCTATGCTTAGCTTACTGGAAAAATTCTTTATATATATTGTGTTATTTACAATTAGGAAATAAATCTGAAAAAACAAAGAATTCAAGCTCACGACCCTAACCCTAACCCTAGAACATTATTGTATAAAAAAGGGAAAATAGACGATATCAAAATTAGAACAACCTTATAAATAGAAACTAAAAAACTCAAACATGATTAGAAGACAATAAAATAAGAAATAAAATTGAGAAATAAAACAGTAGAAGTCGAAACATAATTGTTCTTAAAAAATATGAAGTATAACTGAGAAATTGATGATACCCCTGGTCATCGAAACAGGCCCACCCCAGATCAAAACCAATAGGCCCACTCGTCTTAACGGGTTGTGCCCAACCTATTTGCCTCGACAGGTCAGACTCAACCGGGCTGTCTGGGTCGGATCAGACCCAAAGAGAAAAGGGATGGTTCAGTCTAGTAGGAAAGTGTATAAATACCGCTAGGGGTTGAACGTAACAGGGGAGAACATTTGTAATACATTAGATACTGTAATAGATAGAGATTGTCAGGTATTCATTTGATACTAAACGATCATAAATAAAACAGTAAAAAATTATAGAACAAGAAGCAAAAAACATACACATCAAGTCATCAAACAAATTCAAAAGAGAGAGAGAGTGGATAAAGAGGAAATTATATTAAAATGAAGAAAAAAATAGAATAAAAAGCAAAAACAAGATGAAGAACAATATATAACATGCATGATGCAATCACACAAAAGACTATAGACTGATGAGGAAAGAGAGTCAGAAATAAATAGACTTACGAAATGGCAGACCCAGAGACAGAGTGTAACAGTGGGAATTGATCAGTCCAGTGCAGAGGAAGTGTTACGTGAAGAACTGAAACTTGTAGCAGACTCGCCGGAAGTAGCAGAGGATTCGAGTGAACCCAACCCGTCTCGACCAGCAAGGAACAAGCGTTCTACGCGATCTACTGATTTCACATACGAATAAAGATTAATTGAAATTGTAGTTAGTTACAGTACTAGTAGTTGTAATTCCGGTAGAACAATTTGGTATAAATAACCACGAATACAAGCTAAAAAGAAAATAATTGATTGGAAGAAAGTTTGCATCTCCTCCTCTGGATCCTCCAGGATTAGTCTCTCTCCCTCCGGCCCCATCGGGGATTCTTCTCTCTGTACGAACGACTCTCCGGAACCGCAGTCCATCTCCGACTGTCGAAATTTCTCTCTGTGTTCCGTTCTTCATCGCGACTCCGGTTCTGTCAACGATCATCGTTGCTACATTGGTGCTTTCATCGTGGACTCTTCGTCGAGTGAAACATGATTGGTCGGGAACGATCGTGTAAAAATTCAAATTTTCCAAGGCACGTCCCAAATTTTGATTGGGTCTTCAATAGGGGCGTATTTCTGTTAATTAAATCCTGCTTGATTTTAATTGTGACAATAATAGAATTTTAAAATTGTACTATGGAAGGACGTTCTGAAGAAGCTCTGGAGAATATCCGGAATTCGTTAGCCACCATCACGGCAAACCAGAATAAAAGGCTAACTGATGTTACTATACGCCACGATCTTGCAATTTCCAACATCTGTGACGAACTAGGGGAAGTGAAGCAGTTACTGAAAGGCTTCAGCGGTAATATCGGGGGTAAAGGATTTGATCAGAACAGCAAAGGCTTAAGGTTGATCAAACTGGATTTGCCGAAATTTTCAGGTGATGATCCACAGGGGTGGTTGTACCAAGCGGAGGAATATTTCGCACTCCTTTCAATAGGAGACGAGGCAAAAATTCAAATTGCATCGCTACACATGACCAAGGAAGCTTTGGCATGGATTCGTGGTCTGCGTCGAAATAAATTACGATCAACATGGCCCAGGTTCGTAGAGGACTTGACGGAGCGATTCGGCTGCTCAGCGTTTGATGATAAGTTGGAGGATCTATCAAGGTTACAACAAACGGGGACGGTGGCCAAATATTTGGCAAGTTCGAGAACTTACTAAACGAGGTGGAGTGTCAGTCGGAAGTGGCCTTAATTACGTTCTTTATTGGAGGCTTGAAGTCGGAAATCAAAAGCCAATTGAAAATAGCTCGACCCCCAACTCTAAGAAAAGCTCTAGCTGCAGCAAAAATTTTTGAAGCCAATTAATCGGAGTGGGAAAACATGGAAGAATTATAATAAATCAGAACCCATCCTCAAAACACCACCAGCAGAAGGTCTGGCAGTTCCAATCGTATGACGGACACTAACAATTGAAGAAAGAAATGAAAGGACGGCCAAAGATTTGTATTTTAATTGTGAGGAGAAATACAGTCCGGGTCATCGCTGTAAAGGGAAGTTGTTTCAGTTGAGCGTCGAGAATAATTACTTAACAGAGGTGGTACACAATGAACCGGAACCAGATCCGATGGCAGAAGGGTCGAATAATGACATCGAGATCAACTTGCACGCTCTCTCCGGGTCATATAATCCTAAAACTATCCGGATGGCGGGATCAATCCGAGGGCAGAAACTATCTGTGCTCATCGATAGTGGGAGTATCCACAACTTTATCCAACAATCAGTGGCGCACAGGTTGGGGATAGCACTGCAGGAACTACCGGAGTTTCGTGGTTTATTGGTAGCAGGGATTATCTCATCTGCCGGGAAGTGTGCAGACAGGTGACAGAAACCATTCAAGAAGCAGAGATCACTCAAGACCTGTTTGTGTTAACAATGGAAGGGGCTAATGTGGTCTTAGGAGTACAATGGCTCGAGACATTGGGAGTGGTCAAGACGAATTACAAACAATTGACTATGGAATTCGATTGTGGTGGGACGGTCATTAAATTACAGGGGAGCGTACAAATTGCAGAAGCGGGGGTATCGAATCAAGGTCTGCGTCGTATAATGGCTCACCGAGAAATCGTGTACTTCTGCCATTTAGAATGTGAACCTCCGAACCTGCCTTCACAAGAAATTGAAGAACTCAAAGAAGTGTTAGAAAAATTCCAGGAGTCATTCAGAGAGCAAACCGAATTACCTCCAAACAGAACAACTGATCATCGTATTACTCTGATAAGTGGTGCCCAACAAGTAAATGTGAACCCATACAGATATTCACTGATGAAGCACGAAATCTGCTACCAGTAGGCTCACGGGGTTGCGAGAAGGGTCGGAGGCTTTGGAGTCCACGACGTGCGCTCTACGTCAAATACCTGCAGATTAGGAGGGGAATCGGCGACTCAGATGTGGAAGTCGGTGATTCGGGCTCCCTGGTTGCTCTAGTGTGGAGTGTTGTGAGTCAAGGTGACATGAGAATGGAGGACCCCTAAGGACCCCTTTTATAGGGGTCTTTGAGAGGTTTCTCCATTCAATGGTCTACGGCCCACACCATTATGCGCCCGGTTAATGGTGCCATAATGGTGTGGGCCAGCTCAAGTAACGGTTGGGAATCGCCTACTCAGGTGTGGGAATCGTCTACTCAGGCGGGAATCGCCTACTCAGGGGGAATCGGCTATTCCCCACTGGAATCGGCTATTCGCCGCCGGAATCGGCTACTCCCAACTGGAATCGGCTACTCCCCACTGGAATCGGCTATTCCCATATGTTGACTTAAGGACTTGACGTAGACACTTGCTCCGCACCGTGGATGCCTTCCGGGGGTCCGGCGTAAAGCGACGGAATCCTAGTCCTTGTTGAGGGGTGTTGCTGGGAGTGACTGACGTAATCAGGCATGTCTCGCCATTCACATTTCTAGAAGAGTGAAATTGAAAGACTGGCGAGAGAAATGCTACAACAGGGCCAAGCATCAGCCCCTTCTCATCGCCGGTCTTGTTAGTCAGAAAAAAAGATGGGTCGTAGAGGTTTTGCGTCGACTACCGGGCTCTTAATGCCATGACCATCGAAGATCGATTTCCCATCCCTATGATGGATGAATTAATTGACGAATTTCATGGGGCAAGAATCTTCTCTAAACTCGATTTAAGGGCAGCTTATTATCAAATTAGGATCAGAGAAGAGAACATTCCGATGACGGCATTTAGAACCCATCATGGTCATTACGAATTCACCGTAATGCCATTCGGGTTAACAAATGCTCCTGCAACGTTTCAGGCAACCATGAATAATCTGTTTGAAGCTTACCTCCGGAAATTTGTAGTTATATTTTTCGACGATATATTGATTTACAGTCGTTCGATGGAGGAACATCGGCAGCATCTGGAACAAGTTTTTACGATATTAAGTTCAAATTTCTTATTGGTACGAAGAGCTAAGTGTTGTTTCGGCGCCACCGAGCTAGCTTATCTTGGCCAAATCATTATCACGGAAGGCATTCGGCCAGACCCGGTCGGACAAGGTCTCGGCAATTGAGTCATAATGGCCAGTTTTGAAAACCGTTAGGCAGGTACGCGCACTTTTGGGGCTAACAAGATATTACAGATACTTCATCAGCCGTTATGCTCAGTTGGCAGCTCCCATTACCAATCTATTAAAAAAAACAATTTTCGATGGAGTACAGAAGCGGAGGAATCATTTGAGATACTCAAAAGAACGCTAATCAGGGCTCCGGTCCTGGTTTACCCAAATTTTGAACTACTATTCGTATTGGAGACAGATGCGTGCGAGGTCGGGGTAGGAGTAGTATTATTATAGCAAGAGCATCCAGTAGCGTTTTACAACAGAAAGCTATCGGCATTGAGACAGCGCGCGTCCACTTACGCAAAGGAGCTGTGGGCCAATACAGACTCCGTCCGACGCTGGAGACACTACCTCCTCGGCAGAATATTTACATTTTAAACAGACCACCACCAACTGAAAAATTTAATCAATCAAACAATACAGACACCGGAGCAACAATTCTTTTTAATGAAATTACTGGGCTATTCGTTCGACATAGTTTATAGGAAGGGCAAAGAGAACATCGCGGCAGATCACTACAAGATTCCTGCGTTTCAGCGACGATCAAAAATCGTCGCTGAAAGTCAAAAATCGTCGCTAAATTGGTTTCAGCGACGATTATTGATCGACGCTCAAGCTTCGCTGTAGGTCGCCTCGCTAAAAAATTAGCGACGATGTTGGATATCGACGCTAATTATCAGCGACGATGTGTCATCGTCGCTGATGTAATCCCACACGCGCGCTATTTTTTGGCGCCAAAAAATAGCATCATCGCTGAATCGTCACTAATATTTGAAAAAGATCATCGCCATATCGTCGCTCTCAATAAATTTTAATATTCCCTGTCTCAACTTATCGTCGTTTAATCGTCGCTTTTGTTAAATTTTAATTTTCCCTGTTTCAACTTATCGTCGCTCAATCGTCGCTAAAATAGAATACAATAAAAAAAATGTTTTATTTATATGGTGCTCATTTAGAGCCTTACTATTCAATCACACCTGTAAATACCTGCAAATACAATTCAATACAATTCAACCCTAAATACAATTCAATACCTGCAAATACAATTCAATTCACACCAATCACATACATTCAATCGATCACACCAATCACATACATTCAATCATACAAATTTCACATATTGAATCACAAATGAATCAAAAATTAGATTGTGTTTATTAGAGATAATAGAGTTATAATAGAAATTACAATTACAATTACAATAGAGTTAAGTGTTTCAATTACAATAGAGGTAAGTGTTTTACATTTTTTTTTGTTGAACAATATTGGAAATATCTAAAGTCTTACCTTTCGGTCGAGGTGTCGAATTAAAAGTGGTATCTTCTTCCCAATAATTTCTCGATAATGGAATAAGTTGGTTCAGCTGAGAAGAAACAGAAACATTACTCGATGATGGACGATTCGGGTCGTTGCTTGTAGCATTAGCCTGAAAATAAATGAAGATATTCAAAAATTAATAAATTTAAAAACTAATTTAAAAACATTTATTAAACTCACATGTATATTGTCAATTAACCGTTGTTCCATCATTTTAAATCGTTTTTCGTTTTCTATTTCGAACGCTTCCATTCGTTTTTCAACAGCTTTGGAAACTGTCAATTCAAATTTTTCAGTGTTGTGCTTCTCAGTTTCCTCATTGCTCATTTTCTTTCTCCTCTTATTTGATAACATAGAGTCATTGCCAACTCTAAATCCCAGAATGCGCCCATTTTTCTTTCCCTTTGATGCTTTCAGCCAAGGTCCAATATGATCGTTTTTAAACAGAGGCTTCGTATGAAATGTAGTTGAACCTTGAGACGATAAATTTTCGTCTTCGCTATCGTCATCAGAATCAGAATCACTTTCTTCTTGTCTTCGAAGTTCTTCATTCAAATTTTCATATTCGGCCTTTACGAAAATCAAATATGAAACAATTAAAAAAAAATAAATATATTATGAATAATTAATAAATGATCATTCACCATCATAGTTTTTCCTCTATCATTTAACGGCGTATGAGTTGACAAGAATGCCTCTTGAAATGACGGTTTTCGACCTAATTTGAGACTCTATACGAAAAAATCTAGTTAAAATAATTCATAAAATATTTAAATTGAAATGAATTTAAAATATAAACTTACTAATGCATGAGAGTTGGCTTCAAAAGAAGCCGATCCACCCTTGTACACCAAATAATCGTCGTTTTTAGTTCGATTTGGTGAATTCTTTTTTGTTTTTTCAATGAAATCTGGTGCCAAAAACTTGTCCATCATTAGTCCCCATTTTTCTTTTGTAATGTATGTTGGAGGGAAATCTTTGCAAGTCTCGTCAAGTTCTGAGACACCAGCATTTCTCTTTGCATCCAGTCTTGCTTTGTTAAGCCATTTTGGATAATTAATAGTCAGGTACTGATTGAATGCATTCCGAGCACGGTCTTGGTCATCAAATTTAAAGAATTTCTACACAAAAAATTATTGAGTTATTTCTCAAATAATCAAATAAATTGAACGCATATATAGAAGACATATAATCACATAACATACCAAAAATTTGTCCCAAATTATATATTTATCCTCATCGCTCCATTGAGCCCATGTGATTTCTGCTCCTGGAATAAATCCTTTAACAAAACAACCAATTTGCTTTCGTATATCATTTGGAAATGTTCTGTAAATTAAATTTTAAGTTCAATTAATATAATGAAAAGAAAGTTATTTGATTATTTGATTTTGAAATGAATTACATACCCAGATTGAAAAACAACTCCAAGAAATGGTGTTGAAGGTTGTGGAATTCCTTTTGTAAATTTTCTAGTACACCGACGAGCTGATTCCACCTCATTGTCGACAGATTGTCGTTGTCGACGTATTTGACCACGCTTACGTCCTTGTCCACGTGGCATTTTTGAAAAAAATCATGACATAATTCTATTAACTATAACAAAAAAAGATCATCACATAAAAAATCGTTATATTTTGAACTAACTTACAATCATACTAAAATCTTTCACCGTCATTTATAAATTCATTATCAGATTCGATATCTACATTATCTAATTCAATATCGTTGTCAACATTTGTTTCTTCAAGAACATAATTTACACTCAAAGATACATCATCAATCCTGTCATCGTTGATTGCATTCACATCAAATTCATTAAAATCGTCTTGATATGTATCTAAATCTTTTTCTGAAACGTCAATGACATCTCGAGCTTTTGTTCTAAGCACCGTATACCAATCGGTTGATTTTCCAGATACATTAGGTACATAACAAACTTGCTCAGATTGCCAAGAAAAAATAAACGGCTCGTATGTTTTTTGTTTAGAATGTGTGTCAATTGACACTGTTTTAAACTTGTCTATTTTGATTCCTTTGTGAATATCATACCAAATACAGTTAAACATCGAAAATCGAGTATCATCACCCAAAAATTCAAGTTCGATAATTTCCTGAAGAACTCCATAATAATTATCTCTATCATCTCCATAAGAAGAAGTCCCACGAACCATGACACCACAGTTTTGCGATGTTTTGCTTTTGTCTTCACTTTGCACATGAAATCTAAATCCATTGGTAATATATTTTTTATAACATGTAACTTCTCTATGAGGACCTTTCGAAAGAATACGCAACCGTTGATCTTTTTGATCATGCTTCATGCGATCTATGAACCATTTATGAAAAAGAGAATCAGTTTTTCTCTGCAATTCCTCATCAGAAATGTTTACATTTTCGTGAATAATTTCTTCCTCGAATTCTCTTAGAAATGGTATTACTTCATTGCAATTTAGAAGCACATAAATCATTATAGCATTATATTCTCTATCAGATATATATCTACGAACACTTCCTCCTAAAGCACGACCTGGTTGAGTAAATATTGATAAACGACCACCAGATTCGATTTCCCCACCATCAAAATTCTTTGATTTTCTATTGAATTTTGATATGAACGTACTATCGAAGTACATCGAGAAAAATGTCCTTAGTTCTTCAGCAATATAAGCCTCTGCAATAGACCCTTCAACGCATGCCTTATTACGGACTTTCTTTTTCAAGAAAAACATAAATCTGTAAATAGAAATTATATTTATATCATATAAATATATAATTTGCAATATTGATTGTTCGCAAAAGAGAATTACCGTTCATAAGGGTACATCCACCTATATTGCACTGGTCCCCCAACTTCAGCCTCACATGGAAGATGGATCAATAAATGCTCCATTGAATCAAAAAAAGAAGGTGGAAATATCTTTTCCAATCTACATATCGTCTCTACAATTGATTCCCCAAGTTTGTTCATTTCATTTTCTTTAAGTGTTGGAGAACATATGTTGCTGAAGAAACGACTAACTTCGGTAAATACATTAGTAAATTCTTTTGGTAAGAAATTATCAAAAGCGATAGGCAATAATCTCTGCATGAATATGTGACAATCATGACTTTTCATTCCCGTGATAGTATTTTCATTGATTTTGACACATTTAGAGATGTTTGACACATAACCATCGGGAAAACGAAGTAGAGAAACTCATTCACACACTTTTTTTATTTGAAGTTTTCCAATAGATACGATGCTTTCGGAAGAAATATTTTATCTCCAATCTCTCGAGGGTGTAAGTCATGTCGAATATAGGTGAGACATGCCTGATTACGTCAGTCACTCCCAGCAACGCCTTTCAACAAGGACTAGGGCTCCGTCGCTATATATGGCAGGACCCCCGGAGAGCTCCCACGGTGCGGAACACGTTCATCGTCCAGATAGCCGAGTTAGCCCGTAAGTCGCCCGATTGGACTACCAAGTCGCCGATATACAAGATAACTCGTCGAGTAAAGGCAAGATCGGCAATATAGTAGACTGTACATCTTGGCCCTAGAAACTCGCCGAGTTAGCCCTAACTAGGCGACTTCCATACCTGAATCGGCGACTTACGACCGTTACTCGCCGCCAGCCAACGTCATAAATGTTACCATATATGACCATAGGCGCGATGTCCGCCTTTGATTGCGCCCTCCGAGATCCTATAAAAAGGGTATCAAGGGGACACTCAAAGGCACGATTCAAGTTCCTCTCTCACACCAGAGCATCACTACAAAACTCGGCGAGTCTCATTAGAATCGCCTAGTTTCCACTTGCAGGTATTTGACGTAGAGCGTGCGTCGTGGACTCCAAAGCCTCTGGCATCAACCTCGCACCACCGCGAGCCCTGGTAGCAGATTCAGTGCTTCATCAGCTGGCGCCGTCTGTGGGACTACCGAACCACCGGTATCCCGTCGTAATCGCGATTTTTTAAAAATCCGGCTCGAGCTTTCCTAGAGGGTTCGCCGAGTTTGTTAAAAAGTAGTCGAGTTAGATCGTCTGATTCTCGGTTCAGGTCCGATTTAGCCTTAAATCGTCGACTTATCCTTGAGAATCGCCTGATCCGGATATCGTCTGCTAGCTAAGAGTGTTTTCCACGACTTTGTTCGAAAACACCTCGAAATCTAAAGTCGCCGAGTTTTCCCCTAACTCGCCGACTTATTTCTTTGTTTTTTGAACAAGCTCGGTCAAGTCATCCTTTGCTTTGGAACTTACGTCTTCGCATAGGTTCGATTTTTCCCAAGAAAAAATCGCCTATCTTGGGCAAACTCGCCTATCTTGGGCAAACTCGCCTATCAAGGGGCAAACTCGCCTATCAAGGGGCAAACTCGCCTATCTTGGGGCAAACTCATCCATTCGATCATCGTCTTCATTCATCGCTTTGGCTGAATAAGATCACTCATAGCCCAGCTCTTTTACCGAAACGAAAAACCATCGCCATGGTTGGATTCACCTCGTCGTTTCGGTAAAAAAAAAAGTTTGGGATTTTCGCTTTTTTTCACTTCCAGTGATTTCGTCGGTCCACCTCCGAAATACCCAGATCTGATTTTGGAATTCTGAGACCACATATCACGTGAAAAAAGTTTTCTCTACGAGTACCAAAGAGCAGAATTTCCAAAGAGTGCCAAGAATCTTTTCTAGGATAGGCCTAAAGAGGCATCCCAAAAACCACCTCCGGCGGCACAATTTTCTGCCAAAAAACTGCAAAAAAATTTCGATATTTTTTGCAGATTTCAAACTTTGGGGACTAGTAGCACTGCTCAAGGGGGTCACAAAGCTGCAAAGAAATATTATACAAATTTTTTTCTGTTTTGTGACATCCGGGGGGGCAACCATAGCTTCCGACACTTCGGAAGAACTTCCACTCGTAGTCTGTTGCTTCGACCCGATAGAAGCAACCATCCCATTTATGGCTCCTTTTACTAAGGATCATAAAAAGAAAGCTCTCGTCACTGCTACTGAGGTAGGAGCTTCTGGCAGAGGGGTTGGTCCTCGTACTGTACCAACCTCTAATGCACTATCACCTACACATGAGGTGTCCTCACCACTCCCACTAAATGGGGGTGTGAACCCAACTCCGACAATACAGGAAAGGCTTGCGTACATGCATGCTCTCATGTTGAAGTTGGACAAAAGGATAACCAACCTAGAGGCTTCAAGGAGTCGGACCACCATACGGTGTACGACAAGCAAGTTTAACCCACCTTTGAGGAAGACAAACTTAAGTACACATCATCGGTCCGAATCAAGGATATCCAAAGAGCTTCGAGAGCTCAAGGGAAAGAGTCCTGCAATCTCAGGGCAACCCATATCCAACTCGCATCACTCTCCTATGGAAGACAACCA